>OW121744.1:600000-1200000 GCA_933228675.1 Stomorhina lunata
TTTGAATTGATTTGATTTTAAGAAAACGCAAGGGTGACGTATTGACATTATTAGGCAGCTAAACAAAATTTTACAGCAAGAGTTCTTTTTAAAAACTATTATAAACTGAATTCCAATATGATGACTTTTACTAAATCAGACATTTAATGTAAATTAAAAAAAGCGGTGCCACCTAATTGTAAATAAAATCGATGGGAGGTTGATTGGCATGAAACATGTCTTATTATGTGTGCAACATATATGCATACATACATAAATACGTATGTCGAAATAAATTCCATAAATTTTTTTACTCATTACGATGCAAAAAGCTCATTCAAGCCAAATGTATGATAAAATATTTAATCCTTTCGACTGATATTTTATCGTTCCTTCGGTTTGAATTTTTTTGAAAAATAACCGAAAATTACCCCAAAAATATATCTGAAATCGAACGATTTGAAAACGATCGATTTCCGTCACATACCTGTATATTATATTTTAAAATATAGAATTTTCGAGAAATCGAGAAGATTTGAGTAAAAAGCCTAACAACTCCATTAAATTCACATTTAAAGCTCATTCAGTGCTCGTTTCACTGTTGTCTAACACTTTTATTGCGTATTACTTTTTAGTTACTCTCCTTTTCAAGTGAATGTTTCCATTTTATTTTTTGCCTATAATTTTATGATACATCTTTAGCACTCTTCTACGAAACTAATGTTTATTTGATGCAAATATCCATGTCAAGAGCAAATCGGAATAAAATAGACTTGAAATATTTTTCCTGCTTCTCAGGGCATTTTACTGTTTTTTAATAACAATACATTCATACATTCCTTCTTTCTTTCTTTCAAATATACAAATATGTGTACACATGTATGTATGTATGTATTTATGTATGATATCAAGTGAAATCGGTACTTACATTTAGTATATTTTACTTATAACCACGAATAATGGACCCAAGAATTCATAAAGGAATGTCATCATCATTACTTAGGAGATTTACAAGGTATAACACATACATACATACATACATTTGTAAATTTACATCCGTATACATAAATACATCTATACAATAAAAGCAGCAGATATTTCACCACTAACAAAGAATGTTTGAAATAGAAAATGGAATGAACCAGCAAAAAATGAAAATGAAAGAACATGAACAGGAACGAAAGTGCGCTTAAAGGCAGTTCAGCTAAAAATTCGCATAAACTGCAAGAACTTTTTCATTCAATAATAAAAAGTAGAAAACTAAAAAATAAATAAATAACTTTTTCCAGCCACCATTTACTCGTACGAAATAAAAAAGATGAAGTTTTACCCAGAAAAAGGAAAATACTTATGTACGAAGTAAGAAAAGAAGAAAAACACTTTGAGTTGCGGTCGCAAGCAGCAGCAGGAAAGAAGAATAAGAATTGTAGAGTAGAGTAGAGTAGCATTAACTTCGGCATCAGAAGCAGGTATGTAAGTATGAATTACTCAGTAATTTGCATTCTGCTAGACGTGTATTGTACGAGTATATTTACATTCTTTAAACTACCAGCAAATAGAAGTAAAAAAGTGAAAAAGAATAAAAGTGGAAAATGTGAGCAATTTTAACATTATGATTGTGATGCTTAAAGTAAAAAAATACATACATATATACTTATCTAGGATGTATTAACGTATAAACTTTCTATATAATAACATCCATACACACATACATACATATGTATATCTATATAACTCATACCATTAAACTAAATGAGAAAAAACGAAGAAATGGTTTAGGCGTTTTGCATTTATAAAAATATAAGTAAACACATTTGCATTTTTACACTATCCTGCAGGATACATTACGTTGACGTAGCAAGTAATCTACTATAATAAAATACATACTACTTTTTGTACTGGCGGGCTATTATACATCGATATGATGTAGTATACATACAATTGTATTCCAGTACATTTAGACATACTCGTACATACGTATGTATGTATTTAGTATTGTACAATTATATTTATCTAAAGGATTTAAATAAAATCTACATAAGACTTTAACAAACAAACTTACCTACACAATGTATGTATGTATGTATGTTTTAATCTCAAGTAAAAGTTACATGTATTGCAACTTTCTTCATCTTTAAGTTTTTGATATTTAAATATTAAACATTATCGTTAGTATATATTGTATCTATCTGAATGAATACATATACATACATACATACATACATACGTATTAAATGCGTCTGCCTATGTTGCACATTGCATTTTCAACTTTTGCAATGACGACATGTTTAATTTATTTTTAAAACAAGTAACACTTTAGTAAAAGGAAGGAAGTGGATTTACAAAATCCTCAACAAATTAAAGTTTTACAATTTCTTGGTTAATCCATTTTCAGACACACACATTTCATTCATACTCATATGACATCGATAACAATATCAACAGTAATTTTTAAAGAATTTATTTGTTTCATTTTTTTGAAAGGATGCAAATCTGTTCTAAATTGAGAACTAACTCAATTTTAAAATATGTAATTGTTTAAAAAGGATTAGTTTGTTTGCGTTTGCCTTCTGTTGAATAGGCCCGCCAGCTTTGCCTAAGCAAATGGATTTGTTGAGATTAGACGAAAAGTATTAACAAAATTTATTGTGTGATATAAAGGTATTCCCAAAGGAAGCGAAAGCATGTTAAAATGCAGTGATGGATTTAGTTTTTTTCACAAAATATAAAAAAAAAAAACTAAGTAGAAAAGTGATAAAGTCGGTCTAGCCCGATTCTAGTTTTTGGTCGATTAATGCTTTATAAGGGTGAATACATCATTTAGAGAAAACAAGTTGAAAAAATTTTCCTCAGGGATGGTAAAACAAAACTACAACTCGAACTCCCTTGTTTAAACTGACACAGTATAATCAGCCAAAAAATTAATATTGTTGTCTTTGATAATAATATCATCATAAACTTTATAAGTTAATTTTTCATATTACTTTTAAAGTTCCTAATAAAAAATAACATTTTATATTAAATTTACAATGGTGATGGTGGTTTAGTTTTAAAACGTGTCAAATGTAATTTTTAAAAGAATGTTAATATTGAAAAAAAAAGATATTTTATGTATATCAAAAAATTAGAAAAATAGTAATAACTTTTAAGGGAAAAATATTGCATTTTAAATGTTAATATTAGGGTTTCTAGAAAGTTTTCATTTATTTACTCAAAACTACGGAAATGTTGTTTAACACGTTTTAAAAATAAAGCATTCAATTATATTAATAACATTTAATATTTTCATAAAATTTGCATAATAATTTCTTCATTTCTCTACAAAATGCTAATAACTAATAAGATATTTCGCTTTATTTATATTTCATCATCACGTTTGAGATACTATTAGTACGATTAATAAGTCTAATAGCATTTTCTAATATTTCTCTATGAATTTAAATTCAAAGTTGTCATGAATTTTCGCCTTTCAGAGCAGTCACCTTTTGTAAATTGTTGCTATTAAGGACTTATTTTATTCCAATGAAATTAAAGTTAAAACTAATTTCAAACGAGACATTGTCTTCTATTGAACTAATAGATTTTCAGTTTTGATTTCCAGCTTTTCTGTTAATCTTTGTTAAAAATGTAAAAGTTTTGCAACATCAAATCGACAGCAGAAATAATCAAATAAATGAACGATGAAGTAGCTGAGAACCCCTCAAAACAAACAATTTAGTTGTTTAAATTAAGCAAAATGAATTCAATCGAAGTCGTGATAAAAGAAAACCAATGAGAAAGAGCTATATTCTGACAAGCCCGACCCTGTGAAACACTACATTATTGCCAAATTTAGACAAATTGTTAACTAGATTTTTAATGCTTAAAAAATTGTTTTTTGTCAAAAATTTCCGAAAATATCGTTACTTAATTTGTTTATAGCCCCATAAGAACATTTTTTTTACAAGATTTTTGTATATGTAAGCCAATTCTGGCTGTTGTGAACTGATTATCTCGAAATTTTGCCAGTCGATTTATTTTTACAAAAAACTTATTGCAACATAAACAACATGATTCATATGATTTTAAGTTAGCCCTAACCTTCAAAAGATACATATATAAATTTGACAGCTGTAGGACTATTAGTTTATAAGATATACATTAATATGTATAAATATAGATAGCATTTTCAATGAAACAATATTTGTAAGTTTTTAAAAAATGAATTTTATGTATTAACCAGGAACTGTTCTGAGTCAATTGGCGTACTTAATGATGCTTTACAAACATCAGCACAAACACGATGTACCCAACATAGGGTATAAAAACAGAAAAAGAGTCAAACCAGAAATTGGAACATGACGCATATTTATGAGTTTCTGAATTTTAATGCAGCTGAAAGCAATAGAACGAAAGAACTTGCGAACAAACAATTGAATGATTGAATTCGATTGTGGAAATGTAAAGTTTGTATTGCGAGGAAGGAACTAATGCAAGAATTACTAAATTCAATTTGATGTCAATTGAATTCGAATAACTCTCAGTTTGCACGTAAAAGCAATCAACTCCAACCATAAAATTTACATTTATTAACACTTTTAACGCAGTTTGTTGTTGTTTTTTTTTTTTAAGTTTGAACTCGTTCCCTCATTCGTACAGAAACCATTTGAAAATAAAAAACAAATGATGAATATCAAACAAAAACAAGCGAAAGAATTCGAAATATTTGACAAACATCTATGTATATTAGGGTACACCTTATTTTACGAAAGTGCTAACTTGAACCGTAACTCCCCCTGGAAATGTTCTACGTAAGACAAAAGCATGCTGTGCATTTTTGTTTTTAATTGCATAAGGGGAACACATGCCACATCCGCCCCCTAAGTGTTAAACTTTTTTGTATATGAAAATTAATGGAATATAAAAGAGAACTAAAGTAGCTTTAACGCCGTGGTATAGCAGGTTTGTCGTTAGTCTAAGATTGAAATCTTATATTATAGGCAATTTCATCTTTCAATTCAGATATAAAATAGTAAAAATTGCAATACACAAACTGATTGGAAACTAATTTATATTATACAATTTTTTATGCAAAACAAATAAGTCATAATAAGTAAGCAAGTCTATGGTACAGACGGCTCTATGTTCCTTGTAGAAGACAAAGCATTAAATATTTATTTGGGTTATACCGACACTTAGACCCAAAGAAAAATTGTCAAGTAAACTACAAGATTTAATAAAAAAATGTTAAATTTTGTCATCATACGAACACGTTATATAAGACTTAACAATTTTTAAGTTGCCAGGGTCTAATATAGAGGCATTTGTTTTATATGAACCAAAACCAATTTTTTTTCACTCATATGGCGAACGTATCTGTGTGAAACCAATTATAAAAACAGGCCATTAGTTTTTTTTTTCATAAAAATTACAAAATTTACTTTTTTCTAAGGCCGCGGCCGACCGGTTAAAAATTTTTTTAAACAAATATTACATATTGCTTTCCAACATCATAAAACAAACAAATGGGTGACTATAAAACGAAAAATGTTATTTGACCCTAGCTATCATATTTAATCAATAGTTTTAAGTTTTTCATAAAAAAAAATCAATTTTTGGTATAAAATGTGTGTGATCACAGATTTTGGTTATTTTGTCTCTGCTATCATATTTTACGGAATAATCGAGTTTAAAGTTTTCTTATAAACAAATCAAAAAAAAAAAAATGTTGATATAAAATATGAGTGATCGCAGATTTTCGTTATTTTGCCTCTAGCTATCATATTTAAGGAAATAATCTAGCTTAAAGTTTTTCATATATAAAAATATAACAAAAATCAATTTTTGGTATGAAATATGAGTGATCACAGATTTTCGTTATTTTGCCTCTATCTATCATATTTAATGAATTAATCGAGTTTAAAGTTTTTGATGTATAAAAATCACAAAAAAAAATGTTTTTGGTATAAAATATGAGTGGTCGTTATTTTGTTATAAAGGACTGAGAGTGTTTGAAATTATGTTAATAATAAGTCACGCATGAGCGCGATCATTGAGGTTTAATCATTTAAAAGTGTTTTGTAAAGTGAATCCAATGATATTTATTATACCCTTCACCACCATAGGTGGAAAGGGTATTATAAGTTTGTGCTGATGTATGTAACGCATAGAAATATTTGTGTTAGACCCATCTTTTAGTATACCAATCACTTTCTGAGTCGATTTAGTTATGTCCGTCGGTCCGTCTGGCTGGCTGGACCCCCATGTAAACCTTGTAATCAAACTACAGGTCGCAATTCTAAAGATAATCTGATGAAATTTGACACAGATAATTTTTTTGATAGGACCATGGCTATTGAATTTCGTCAAATTCGGACCATTATTTATGGTACCTCCCATAGGTCCCACTTCCCGGAACTGATATATTGGTCACAAAAATCGATATTTTTCATGGAATTTAAAACAAATACTGCTTATATTAACTTAAGTCACTGTACCAAATTTCGTTGAAATCGGTCTACATTTGACCATAGCTCCCATACAAATTCTTTTCTCAATACGCATTAAATGAGACAAAATTTACTAAAACGCTCGTAAATCGAAGATAATGACAATTTTAAGTTTATTTTTTGCATACATAATTTTTGTAGCAACTGTAATCAATTTGCCAAATTTCATAATAATCGGTCCACATTTGACCCTAGCTCTCATATAAGTCCAAATGGCAGAAACAGCCTAAATGTATTAGTTTTGAGAATATGTTTGTATGATGACAAAATTTAGCAAATATTTGTCTTTATACAGGAAAAATAACACCATTGACCTCAGTGGCGAAGGGTATCGTATGGTCGGGCTTGACCGACTATAGCACTTTCTTACTTGTTTAAGATATGTATATGTATAACTAAAACTATTCAAATTCTTATTAGACTTTGAAAGAATGTTGTCTATTACTTTAATTACTTTGAGGCGTTTATGACTTTGTATATTTATCACTGGTACGTATATGTATATAGATAAATTATTAATTTTATTTTCATCTGTGTTTTTTTTTTAAGTTACGTGATGGGCTTGTGTACATATACAGTTTGTTAATATATTACAAAAACAAACTCAATTAAATGCAGGAATGATGGACTGAATGTATGAATGAATGAAGGAATGTATGAATAAATAAGAAGTTTCAAGTTGCGACTACAAACAAAAAGAGTAAGTGATTGGTGTTCAGTATGTCCTCGTATTTGTTGAAATGATAATAATTTATTTTAATCAATGCATAACTCGGTTTCATTAAATTTACATGTGTCCTTATCGTAGGTTCTTCATTCATTTATTTATTCGTTCTTATTTTATTTTGAGTTCTATGGTTTTTTATGATGACAATCGTATTAAATTTTGACACATTTTTGCCAGCAGGTTTGTTGCATCTGTTTGAGTGTTTTTGAGCTTTTGGAACAAATGTGAGGATATATAAATCTGAACTATTTTTCTGTAGTGTTTCCAAATGGATATTGCGGTTGCTGGTTATCCTTTCTGGTTGTGGTTTTTGTTACTGTTGCAATTGTATTAAAGATACTCTTTATTGTTTTGTTGTTGCCGTTTGCTTTATTTTTCCTTCTTTTTTATTTATTCCTGTATCTGTATCGTTGTTCAGGATTACGAATTTCAAACCATTTTGCATAAAAATCCAGTTTTTCTTATTGCTACAGTTATAGATTGTATATTTTAGGGATATGTACATATGCAACTCATAGATAGACTTGAGTTTTCTTATGGTTTTTACATACTTAACAATCTCCATCTCATGCTACACATGTACACACACACACATATTTACATCAGGAAATTAGTGTTTCTTAACACTTTTCAAATGTTGTTCCAGTTTTAAATAAAAAAAAATTAAATTTGTTTGATTAATCTAAACGAAAAATAAAGCACTTTGATCATTTTATAAATCGTTTATGAATTAGGGGGTATATTTTTAATTTTGTTAACACTCTTACAAATTTCTGTTCAGCAAAACATTTTTAAAATTATTTAAAGATAAATGAACTGCTATGGAACCTCTGATTTTTCTGTTGTTTTAATATGAAGTAGGTTTTTAAAATTCATTCATGGATTTGTGCCGCTACAATATTTTATTTTGCATTCATTTTTATTTTAATCTTTCCTGTTTTCAACTCTAAATAACATACGCTCTTCCACAATAGGATCATCTACATATTTATTGTTGAATTTTACAAACAATGTTCTTTGAGTGTATTAATACAGCTTTCAGCTGAATGACTCTTATACATTTGGTTTAGCTTTTTTCTTAGATATGAATGGAAAGTACGTAAAATTTCTTCTGATATATTTACCAAAGAAAACATTTATTCTAAAAATCATACAATGAATAACGCTTAAAACTTAATTGCAGTTATAAAGATTTTTAGACTACAGACAGAAAAATATTTTAAAAATGCCACTAGTAAGTTTTTAAACAATTTTTCTACTTCTGGGTTTCAAATTATTTTGCATATCCTGAACAAGTAATTTCATTCTATGAACAATTAACTATAAATGCAATTAATGAAATTAGAAATAACAAACGCCACAAGAAAAATTCGAAAGAAAAAAAATCCTAACACAATCAAGTTAAATAATTATCTTGGGCAAACTCCATCTCCACTTTTGATTAATTCCATTGTTCCTTTACGATATTCAAGATGAAAAGGAAAAAAAAAACAAAATTCAAAACTAATATTTCCATTCAAGTAGAAAAACATTTTGTATTTTATTTTTGAGGAAAAACGACCTTAAGGAAAAAGTAACTTTTAACAAGTCTCAAATTAGATTTCATATTTCATTTGCTTTTACCTCCATGGGCGTTTGGATGAGGCTGCGCTGCTTACAAACAAAATTATCATTGGCATTATTATCTTTATGTAAATTGAATGAGACATCGTTAACAATTTTTTGTATCACTGACGGTTCATCAAACAATTTTTGACTTTTTTACCCGACACCTTCAGAGGTGATAATTTAAACATTTATTAAATTTTAAAAGAAATTTAATAAAACTCGGCACACGCCTTTACTTTAAATAATAATATTAAAATTGTTTAGAATTGTCTTATACTTTTAGCAGTTTTATAAGCTTTGCGGATTTTCTTTTTTCTTAATTTTTGTATCAATAGTTATAATTTATATTATTAATTTTTCTGAAATATTTAGTGGATGATTCTTGTATGTTAAGAAAAAAATATTAAAGAGAGACTCTTGCTATGATACAACACTTCTTAATTGGTCGCAATATAGATTTGTCTTTATAAAGTTGAGATGAGTCTGGATTTATAATATAAATAATAATGAAATCTATTCGTGGATGTCATTGGTAGTACCGAAATAATAAAAAGATTTTAATCAATTTTAAAAATGCTTCTACTTTGGGAATGCGAAGGTTAAAGTGAAGTTGTAAAAAATTATACATATTATATATATATATTATAATATATATTTTTCTGAATAAAAAATTACATTTATTGTTGTTTATGAACATTTTTTACTATTCAAATTGCAAAAAGAAACGCAAAAAAATACAAGTGATGTAAGCGAATAAAGACTTCTTTGCAAGTAATAAGGCTACACAGAAATTGACTGAACTGTAGCAAAAAACATATATTTTTTATAAAAATACTAAATAAAATAACCTGAGGCAATACAGACAATAAAAATATAATTTCTATGTAAATAAAAACTGATTGCATGAAACAAATTACTAATAAATTAATAAATAATTATACAGAAACATTAAGGTTCTTTAGATGCATTAATAAATGAAGCAATGAATGACTTTAGCCACGTACCAGGACACATTTCAGTTCATTTAAATCCTGCTTCGACATAATAATAATAATTTTAAAAAACAAAATTTTATATTAAACTTTTACTTCTTTCAGAAGATTAATTTTTGTCAGCGAAGATATGTACATATGTACATATCTTCGCTGACAAAATGTATGTACATATAAATATAAAATTATGTACATATAAATATAAAATTTCATTAAACTATTCTAAAAATTAGAAACACAAACACTAGGTATTTAATCAATTACAAACCTTTACAAATTTTTAGGAAATCCTTATGTCAGCAAGCCTTAAATTATATTCAACAATTAAGGATACTTGTGTGACTGTTATTGTAGAAGAAATACAATACAAATTACAACATAACAAATACAAATGTTTAATTATAGTTTGGAGACTAAAGTTCATTTATATGAATATATTACATTCGAAAGTAAACAATTAGTACATAAACAGGATTATTTATTGTATGTGTATGTATGTATGTACATGAGTTTTAATAAATATTTAATCAATTGATGAGCTTCACTTCAATCTCCTTGAAAACAATTCATTTTACATACATACATACATACATACATACATATGTAGGCATCAAATCACGTTTGTTTTTATTTAAGTATTCATATTAAATTGGATATTAATTTGTGCGAAAGTCGCAAAGGTCCACAATTGGACGCTCAAATACAAATTCATTTAAATTTCCATATCAAATGGGAGAACCTAAACAACGTAACGACAAAATGTTTTGCATGATTTTAATTTTCAAGTTTGCAATGTAAATTTATGTGTAGTATGAGAACACTTTACAATCACTGTTCATATGTATGTATGTATGTATGTATGCGGATATATGTAAATGAGTTGTTTTATAAATAAATAATAACCATTTGCACTTACACACTCACATAATGTCCTTAAAGTATTAAATCTTGTTTAAGTTGTAGTGAATAATGTTAACACCTTGTTCCCATGAGTTTAAATCCAATAAACACAGAGCAAAACATCATTTACATTTGATATCAAGAGTGTATCTCAAATTTTATTCAAATGTAGACAGAGATTTAAATCAAATTCGAATAAATGCAATAATTAAATAAAGGGTTGACATAAGTATGGATATCACCGCTTAACAAAATGTGACCAAAACGAATCTAAACCCCTAAACCTTATGTGAAATTGTTCGCTGAATCCGAATATGAAGAATGGTCAAAAGTAGAACAGTTTCCGAGACATAGCAAAATTAATGATTTTCGCGTTTTCAAAATAAATAATATTACTTTGATAAAAGTATTTTGAATACTAAGGTACGAATTTTTTATTTTTTTTTGAAGATAGTGAAAATTATAAAAATTGGTTGAGCAATAACTAAGTTACAGTGGAGCAAAGTTTAAACTTCAAAAAAAAATTTTTTTTTGATTTTTTTTTAATGTTAGTCTTCTCAACTTTTTTTCTTAAACCCATGCAATATCATTTTTCAAGTTTTCGAATTCAAATGAAAAACACACCTTTGAAGAAAATTAAACTTCCTAATGTACATGTATTGATACTTAATATTTATATCATTAACAGATTTTGAGAAGAAACTATAACAATCCATTCCAATGAGTGAATAATTATAAAAATGACATGAAAATTGTATTTTAATTGTTGATTCATTATGATGTTTATCATGTGATTGTTACATCTTTACAAATTAACACTATTGGATACATTAATAGTAACCCCAGCCACATTTTATATAAAATTTTAATTTAAAAATTTTGCTCAAACTATTTTTTCGGTATTTTATTAAAAGTAAAAAAGTTTTTATAAGTCATGTATTTCCTATATAAGACGCATTTTATATATGTTTGTACATTAGGGTCCATCTTATTTTACGAAAGTGCGAAATTTAACCGTAACTACCCCCAGAAATGTTCTACATTACATAAAAATATGCTGTGCAATTTTTTCTTGTCTTAAGGCGAACAAGTGCCGCATCCGCCCGCAAATATTAAACTTTTTTGTATTAGAAAAAATGGGAGGGAGTGTTTTTTCTGTTTTGCCTCAATTTTTACCACCAGGAATTAAATTATTTCAAAAGTTTTAGGGGAATATAAAAGACAACTAAAGTAGCTTTATTAAAATTTATTTATTTATCACAATTAAAAATATATGAAGTAGTTTTGTAGTTATTACAATTTTCGCCCGAAAATTTGTGGCTAAGGATATTCAGCCAACAAATTTATTTTAGGATAAGCAAATTTCAAAAGATAACATGATTTACAATTCTATAACCTGTAAGTACAAAATAGTTGAGTTTTGTTAAAATATAACTGAATTAGTTTTTTTTTTTCATATTAGAAAATTATACTTTTTTAGGCCGGTTTCAAAAATCATTTTTTAATTTTTTCAAAATTTTGTTCCTTTAATATTACAAATAGTAAATTTGCTTTCCGGTTTCATAAAACAAAAAGGAGAATAAAATACCAAAAGAATGAGGTCGATGTTTTTAACCGTTTCGCCGTACCTGCAATTTTAGATCATAGAATTTCGCGAAAATGTAAATTTCTTGTAATAATTTGGATATATGCTTTTTAAATTGTACCAATGTTTATCACTAATAAAAGTAATAGTGAATATTTTTCTTCAGACTATATAGAGTGTACACGGCATTGTTTTTTTGATTATTGGTCAAAAGTCAGAATTTCCAGTTTTTTACATTTTCTTGAGAAAATAAAGGAATATTAAAAATTTGTTACGTAATGCAAAAATATATTTATTTTTATTAATATTAAGTAGTTTTACTAAAAAATATATATTAACCCTACACAGACGTTGGAACTCAACTATTTAGTACTTACAGGTCAGGGAATTGTAAATCATGTCTTACTTTGAAATTTATTTATCATTAAGTAAATTTTTGTACATATATCACGACATTCAAACTGAATTGAATTTGAAAATCGCCTGACGGTGCTTTTACACTTGATATTAAAGAATGGCTTATAATCAGATCGCATTCTGTTTGTAGGTCCCAAAATCAAGGATTAAGACCCCATAAAGTATATAGATTTTTTTAAAAAGCTAAGCTAGTTATGGCGACCAATAAGTCGGTATTCAAAACTTTAACGTTCATATAACGTTGATGACCGGAATCCCCTTAAAATTACATTATTTTTTAGGAGCGTTTATAAATTTCGATGGTGAGTACATTAGTCGGATATGACACTCATACTTGTTTCATTTGACTTACAAATTTCTAATTTCGATTCTTTGTAAAAAGTTTTATCTAAAGAATCTTTAATGATTTATTAAATGTTTTATCTGAAAATATTATGTTGAACCGAAATTAGAAAGATTCAAAACTTTCGGCACTTAATACTTATTTATTGATCTTCTATATATTTCTAATTACACTAATAATATTAACTTAACAACCTATTAAAGCTCTGTAGGACAGATTTAGGCAATAGTTATGGAACCGAGAATAAATAATTGTTAAAAGCGATAATTTGTTAGAATACGTGGTATTAAATTTGGTCATTTGAATAAAATTGTACGGTTATATTTACATGAGCATACATACTTATACGTACATACATATTTATATCAGTATTATTTAATTCACTGAATGAAGTGTTCTTTAGAATTGGCGCCTTTTTTGATTTTTTCTATTTTATCTTGTTTTATTCCTTTTTGTGAAAATGTTGTGAAAGGGGATATCTGGTTCATTGGTTTTTGTCATAATGCAAAAATCTCTATTCTCTAAAGTTTTATAGTTTGTGTTCTTTTAGTGTGTCATTGTGTTACCGTGACTTAAGGTTATCAAATGTTACATGTTGTTCATGACTGAGCATGAATTCACTGTTCCAACATAAACTCATTCATACACATTTTTAGAGAGATCTGTACTCGTATCGTAGTACATAGTACCTACATGTGTTTTAGAAATGCAAGTAATTTAATCAAGGATGAAGGTCTTGTTCAACTCTCATCTTTATTCTTCGGTTGTTTCTAAATACGGACATAAAATGAGTGTGCCCGTGTGTGTGTTGCACACATACTGTATGTGTATGTGCCTATATGTGCCAGGATTTCTTAATGGCATTCACATGACAAAGATGATGTTGACGAGTAAGTTGTTACAAGTGACCTGATAAAACAGATACTTTTGGTTCTACATTGGATGGATAAGTTGATTGCCCTCATTGATTTATTAACTGAATTTGCTTCAGGTACAACTGCATACAAAAATACATGAATGCATATGCACAAAATTTTGATCAACTAATTTTAATAGAAGACATCAATTGTCTTCGATGTCTAAGGGAACAGTAAAGCGAATTTCTAATTATAGTCCTATCGTAATTTTCCACTTTTGATAATTGAACTGAAATTTTGAATCCCAACACAAGTTCTTTGTTACTAATATTTCTTACAAAAACTGATTTTATGTTTTGGGATTTTTAAGACTTGCAAGTATTCATATTAAATTTTATTAAATGTTAACAAAACATTTAAAAACAAACAGCAATGAATTTAAATCGAGATTGAAATTGTAAAATAAATGTTGCATGGAGACCATTAAAATAACAAAAAAAAAACTTTTATTTAATAAATGAATGAAGGCATTGCTGGGCGTAAACGCAAAAATATTCAATTATATAAATTCGTTTTAGCACTAAAATTTAGTTTGCCAAATTATTTGTAGTTAATAGAAATATTAGTCGACTTAAATTTACACTTTGGCAGATTTGATGAAGCAATAATAAAAATGATTATATTCAAAGGATCAGCGTATTACGATGATTAAGTATTTTGTTTATTAAAATTAAAAGATTTTTTTAACCATGTTTTAAGATACTTTATTAAAGAGATAAGAAATTGGAAATCAACATTTTTGTTCACAGAGAACAATATTTTTTCATGCCATTTATTTGGTTGTTATTTGTTTTTCTACAAAAAAAAATTCGATGGTAAACAGAAATTGCAGTTAAATTAAAAACAAATTGTAAAACGTTTAATTTTTGTTTTCAGTTTTTCACTTTTTAAAATCTTTTAGATCTCTTCGTAAGTAGTTTTGTGTGCGATTTGCATATATTTTACATAATCAGCTTATAAACTCTGCACCTTTTTTATTCATTCATTCATTCAACAGATTCCAATACTTACAAAAATATACTTATATATAGACACACGAAACACACACATGCACTTATGTTCATAAAAACAAACAATTTACGTCAACCTGAATCCCATTTGGCGGTACGAACGAGTAGCTTCTATTCGAAAGGGATTTAATTCATTTAAAAGAACCTTAAAGCAGTTTAGCCTCAGCGATTATGTCGGCTTTAGAGTAAAAGAGAACATAAAAACAAAAACTTTAAGAAGAGACGATTATCCAGCCTAAAGGAGAATAAAATAGAAACACAGAGTTTGTGTGTTAGATGTTAGATCCTACGATTGGTGTTATATGCAAAACTGTACCTGGTTAATGGTTTTAATGGAACAGTGGGAGCAGTAACAATGCATAACTAAGCTATGGACATTCTTAGTCTGCTGTGCAGCAGGTAAAACTGAACTGAACTATCACAGGATATAGAAAATACATACTCATCCGTAAATTGAATTTCGTTCTTTTCCTTTAGCATGTTTTCTGTTCTCGTCACTACTTTACAGGTAAACTAAACGTTGGCAAGTGGTTAAATAAACTTTATGGGGTTACAAAAACTAGACCAAGAATGAAAAGTTTCACTTAGTTTTAATAAGCTCTAAAATGGTTTGCATGCCTTAGTTAGTCAGTTAAGCATTAAAACTATTTTCTTATTCAACAATTCAATTGTTGTGCAGTAAATGGAAATGACACTTTTATAACTGAATACAAAATAGACACAAACCATTTTTTTTTTAATTTAATATACAAGACAGTTTTCAATGTTATGATAATAAATAATTGGGCAAAAAACAAACATATTCAAATACACACATTTTAAAAGTAATTTGAGTCCAAAATCAAAGCTATTCTAAAGCTTAGAAAAAATAACACAGGCCAACATGGTTTTGTTGTCAAAAAGTGGAGGGTCATTTCCGAAGTAATTTTTTGCGTAGAATCCGAATCCGGGGTCCGAATTGCTCTATCACGTCAGGATTTTGAGATATTTGAGGTTTTTTACCCAAAAAATGGCGTTTTTGGCTACTTTTGAGGTTATGTACAGAAGAGACAAAATTTTTTGGGAGTTTTTTTTTAGTTGCATCTTATAGCACTACTCTTCCTCTTTAATTTAAGAGTCGCAGAGTTCAATTACGATTTTTCTACACCAAGTTACGTCAATTTGAAATTACGAGCGGGAGTCCCTTCGCCAATATTAAAACATGTTTTCTTTTTAATTTTGCCCCGTCTCACTTTGGAATTCCTTTAAGCATACATTTCTTTAGTGTGAATCATTTAGTATAATTTTTCCCCGTCTTATTGATATACAATTTAATTTTTTTTTTTAATTTTATTTTAAATTTTAATTTTAATTTTAATTTTAATTTTGCCCCGTCTCACTTTGGAATTCCTTTAAGCATACATTTCTTTAGTGTGAATCATTTAGTATAATTTTTCCCCGTCTTATTGATATACAATTTTTTATTATTTGTACAAAAAAGACCATTTGTATTGATTCTGTATTTCTTGTAATCGCAAATAAATCATTTTTTTAATAACATTTTAAGCAACAATTTACTAGATAGCTCTTAATTGTTCGTTCATGGTGCCTTATTTTTTGGAAAAAATTTTGTGAATATTTGTATTTGATCTGTTGGTTAACAACTCGCTGGAGGTATAAAGTATTAAATTAAATATTCTAACTGTTGATCATTTCAATAATGACCTCGCGTAAGTGTTTAAATAATCCTGACAGCTTTTGCTACATTTGTAGTCGCTTCGTGTTCACAAAAAATGCGATGAAAATCAATGAAACGATAAAAATATTTTATCTTAATTACTTCAATATTTCGATAAGTAATCAGGATAAGTCTTGGGTTCCACATACGGCTTGTAAATCATGTGTTGAAACATTAAGACGTTGGTATAATGCCCATAAAGAAGTAACACCAATGCCTTTCAAAACTCCTGCAATTTGGTGTGAACCTGTTAGCCACAATGAATGTTATTTCTGTTTAACCAAAACATTTGGATATAATATTAAAAATGCTTGTAATATAAAATATCCGAATGTAGCAAGCGTAACGAAGCCTATTCCTTTTGCATCTGGTGATGTTCCTCCAAGCCCTCCATTTGTAAGAATAAATGCTGAAGACCATACAGTCTGTGACGATATTGAAAATCAGGATTTTGAAGACATCGAATCAACCTCTGATGCTCCTATTTTATTTGATCAGGCTTCTTTAAATGATTTAGTCAGAGATTTAGGCTTGTCGAAAGAAAAATCTGAGTTGTTAGGATCAAGACTTCAAGAGAAACACCTTCTTGCTCCAAGAACTACTTTTAGTTGGTATCGTAATCGAGAGAAGGAATTAGTTGAGTATTATTCTGCATGTGATGAATATGTTTTTTGTAATGATGTTAAAGGCTTAATTGAAAAATTAGAACTTCCTTATGATACTGATCAATGGAGATTGTTTATTGATTCCTCAAAAACAAGTTTGAAAGCAGTTTTATTGCATAACTCAAATAAATATGCGTCAATACCTATTGCTCATTCTGTACACCTAAAGGAATCATATGAAAATGTAGAAACTATTCTTAAAGCAATAAAATATGAACAGCATAAATGGGAAGTATGCGGAGACTTAAAAATGGTTTTAATGCTGCTTGGACAACTATTGGGTTATACAAAATATCCGTGCTTTATATGTTTGTGGGATAGCAGAGATAGAGTTAAGCATTACGTTACAAAGGATTGGCCTCTTCGTAAAACTTTAAAACCTGGAGATCCCAACATTATTCAACAACCGTTAATTGACTCTAAAAAAGTTTTGTTGCCTCCGCTTCATATAAAATTAGGATTAATGAAGCAATTTGTAAAGGCTCTTGATACCGATGGTGCATTATTTCAATATCTTAGAGATAAATTCCCTTATTTAAGTGAGGCGAAGATAAAAGAAGGAATATTTGTTGGACCACAAATAAGAGAATTAATGAAAACAACAGAGGTTGAACAGGTTATGACAAATGTAGAAAAAGAAGCCTGGATTAGCTTTAAAAAAGTTGTTAAAGGATTTTTGGGTAATAATAAAGTTAGTGATTACAAAGAAATAGTTGACGATATGATTAAAAAATTTCAGAATTTAGGTTGCAATATGAGCGTAAAATTGCATTATTTACACTCTCATTTAGAATGGTTTCCAGAAAATCTAGGTGCCGTCAGCGAAGAGCAAGGTGAGCGATCTCATCAGGACCTCAAAGAAATGGAAAGACGTTATCAGGGTAAATGGTCTCCAACAATGTTAGCGGACTATTGCTGGTGTCTTCAACGAGATGAGCTAAATGTTCGTCATAAAAGACGGTCTGGGTCAAGATCTTTACTAGATCAAAAAAAAAGATTTCATAAGTTAAACTGAAATAGTTTCTAATCGTGAGAGGCGAGGGGACTCACGTAATGCTAAATGTAAAAAAAAGTTTAACTTGAAATGCACTTGAAGATCAAGCTGAAGGTCAAATTCAATGTCACGATACCTGTGTAAATATAAATTACTATAATGTATTATGTTTATCGTAACAACAAAACTTATTAGATAGCAGAAAATGAAAATATGTTTCATATTTGCAATGTTTTTTGAAAATTTTTATACGCCATTTTGAATCCGCCATCTTGAATTTGATAATTTTAATATCTCAACTTCATATTCGTAATCAGTAACCCCAAAAATCCCCAAGTAAAAATTTTGAAGAGAAAATACCCAGTAGACAAATGTCTGCCTCAACGTATTCAATGCAAATGGTCATGCAATTAATAGGACATATCTCGTAATTTCAAATTGACGTAACTTGGTGTAGAAAAATCGTAATTGAACTCTGCGACTCTTAAATTAAAGAGGAAGAGTAGTGCTATAAGATGCAACTAAAAAAAAACTCCCAAAAAATTTTGTCTCTTCTGTACATAACCTCAAAAGTAGCCAAAAACGCCATTTTTTGGGTAAAAAAACTCAAATATCTCAAAATCCTGACGTGATAGAGCAATTCGGACCCCGGATTCGGATTCTACGGAAAAAATTACTTCGGAAATGACCCTCCATTTTCCAACAACTTCCATGACCCCAATATTTGTAGGCCTGTGTAATGTGTATAAAATTTTAGAAAAAGGAATTTCAAAACTATTCTTCGTAGATCGATTGCCCATGAAAAGGATCAACTAATTAGTGTATATTTTAAAATTCAAAAGATTATAGTCTTTTGAATTTTAAAAAATTTCTAAATAGGGTTTTATGCTATGAACTTTGCACAATGAAAATTTGATAATTACCAAATTATCATTGTTCAAAGTTCATAGTATAAAACCCTATTTAGAAATTTTTATAGACAAAAATGTTGGTCTTCATCCCTTGACATCAATAATTTTTTTACATAACTTTAAATGTCTATAATTTAAAGTTTATTTTATTTTAACCAACGAATTCCTATTGAAATAAATTCTTATTAAATAAAGAATAGAAAACCAATTAAACCAATTATCATTTTATCACCCGCAATTATTTAATTATTTCATGTGCAAAAATGGTCACGTAATTTTACAGCTTCCAAATGAACTGAAAAATATAAATTACAGTTTTGTTTCGCCAGAAGCTTAAAGGTATGAATTAATTCAGATGATTAATGCAAATACAAGGAAATATAAGTGGTTATCGTTTTCATTAAATGAATTCAAGTTACAAAATCATTTTCAATTTCCAACAGCGTTAAAAAATAAAATAATCCATGTTAAAATATGACTTAATTCTTTGCGAAGTCTGATTTTTTCTCTTTGATGTTCAATGAACGAAAAGAAATTTGTCTAGAACATGTTTCGTTCGCACATGATTTTGTTTTAATATTGATATTTTAAACACGTTTTTCGTTAGGCTAAATGGCCAATGAACACAGATCCATAGATGACCATGAATGGCATGGACATGAAAATGACATCATATATACCCTCACACACACTGTATGTATGTATGTATGTATGTATGTATGTATGTATGTATATAAAATGTAAAAAGTTGTCGATGGACAAAAGATGCATAGAGCTTTAATGGTTAAAAAATGAACATTATGAGAGTCAATAAATTAAAAAAAGGTCATCAAACAATTGGTTCATTATAAATTTTATCGTGGTCATTTATCATCCAAGTTAATCATGCCAAAATTAATAGCGTGTGATAAAAGCTAAAATGAATATTAAAAAGTTTAAAGATATTACAAGTTTGATTCTTGCTAAAGGTGCTTCTGTGACCTTTGACATTTAATTTAAATATCTTTATATTAGTACCCCTTTTAATATATTTACTCAATTTGTAATAATTTTCGTCTATTAACTTTAAAAGCGAGATTATATCCATGCATTTTATTTAGAGTATTTCTGTATACGTTAACATTGAAGCTGAAGCTAACTTTATATAAACAAACACAATTTCATTTATTATTTTTACTTATTTGTTTTTACACTTTCGCACAAATGTTGCAACAATGAAATTAAACTAAACAGCCAAGAGGCAGCAGACATGAAAAAAGTAAATAATTGCAAAAAGAAACAACAACCATGAAAATGGAAAATTACCCGTTACTTGAACGCACAAATACTTACTAAGAACTTATTTAGTTTCGAAAATAAGAAAAGGAAATTTTAAAACTTATTAATAATACGAGTACTTGTATTTTGTTTTTGTTTAGTTTAAGACTTTTGAAGCCAACCAACACAGCTTATGCTTATACATAATCCTAACCCATAAGATCCTTTCTATAAGTTTCTGTTTGCATCCTGACTCTTGAATTATTTACCCTTGGGTCTTACGCGTACACAGACACTTGTTTGTGTACGAGTGCGTATGTAGGTGTGAGACGATTAAGATGTTTTCAGTCCAATTTTAGTTAAATGCAACTCATTAACCTCTTAAGCTTTAAGTGCTAACAACACTTATGTATGTATATATGCTTGGATGTGTGGATAAATGTGTTTGTGTATCTGTATAAACAATCGATAATACAAATATTGTTGACTCTCTAGCCAATAAGTAAAGATAAATGTTCACATACATACATACATACATACATACATACATACATACATACATACATACATACATACATACATACATACATACATACATACATACATACATACATACATACATACATACATACATACATACATATATATGTGTGTATGTATGTTCATTCGTGGATATTTATGCTTTAGGTTATTTAATAATTCGGGGTTTTTGATTTGTTTTCTTTGAAACTTAATCGATTACACTATTCGACACGTAAAAAGAAATAATGTTTATTTTTCGATACAAGCTTAAGTGCTAGAAATTGCAAAATGTCTAAAACTTGCTATATGAAGTCAGCTCATCAGAATTGCGGAAATATGATAAATTCCTAGAGGAATCCTTTATTTGTCAAGTAGTGTAATCATACAAATTACCTGTAACAAGAACAGAGACTTTTTTTATCAAAGCTAAATATTTTTCGAACATTCAGACAGATTTCATATGAGTATTAAACATCTGCATAGTTCCATCCGTGTATATCCATTTCTGTGTTTTATCATTTTGAGTGTGTATTGATGAGTAGTTAAGTTTTTTGTTATAAGTGAGTATTGTTGTATTCTCCCACTAAGTAAGTCTGAGTGGGTAAAAAGACAATGAGAATAACATATTTATTTTCCTATAGTTTTGCAAAATGGATGGAATGAGTATTAGTGGTTATACAATAAATAACTTATAGTATGTCGTATGAAGTTTACTTATAGGATAAAATAAAAACTGAAAACGACATTCGATTAGTTTAGTACTTTTTTTTTCAAAACTTTGTTGTTTTTGTAGGAGTTTTTTCAAAAATTTGTTATTTTTGTGAGAAATCTTTTAAAAATTTCTTCTTTTTATAGGAAATTTTTCAAAAATATCTTATTTTATATAGGAAATTTTTCAAAAATTTCTTATTTTAATACGAGATTTTTCAAAAATATATATCTTATTTTTACAGGAAGTTTTTCAAAAATTTCTTATCCTCATAGAAAATTTTTGATTTTGTTTTTTTTATTTTTATATAAAATTTTTTAAATTTTTTTTTAAGGAAATTCAATATTTCTTATTTTTATAGGAAATTATTCAAAAATTTCTTAATTTTGCAGAAAATTTTAATTTTTATTTATTTTTATAGGAAGTTTTTAAAAAATTTCTTATTTTCATAGGAACTTTTTAAAAATTTCTTATTTTATAGGAAATTTTAAAAAAATTTCTTATTTTTATAAAAAAAAATTGAAAAAATTCTTATTTTTACAGGGAATTTTTAAAAAAAATTCTTATTTTTATAAAAAAAAAAATCAAAAATTTCTTATCTGATAGAATTTTTTTTTTTTTAATTTCAAAGAAAATTTTTCCATAATTTTCATAGGAAATTTTTAAAAAATTTCTGGTTTTTGTAGGAAATTTTTAATTTTTTTTTATTTTTATAGGAAATTTTTAATTTTTTTCAATTTTTTAGAAAATTTTTATTTTTTTTTTATTTTTATATGAAATTTTTAAAAAATTTCTTGTTTTTAAAAAATTTCTTATTATTATATAATTTTAAAAACTTTCAATACTTAAAAAAATTTTACTCCGTCCCTTTATTTTACTAATTTTATATTCTTTTGACATTTTTTTTCTTTTATTTCTATATTATTCATTTTCAATTCAATTAAAATATATACACACAAACACTGAAAAATGTTAAAAATTTCTTATTTTTATAAAAAAAAAATTGAAAAATTTCTAATTTTTATAAGGAATTTTTAAAAAATGTCTTATTTTTATAAAAAAAAAATTCAAAATTTTTTATTTGATAGAATTTTTTTTTAATTTCAAAGAAAATTTTTCCTTAATTTTTATAGGAAATTTTTAAAAAATTTCTGATTTTTGTAGGAAATTTTTAACTTTCTTTTATTTTTATAGGAAATTTTTAAATTTTTTTCAATTTTATAGGTAATTTTTAATTTTTTTTTTATAGGAAATTTTTAAAAAAATTTCTTATTATTATAGGATTTTTAAAAAATTTCAATTCTTAAAAAATTTTACTTTTATTTCACTTATTTTATATTCTTTTGACAATTTTTTTCCTTTTATTTCTATATTATTCATTTTTATAGTCAATTAAAATACCCTGCAGTAAATGCCGTCAGAGAAACAATACTGTTTTGCTATTGACAATGTCTCCAGTACTACTTGCCTATTTTGCCCCATCCAATGTTATCTACTATTGACATTTAACATTTAGAGTTCCTACGAAATCTACCAGTAGACATTACAACTATTTACTTAGTATTGACTTTGTAGTTCTTTTGGTCCAAATGGAGACATTGGGATCAAATCGGGGCCTATTGATATACATATATGTTGACACATTCGTTGACAATGTCACCAGATATATACTAGAATAGTTGTCTCTATATATTCACTATTTCAGTACTGAACTAAAATTGGGGACATTTGAATTGATGTTACACAAAGTGTTGACATGGAGACACATGACCCCAGTTTTACTACAGGGTATATACACACAAACACTGAAAAATGTTAGTATTTCAACATAGAATACAAGTTATTCGAAATACTCATAAATACTTATAGTTATCTAAGTATTTTGGAACAAGAAACAGTTGTAAACAGATAAATGTATCTTTCTCAACTTATAAGCAAAAGCATCAGTTACTGACTTTGTGGGTAGAGTGGATGAGCAAAAACAAAAGCAGACAATATCGGTTACACTCATTCTCTCATTTATACTACAAGTATTGAGTACTACTATGGTGTATTCGTTTTTGATGAACAATATTGTATACTCTTGCAGACGTTTAATGAGTATGTATGTGCATAAGTACAAGAGCTAACACAGGTTAAACTTGCTTTTGAAATCTAATATTATACATATATGTATGTTCGAGTGTCCCACCTTTATATGGAGGAAATTAAACTTTGTAATACAGAAAAATGTTACATTTGACCCCAATAATCCAAATACAAAGTTTCATTCAGATCGGATATCGGGAAAGCGTGCCGACTTGACTCCAAAGTTTGGGCATACCAGTTATATGGGAAAACTGACGGATTTCTTCAAAATGTTTCTTTCCTCAAAATATTTAATTTTCCATTTTTGTTGCAATCGGCTGGGACGAAAAAAAATATTTTTTTCATACCGTTTTCAAAACTCCTTTTTTGTTTTTTTTTTGAATAATTTGTTAAACGAATTCGAAAAAAAAAGTAAAAAAAAAGTTCCAGAGATAGTCGTACTTGCGACTTAAAGTCAAAGGATTTGGACAAAAACCAAATTTTTCACTAAAGTTATAAAAAAAACACGTGAATTGTTATATAAATATTAGCAGTTTTTATAAACAGAACTGTAGTTATTTATTATTGTTTCGATGGGTAGAAACATATATTAGAGCTTTGGTTAAAATCGGATGTCATTAACCCTATTATTGCCAAGGTCAAAAGAAAAATTTTTAAACTATTAATTAAAACAAAAAAACAACAAATCGTTCAAAGAAGCCTTCTATTACATTTTTATACAAATTAACCCTTGTGTACCCATGGGCTCAAAATGGTTCTAGTTTTAAATTGACAAATATTTTTTTTTGAAATTAACCCTCAAATAACCAGGGGAAAATTTACTTTTTATAAAAAATTTTTCAAAAATATACTTTTTATAGGGAATTTTTCAAAAATAAGCTTTTTATAGGAAATTTTTTCAAAATTTACTTTAAAAAAAAATTTCAAGAATTTACTTTTTATTAGACATTTTTTAAAAATTTGCTTTTAGTAGAAAATTTTTCAAAAAAATTTATTTTTATAGGAAATCTTAAAAAAACTTGACTATTTATAAGAAATTATTCGAAAATTTACTTTTTATAAGAAATTTTTCAAAAAATTACTTTTTATAGGAAATTTTAAAAAAAGTTGCCCATTTATTAGAAATTTTGGAAAATCCTTAATAACTAGGAACGATTTTAACCGATTTCAAAGATATGTATATATCTCGTTGGAAAGCCCATTTAGTTCTCACTATTTTAGCGTTAAAGACTTTTTCGAAAATGTATTCTAAGTTGATTTTTTTTAACATTTAAAGAAACCCCTAATTTTTCCCATATATGTAACTGGCATGTCTTTCACGGCACGCTTTCCCGATATTTTGTTTTTCTGAATGAAACTTTGTATATGGATTATTGTAAAAAAAATGTAAAAAATTTGTAGGGTACGTCTTTCTGTAAAATGGCTTTCAATTTTTGGGACACTTTAATGTACATATAATTTTGATCTTGTGTCATCTGGGCAAATAGAGTACAAATCTCTTAAATTAATATATAAAATTCATTACATTCCTATTAGATCTATTGAAATGCATTCATATTCCCATTAGAATGCAAAACACAAATTTAAATTTGCAAGAACCCAATTGGAATGTTATTACATATTTGAAATCAAGATGGCGCTATATTAAAGGTCTTGAAATTCCAATTGGAACTCGTTTTCACATATCCATACATACATACATATTCTTTTAAACAAGTACATATTTATATCTTTAACAGATTTAATTAATACATTCTTATTTAATATAAAAAATCGTATAAAGTTGTATTTTAAACGAATATTTGTATAAGAGGCAGATAGAGTGTAATAAAATGAATAGACTGAAGCAAAAAAGGAACCAAAATAATAAATAAAAATTTAATTTCCGTTTTTAAAATGGAGGCCAACAAATGAATAAATGGAAATAAGTTAAAATAGTGAAAACTACATTGAAATTAACTTTACATATTTTCACAAAGTTTCGCCGTATTGTTTACTCAATCAAAAGAGACAAACTACACGTGGAAAAAACTTTTGAACTCGGTAATATTTGTATTTATTTATTAAAATTTTATTGAAATCAAATTTATTTTAAGAATAATTGAAAACCAATTTATTAACTTTGAATAGATATTTATTTTTTCTTATAAAAACTTAATACAAATACATGCTAATAATATCATTTTTAAAATTGATATCATCCATTTAAGGATTACAGGTGCAGGTTTTGTCAGTGTACTCTAAAAGCACATAAAACAAAAGAAAGTAACCAAAGTACAGAGTTTAATCCTTTCATTCTTTGCAGAACAAAGAGAAGCAAAAGTTAAAGTAACAACTACAAGAAATGTAATGTAACAATGAAAGTTAAATGGATTGTACACTTTTACCGACATCCAATCCAACATCTAACAAGAAGTATTTCTGGATATATATATATATACATATTCAGTTAGTAACTGTACTTTGTACTTTTTGTACGAAAGTCTCTAATAGCAAACTAAAGGTGGAAGAATATATTGGCATTTTGTTTCCTTTTTTTTTTGTTTCTTGTGGTATTTTAGAGAAAAATGTTTCTAAATGAAATTTGTTAGTGATATTGAGTTCGTTTTAAATAACAATTATTTCAAACTTTTTTACCACAACAATTTTCACAGAGGTTTTTTGTTGTTCTTTTTGGTTTTCTTTAAGTACATCTGCTGCAAGTAGAGAGTACAGAGGCCTTTTAAGTAACAATTTTCCTAAAGTGTAAAATTTGGTTTGCGGAGTAGGTTGGAAAAACCAGAGGAAGATGAACTAAAGTACAGAATTGAGATTGGTATCTTTTTCATTTTGTTAGGGGCTTTTCTTTGTATTAAAATTGTTTTTGTTCTGGCTATTGTTCATGGTATGGCGATGCTTTCATTGCCAACTGGTGTGGTATGTTAAGGCGTTTAATTTTAATTATTTTTAACCAAATATCTAAACTTTCGAAGACTATCTAGATTCTGGCTACAATAAATTTCTTAAGTATTGGCAAAGCAAATTTTCATAAACGACAAAAATACCAACAATAAATTTTATTGGGTTGAGTGAGTGTCGATGACTCGAAAAAGATTAAATGAATAATCAGAAGAAAACCAACGTAATTGTTTCCATACAATAATTTTATTAAATAATAGCACGAATAAATATCTTATACCCAGATTAAATTCCTGAGTTGCTCTTCAAAACTCTAAAGAATTTTTAATTATTTAAAATTCTATGTTATTCGTTGAACCTATATATATGTAACTCTATGTACTTGTAAACCATTAATTTTAGATCAATTTCCAATTAAAATAGTTATGTAAATGTTATGTTTTGCATTGCTGTTTTTCTCTAATGATACTAACAATCCTATATACATATTTGTACACTGTCAATTGTCATTTCATAAGTAAATATAAAAGAGTTGGCCATAACTTTTAAGAATTTTTTGAAAAATCTGAATTAAAATTTGGAACCGAAAATTTTTGAATTTCTGTAACAAATGCTGGTCACCCAAAATAATGCTTTTTCCATAATGTTTAGCTACAGATGTTATGACAAAATTTGTGTGTCTCCCTAATGTTTTACTATTGAAATTTTCACTTCAATACCAATTCAAATTAGTCTTAAATTCCTTAATCTACTTTTGCCTCAAACATTTTAAAAACCAAATGTTATTAAACTATTTTTTGTAAATTGTTTTCAATATTGAATAAAAGAAAATATTATTATATGCAGACATACATATAAACATAAATATCTATTAAAAATCAACATTAACATTTGTAACCTTAAATTAAATCTTATGGTTTTTGTTATATATTTATATTTTTACACAACACAATAAAATTATTGTGAACAAGTTAAATCTCAGAAATTGTGATGGCCAACCAGAAAGTTCTTTTTCCTATACCTTTACTACCATACAAAAAGCTTGTTTAAGAAGTTAAATTAATAATACCGACCATATAATGCCCTACACCATTCTTTTTTCTATAACAAAGACAAGGAGACATACAAATAAAATGTAATATATTTTTAATTGTTACTTAATATATCGTTCACAAGTTTCTATAATTTTATTAAGGCAAAAATGAAAAAGCTGACTGAAACTTTTATTATATGTGACTAGTGCCTACTTTCTGTATTTCTCGCCTCGAGTTATTTATGACATCGAACAGTGAAATTGTTATAAAAATAATGTGTGTTGCCAACTAATCGTTTGAACTAACATTGCTTTTTGCATATTTTCACTATTCGATGTGAGAAATTACTCGATGCGAGAAATACAGTAACGACGTACTGGTCTATGAAAAGGGAAAAAGTGGCTTATGACTCAAAAACAAAATTTTGAAAAATTAGCTAATTTTTCGAAATTTTGTTTTTGAGTCATAAGCCACTTTTTCATAGTCCGGATCACATATACATAAATTGTTGTAAATGTATAAGTGAAAAAATTGTATATGTGTTAGTTTCGTTCATTCATTTGTTGTAGGGAAGACTATTAACCTTCATCTGCTCCTAGAAAAAAATCACGTTGTCTACCTTTGCGTAGTTTTCTACGCATGCAATATTATTTATAGTTTTTGGTACAAAATTTTAAAAACTCTGGGAGGAAACAGTTAGAAAAAGTAATTTATATTTAAAAAGCTTATTTTTTTGCATTTCGAAGTCTTAAATTAGCTTTTCTCCAAGAAAGACTATATGAGGAAAAACAATTACCCATTGTCATGAACTTAGTTCAAAACATCACGTTAGTACTGATTTTGTTGGCATAAACTTATCTATATATATAAAACTCTAACGTGACTGACTGACTGACTGACTGACTGACTGACTCATCATCGCACAGCCCAAACGGCTAAAGCTAGAGAGCTGAAATTTTGACAGCTGGTACCTTTTTCAAAGTATAGATCCACTAAGACGGGATTTTTGGAAATTCGGCCTCTAAGGGGGTAAAAAGGGGTAAAAAAGGGAAAAATTAGTAATGCTGTATCTCCGGAAGTAAACGTCATAGGCCCAAAATTGAAATTGCGTTGGGATCAGCTGCAAAAATAAGTAGACACGTGTTTGGTACTTTTTAGCAGATGGGACAAATAGGGGGTAAAAAGGGTAAAAATGAAATGTTGGTACTTTTTTAAACCCATGTGTATCTTTTGAACCAATCAACAGAGTAACAAAATTCAAAACGGAGCCGGTAAACAAGAAAAAAATATTAGACACGTGTTTGGTACTTTTTTGATTCAGGGTTCAAAAAGGGGGAAAAGCGGGGAAAAAAATTTAGGGTAGGTCCATTTTTCTTTTTCTTTGTATTTGACTTGAACCAATAAAGCTACCAATAAAATTTATAGGGAGGTCGATTGCCCAGTACAAAATATTAAATACGTGTTTGGTACTTTTTTCAATTAAAAGGGTAAAAAAGGGAAAAATCGGTAACATTATATCTCCTTAACCAACAGCGATAGAAGCGAAAATTAAATTGGCTTGAGATTAGCACTAAAAATTAAGGGACACGTGTTCGGTACTTTTTTGAAAATCGGCCGCCTAGCGGGCAAAACAGGGTAGAAAAGGGAGAAATTAGTAACATCATATCTTCGAAACCAACATAGACAGAAACAAAGTTGAAATTGGATTTGAATCGCCTACAAAAATAAGGGGACACGTGTTTGGTACTTTTTTGAAAATGGCACTAATAAATATAAAAAAGGGTAAAAACTATATTTTGGTACTTTTTTTAACCCATATGTATCTTTTGAACTAATAAACATAGAAACACATTTTATATCGCAACCGATAGATATTAAAAAAAACTAAATACGTATTTGGTACTTTTGCGATTAATGGGGTACAAAAGGGTAAAAAAGGGAAAATATTCAAGGATAGGTTTTTTGGTTTTTAGCCATGGATATCTTTAAGACTAATGAAGCCAGAAGTATAATTTATTGACTGGTCGATGGACATTGAAAAAAATAACTACGAGTTTGGTACTTTTTTTAAATTTTGGGGGTAAAAATCTGTAAAATATATCTTCTAAACCAAAAGTGATAGAAACAAAAACTAAATTGTTCTGAGATCGGCACTTAAAACCAAGGGACACGTGTTCGGTACTTTTGTGAAATTCAACCTCCTAGAAGGTAAAACAGGGTAGAAAAGGGAGAAATCAGTAACATCATATCTCCGAAACCAATACAGATAGAAACAAAGTTGAAATTGGATTTAAGTCGGCTAAAAAAATAAGGGGACACGTGTTTAGTACTTTTTTGAAAATGGCACCAATAAGGATAAAAAAGGGTAAAAACTATATTTTGGTACTTTTTTTAACCCATATGTATCTTTTGAACTAATAAACATAGAAACATATTTTATATCGCAACCGACAGATATTAAAAAAGAACTAAATACGTATTTGGTACTTTTGCGATTAATGGGGTACAAAAGGGTAAAAAAAGGGAATATATTCAAGGATAGTTTTTTTGCTTTTTAGCCATGGATATCTTTTAGGCTAATGAAGTTAGAAGTATAATTTATTGACTGGTAGATTTACATTGAAAAGAAATAAGCTACGTGTTTGGTACTTTTTTTTAATTTTGGGGGTAAAAATCGGTAAAGTATATCTTCTAAACAAAAAACTAAATTGGTCTGAGATTGGCACTTAAAATTAAGGAACACATGTTCGGTACTTTTTTGAAGTTCAACCTCTTAGAAGGTAAAACAGGGTAGAAAAGGGAGAAATTAGTAACATCATATCTCCAAAACCAACATCGATGCAAACAAAGTTGAAATTGGATTTGAATCGGCTAGGAAAATAAGGAGACACGTGCTTGGTACTTTTTTGGAAATGGCATTAATAAGGATAAAAAAGGGTAAAAACTATATTTTGGTACTTTTTTCAACTAATATGTATCTTTTGAACTAATAAACATAGAAACATAATTTATATCGCAACAGATAGATATTAAAAAACAATTAAATACGTATTTGGTACTTTTGCGATTAATGGGATACAAAAGGGTAAAAAAGGGAAAATATTTAAGGGTAGGTTTTTTGTTTTTAGCTATGGATATCTTTTAGGCTAATGAAGCCAGAAGTATAATTTATTGACTGGTCGATTGACAAAGAAAAAATAAAATACATTTTTGGTACTTTTTTTAATTTTGGGGGTAAAAATATATCTTCTAAATCAAAAGTGATAGAAACAAAAACTAAATTAGTCTGAGATCAGCACTAAAAATTAAGGGACACGTATTCGGTACTTTTTTGAAATTCGATCTTTTAAAGGGTAAAACAGGGTAGAAAAGGGAGAAATTAGTAACATCATATCTCCGAAACTAACACCGATGCAAACGAAGTTTAAATTGGATTTGAATCGGATAAAAAAATAAATGGCCACGTATTTGGTACTATTTCAAAAATGGTAATAATAAGAATAAAAAAGGGTAAAAACTATATTTTGGTACTTTTTTAACACATATATATTTTTTGAACTAATAAACATAGAAACACTGATAGGCATTAAAAAACTATTAAACACGTATTTGGTACTTTTGCGATTAATGTGGGACGAAAGGGTAAAAAAAAGGGAAAATATTCAAGAGTAGGTTTTTTGCTTTTTAGCTAAGAATATCTTTTCGGCTAATGAAGCCAGAAGCATAATTTATTGGCTGGTAAATTGACACTGAAAAAAGTAAAATAAGTGTCTGGTGCTTTTTTAATTTTGGGGGTAAAAATCGGTAAAAATATATCTTCTTAGTCAAAAGTGATAGAAACAACAACTAAATCGGTCTAAAAACGGCACTTTAAATTAAGGGACATGTATTCGGTACTTTTTTCTTTAATTCGGCCGTTTTGGGGTTAAAACAGGGAAAAAATGGGAAATATTAGTAACGTCATATCTCCGAAATCCAAAACGATAGGAAAAGAGTTGAAATTTGCTTCGGATGGGCTGAAAAAAACGAGAAACGTATTTGGTACTTTTTTGAATATGGTACTTTTTTTGAGCCCATACGTATCTTTTGAAATAACAAACATAGAGAAACAGTAAACGTCACAATTGATAAGTAACAAAGAATTATTAGACACGTATTTGGTACTTTTACGATAATTGAGGTAAAAAAGATAAAAACTGGGAAATATTCAAGGGTAGGTTTTTAACTAATGAAGCCAGAACTATAATTTACAGACGGGTGGATTCATATTGAAAAAGTAAATTGAAAAAAATTGAAAAAGAAAATGGATAAATTAGTAACATCATATCTCCGAAATTTACATCGTTAGAAACAAAGTTGAAATTGGATTTGGATCATCTTGCAAAAAAAGGGGACACGTTTTTGGTACTTTTTTGGAAATGGAACTAATAAGGGAGAAAAAGGGAAAAAACTATATTTTGGTACTTTATTAACCCTATAAGTATCTCTTGAACTAATAAACATAAATACTCTATTTAAATCACAATTGATAAGGACTAACAAAAATTAAGAAGGTGCTTCGCGCTTTTACGATAAATGAGGCACAAAAGAGTAAAAACTATGAATATCATTTAAACAAATAAAGCCAGAAGTATAATATACAGACAGGTCTATTCACATTGCAGAAGTATAAGACACGCGAATGATTCCTTTTTTTTAATTTTTGGAGTAAAAAGGGGGAAAATCGGTAACGTAATATCTCATAAATCAAAAGTGATAGAAACAAAGATTAAATTGGTCTATGATCAGCATTAAAAATTAAAGGACACGGGTTCGGTATTTTTTTTTTTTAATTTGGCCGCTTATGGTTAAAACAGGCTAGAAAATGAATAAATCATATAATCGGCTAGAAAATGAAAGGTACATGTGTTCTGTACTTTTTTTGGAAATGGCACTAATAAGGGCAAAAAGGGTAAAAACTACATTTTTGTACTTTTTTTTAACCCATACGTATCTTTTGAACTCATAAACATAAATCAATAAGTATTAACAAAATATTAAACATGTGCTTGGTACTTTTACGATAAATGGGGTTCCAAAAGGTGAAAACGGGAAAATATTCATTTAAGCTAATGAAGTCAAAAGCATAAATTAGAGATGTGTCAATCAAAGGGGTAAAAAAGGGAAAAATCGATGACATTCTAAACCTAATAGATGGAAACAAACACTAAAATGGTCTAAGATAAGCCCTAAAAATTAAGGGACTTTTCAGTAATTTTTGCAAATTAAACAGTTTTGGGGTTAAAATAGGGTAGAATATAAAAACATTAGTAAAGTTATATCTCTGATACTAATATCGACAGGAAAAAATTTAAATTGGACTTAGATCGAATAGAAAAATAAAAAGTCATGTTTTTAGTAGGTACTTTTCGTAAATGAGCTAAAAATAGGGAATAAAAAGGATAAAAACTAAATTTTGGTACTTTTTTGATCCATATATAATTTTTGAATCAATTATTATAGAAACAAAATTTGTACCGCAATCGAAAATAACAAAAACGGGTCAAAAATTTAAAGATAGGTTTTTCCTTTTAAACTGTGCATGTTGCTTAAATCAATAAAATAAAAAATAAATCAATGATTTATGGACTGTTCTATTGACATTGAAGAAATATGTGACAGGTGTTTGGTATTTTTTTCAATTAACAAAAATGGAGTTAAGATCAGCAATAAAAATATTAGGACATGTATCCGGATTTTTTTTTTTTTAATTTGGCTGATCAGGGGTAAACAACGGGTAAAAAAGGAAACTTTTGTAAAATATTCAAAATCAAAAGCGACAAGAACAAGATTTAAATTGGGTAGATTTATAGGCTAGATTTTTTTTTGAAATCTCAAGGGGGCGTGACCCCTCCCACATAACTCATATATTAAAAATTACAAATATAGGTGACCGAGAGGCCCGATTTTTCTGAAATTTTGGCAGTATGTTAAGCTGTGACGGATGGATAAAATAGGCCAATTTTTTTTTTTTGAAATCTCAAGTGGGCGTGACCCCTCCCATATAAGTCAAATATTGAAAATGACAAATATGGATGACCGAGCTGCCCGATTTTTCTGAAATTTTCACAGTATGGTAAGGTGTGACCGGTGGTTAAAATAGGCAAGGTTCTTTTTTTAATTGTCAAGTGGGCGTGACCCCTCCCATATAAGTTAAATATTAAAAATGACAAATATAAATGACCGACCGGACCGATTTTTCTGAAATTTGTATAGTATGTCAAGGTGTGAACGGTGGATAAAATAAGCAAGGTTCACTTTTGAAATCTTAAGTGGGCGTGACCCCTCCCATATAAGTCAAATATTGAAAATGACAAATATGGATGACCGAGCTAAAATTCAGACAATATGGTTTGGTGTGACCAGTGGATAAAATGGACAAGGTCTTTTTCCCAAATCTCAAGTGGGCGTGACCCCTCCCATAAAACTCATATATTAGAAATGACAAGTATAGATGATAGTAATTTAAGGTGTGACCGGTGGTTAAAATAGGCAAGGTACTTTTTTGAAATCTTAAGTGGGCGTGACCTCTCCCATATAAGTCAAATATTGAAACTGACAAATATGGATGACCGAGCTGCCCGATTTTTCTGAAATTTTTACAGTATGGTAAGGTGTGACCGGTGGATAAAATAGGCAAGGTTTTTTTTGAAATCTGAATTGGGCATGACCCTCCCATATAAGTCAAATATTAAAAATTTTAAATTTGGACGACCCTGCAGACCGATTTTTCCGAAATTTTTACAGTATGTTAAGGTGTGACGGATAAAATAGGCCAGATTTTTTTTGACATCTCAAGTAGGCGTGACCCCTCCCATATAAGTCAAATATTGAAAATGACAAATATGGATGACCGAGATGCCCGATTTTTCTGAAATTTTCACAGTATGGTAAAGTGTGACCGGTGGTTAAAATAGGCAAGGTTTTTTTTAAATCTGAAGTGATAAGTCAAATATTAAAAATTACAAATATGGACGACCCTGCAGACCGATTTTTTCGAAATTTTTACAGTATGGTAAGGTGTGACAGGTGTTAAAATAGGCAAGGTTCTTTTTTGAAATCTTAAGTGGGCGTGACCTCTCCCATATAAGTCAAATATTGAAAATGAGAAATATGGATGACCGATGCCCGATTTTTCTGAAATTTTCACAGTATGGTAAAGTGTGACCGGTGGTTAAAATAGGCAAGGTTTTTTTTTTAAATCTCAAATGAGCATGACCCTCCCATATAAGTCAAATATTAAAAATAACAAATATGCACGACCCTGCAAACCAATTTTTCCGAAATTTTAAATTTCGACAGTATGTTAAGGTGTGATCTAAAGTGGGCGTGACCCCTCCAATAAGTCAAATATAAAAATTACAAATATGGATGATCAAAACGATTTAACCAAATTAATTATAGTTTTAAATGTGGATATTTTCATACTATAGGATAGTTTTTCGTTTTTTGAATTTTTTGAAAATGGACCAAGGAGGACCTGGGAATCGAAAAATGGGGATAAATTTCCCGTTTTCTTTAAAATTGCATCACTTTAGAACTTCTGGACCAATCAGGACATTTTTTTTTTTTTTGTTTTCTTTAGTCCAAGTTAGGATTCCACATAAAGAAAAATTTACAATGTATACTTTTACGCCCACTTTTTTTCATTTATCTAAAATCGGAAAACGGCTGCATGGATTGGAAATATGATTAATGTTTGATAATAGCTTGACTGAGGATTGTTTGAAGATTTGTCATGATTATTTGATGGTTGTTTGACGATTGTTTGACAGTTGTTTAATAATTGATAGACTGATGACTGTTTGAAGATTTTTAAAAATTGTTTGGTAATTGATTCACGATTAACTGGCGATTTTATGACGGTACTTTGATGATTTTTTGTCGATTGTTTGATGGTTGATTGATGATTGACTGACGACTGTTCTATAATTTTTTTATGATTGTTCGATAATTGTTTCACGATTAGCTGACTATTTGACGATTGTTTGATAATCTATAAATATAAAAAAATATTAGCGTCTGTGTTGTATGCTGTTTGACATGTATGGGCCCATTGCAAGCAAACATTCATTTGCAGTACTGCCAATCACTAAAGTCAATTAAATACATATGCAAATACATTCATAAGGGATTCAGGTAAAAAATTAATAAAAAACATTTCATAATGTTAATTTTTAAAGAAATAGTTAACACAGCAATAAGTAAAAATCTTTTACTATCAGCCCGGGCAACGCCGGGTACAAACAGCTAGTCTATATATATAAAACTCTAACGTGACTGACTGACTGACTGACTGACTGACTGACTGACTGACTCATCATCGCACAGCCCAAACGGCTAAAGCTAGAGAGCTGAAATTTTGACAGCTGGTACCTTTTTCAAAGTATAGATCCACTAAGACGGGATTTTTGGAAATTCGGCCTCTAAGGGGGTAAAAAGGGGTAAAAAAGGGAAAAATTAGTAATGCTGTATCTCCGGAAGTAAACGTCATAGGCCCAAAATTGAAATTGCGTTGGGATCAGCTGCAAAAATAAGTAGACACGTGTTTGGTACTTTTTAGCAGATGGGACAAATAGGGGGTAAAAAGGGTAAAAATGAAATGTTGGTACTTTTTTAAACCCATGTGTATCTTTTGAACCAATCAACAGAGTAACAAAATTCAAAACGGAGCCGGTAAACAAGAAAAAAATATTAGACACGTGTTTGGTACTTTTTTGATTCAGGGTTCAAAAAGGGGGAAAAGCGGGGAAAAAAATTTAGGGTAGGTCCATTTTTCTTTTTCTTTGTATTTGACTTGAACCAATAAAGCTACCAATAAAATTTATAGGGAGGTCGATTGCCCAGTACAAAATATTAAATACGTGTTTGGTACTTTTTTCAATTAAAAGGGTAAAAAAGGGAAAAATCGGTAACATTATATCTCCTTAACCAACAGCGATAGAAGCGAAAATTAAATTGGCTTGAGATTAGCACTAAAAATTAAGGGACACGTGTTCGGTACTTTTTTGAAAATCGGCCGCCTAGCGGGCAAAACAGGGTAGAAAAGGGAGAAATTAGTAACATCATATCTTCGAAACCAACATAGACAGAAACAAAGTTGAAATTGGATTTGAATCGCCTACAAAAATAAGGGGACACGTGTTTGGTACTTTTTTGAAAATGGCACTAATAAATATAAAAAAGGGTAAAAACTATATTTTGGTACTTTTTTTAACCCATATGTATCTTTTGAACTAATAAACATAGAAACACATTTTATATCGCAACCGATAGATATTAAAAAAAACTAAATACGTATTTGGTACTTTTGCGATTAATGGGGTACAAAAGGGTAAAAAAGGGAAAATATTCAAGGATAGGTTTTTTGGTTTTTAGCCATGGATATCTTTAAGACTAATGAAGCCAGAAGTATAATTTATTGACTGGTCGATGGACATTGAAAAAAATAACTACGAGTTTGGTACTTTTTTTAAATTTTGGGGGTAAAAATCTGTAAAATATATCTTCTAAACCAAAAGTGATAGAAACAAAAACTAAATTGTTCTGAGATCGGCACTTAAAACCAAGGGACACGTGTTCGGTACTTTTGTGAAATTCAACCTCCTAGAAGGTAAAACAGGGTAGAAAAGGGAGAAATCAGTAACATCATATCTCCGAAACCAATACAGATAGAAACAAAGTTGAAATTGGATTTAAGTCGGCTAAAAAAATAAGGGGACACGTGTTTAGTACTTTTTTGAAAATGGCACCAATAAGGATAAAAAAGGGTAAAAACTATATTTTGGTACTTTTTTTAACCCATATGTATCTTTTGAACTAATAAACATAGAAACATATTTTATATCGCAACCGACAGATATTAAAAAAGAACTAAATACGTATTTGGTACTTTTGCGATTAATGGGGTACAAAAGGGTAAAAAAAGGGAATATATTCAAGGATAGTTTTTTTGCTTTTTAGCCATGGATATCTTTTAGGCTAATGAAGTTAGAAGTATAATTTATTGACTGGTAGATTTACATTGAAAAGAAATAAGCTACGTGTTTGGTACTTTTTTTTAATTTTGGGGGTAAAAATCGGTAAAGTATATCTTCTAAACAAAAAACTAAATTGGTCTGAGATTGGCACTTAAAATTAAGGAACACATGTTCGGTACTTTTTTGAAGTTCAACCTCTTAGAAGGTAAAACAGGGTAGAAAAGGGAGAAATTAGTAACATCATATCTCCGAAACCAACATCGATGCAAACAAAGTTGAAATTGGATTTGAATCGGCTAGGAAAATAAGGAGACACGTGCTTGGTACTTTTTTGGAAATGGCATTAATAAGGATAAAAAAGGGTAAAAACTATATTTTGGTACTTTTTTCAACTAATATGTATCTTTTGAACTAATAAACATAGAAACATAATTTATATCGCAACAGATAGATATTAAAAAACAATTAAATACGTATTTGGTACTTTTGCGATTAATGGGATACAAAAGGGTAAAAAAGGGAAAATATTTAAGGGTAGGTTTTTTGTTTTTAGCTATGGATATCTTTTAGGCTAATGAAGCCAGAAGTATAATTTATTGACTGGTCGATTGACAAAGAAAAAATAAAATACATTTTTGGTACTTTTTTTAATTTTGGGGGTAAAAATATATCTTCTAAATCAAAAGTGATAGAAACAAAAACTAAATTAGTCTGAGATCAGCACTAAAAATTAAGGGACACGTATTCGGTACTTTTTTGAAATTCGATCTTTTAAAGGGTAAAACAGGGTAGAAAAGGGAGAAATTAGTAACATCATATCTCCGAAACTAACACCGATGCAAACGAAGTTTAAATTGGATTTGAATCGGATAAAAAAATAAATGGCCACGTATTTGGTACTATTTCAAAAATGGTACTAATAAGAATAAAAAAGGGTAAAAACTATATTTTGGTACTTTTTTAACACATATATATTTTTTGAACTAATAAACATAGAAACACTGATAGGCATTAAAAAACTATTAAACACGTATTTGGTACTTTTGCGATTAATGTGGGACGAAAGGGTAAAAAAAAGGGAAAATATTCAAGAGTAGGTTTTTTGCTTTTTAGCTAAGAATATCTTTTCGGCTAATGAAGCCAGAAGCATAATTTATTGGCTGGTAAATTGACACTGAAAAAAGTAAAATAAGTGTCTGGTGCTTTTTTAATTTTGGGGGTAAAAATCGGTAAAAATATATCTTCTTAGTCAAAAGTGATAGAAACAACAACTAAATCGGTCTAAAAACGGCACTTTAAATTAAGGGACATGTATTCGGTACTTTTTTCTTTAATTCGGCCGTTTTGGGGTTAAAACAGGGAAAAAATGGGAAATATTAGTAACGTCATATCTCCGAAATCCAAAACGATAGGAAAAGAGTTGAAATTTGCTTCGGATGGGCTGAAAAAAACGAGAAACGTATTTGGTACTTTTTTGAATATGGTACTTTTTTTGAGCCCATACGTATCTTTTGAAATAACAAACATAGAGAAACAGTAAACGTCACAATTGATAAGTAACAAAGAATTATTAGACACGTATTTGGTACTTTTACGATAAATGAGGTAAAAAAGATAAAAACTGGGAAATATTCAAGGGTAGGTTTTTAACTAATGAAGCCAGAACTATAATTTACAGACGGGTGGATTCATATTGAAAAAGTAAATTGAAAAAAATTGAAAAAGAAAATGGATAAATTAGTAACATCATATCTCCGAAATTTACATCGTTAGAAACAAAGTTGAAATTGGATTTGGATCATCTTGCAAAAAAAGGGGACACGTTTTTGGTACTTTTTTGGAAATGGAACTAATAAGGGAGAAAAAGGGAAAAAACTATATTTTGGTACTTTATTAACCCTATAAGTATCTCTTGAACTAATAAACATAAATACTCTATTTAAATCACAATTGATAAGGACTAACAAAAATTAAGAAGGTGCTTCGCGCTTTTACGATAAATGAGGCACAAAAGAGTAAAAACTATGAATATCATTTAAACAAATAAAGCCAGAAGTATAATATACAGACAGGTCTATTCACATTGCAGAAGTATAAGACACGCGAATGATTCCTTTTTTTTAATTTTTGGAGTAAAAAGGGGGAAAATCGGTAACGTAATATCTCATAAATCAAAAGTGATAGAAACAAAGATTAAATTGGTCTATGATCAGCATTAAAAATTAAAGGACACGGGTTCGGTATTTTTTTTTTTTAATTTGGCCGCTTATGGTTAAAACAGGCTAGAAAATGAATAAATCATATAATCGGCTAGAAAATGAAAGGTACATGTGTTCTGTACTTTTTTTGGAAATGGCACTAATAAGGGCAAAAAGGGTAAAAACTACATTTTTGTACTTTTTTTTAACCCATACGTATCTTTTGAACTCATAAACATAAATCAATAAGTATTAACAAAATATTAAACATGTGCTTGGTACTTTTACGATAAATGGGGTTCCAAAAGGTGAAAACGGGAAAATATTCATTTAAGCTAATGAAGTCAAAAGCATAAATTAGAGATGTGTCAATCAAAGGGGTAAAAAAGGGAAAAATCGATGACATTCTAAACCTAATAGATGGAAACAAACACTAAAATGGTCTAAGATAAGCCCTAAAAATTAAGGGACTTTTCAGTAATTTTTGCAAATTAAACAGTTTTGGGGTTAAAATAGGGTAGAATATAAAAACATTAGTAAAGTTATATCTCTGATACTAATATCGACAGGAAAAAATTTAAATTGGACTTAGATCGAATAGAAAAATAAAAAGTCATGTTTTTAGTAGGTACTTTTCGTAAATGAGCTAAAAATAGGGAATAAAAAGGATAAAAACTAAATTTTGGTACTTTTTTGATCCATATATAATTTTTGAATCAATTATTATAGAAACAAAATTTGTACCGCAATCGAAAATAACAAAAACGGGTCAAAAATTTAAAGATAGGTTTTTCCTTTTAAACTGTGCATGTTGCTTAAATCAATAAAATAAAAAATAAATCAATGATTTATGGACTGTTCTATTGACATTGAAGAAATATGTGACAGGTGTTTGGTATTTTTTTCAATTAACAAAAATGGAGTTAAGATCAGCAATAAAAATATTAGGACATGTATCCGGATTTTTTTTTTTTTAATTTGGCTGATCAGGGGTAAACAACGGGTAAAAAAGGAAACTTTTGTAAAATATTCAAAATCAAAAGCGACAAGAACAAGATTTAAATTGGGTAGATTTATAGGCTAGATTTTTTTTTGAAATCTCAAGGGGGCGTGACCCCTCCCACATAACTCATATATTAAAAATTACAAATATAGGTGACCGAGAGGCCCGATTTTTCTGAAATTTTGGCAGTATGTTAAGCTGTGACGGATGGATAAAATAGGCCAATTTTTTTTTTTTTGAAATCTCAAGTGGGCGTGACCCCTCCCATATAAGTCAAATATTGAAAATGACAAATATGGATGACCGAGCTGCCCGATTTTTCTGAAATTTTCACAGTATGGTAAGGTGTGACCGGTGGTTAAAATAGGCAAGGTTCTTTTTTTAATTGTCAAGTGGGCGTGACCCCTCCCATATAAGTTAAATATTAAAAATGACAAATATAAATGACCGAACTGACCGATTTTTCTGAAATTTGTATAGTATGTCAAGGTGTGAACGGTGGATAAAATAAGCAAGGTTCACTTTTGAAATCTTAAGTGGGCGTGACCCCTCCCATATAAGTCAAATATTGAAAATGACAAATATGGATGACCGAGCTAAAATTCAGACAATATGGTTTGGTGTGACCAGTGGATAAAATGGACAAGGTCTTTTTCCCAAATCTCAAGTGGGCGTGACCCCTCCCATAAAACTCATATATTAGAAATGACAAGTATAGATGATAGTAATTTAAGGTGTGACCGGTGGTTAAAATAGGCAAGGTACTTTTTTGAAATCTTAAGTGGGCGTGACCTCTCCCATATAAGTCAAATATTGAAACTGACAAATATGGATGACCGAGCTGCCCGATTTTTCTGAAATTTTTACAGTATGGTAAGGTGTGACCGGTGGATAAAATAGGCAAGGTTTTTTTTGAAATCTGAATTGGGCATGACCCTCCCATATAAGTCAAATATTAAAAATTTTAAATTTGGACGACCCTGCAGACCGATTTTTCCGAAATTTTTACAGTATGTTAAGGTGTGACGGATAAAATAGGCCAGATTTTTTTTGACATCTCAAGTAGGCGTGACCCCTCCCATATAAGTCAAATATTGAAAATGACAAATATGGATGACCGAGATGCCCGATTTTTCTGAAATTTTCACAGTATGGTAAAGTGTGACCGGTGGTTAAAATAGGCAAGGTTTTTTTTAAATCTGAAGTGATAAGTCAAATATTAAAAATTACAAATATGGACGACCCTGCAGACCGATTTTTTCGAAATTTTTACAGTATGGTAAGGTGTGACAGGTGTTAAAATAGGCAAGGTTCTTTTTTGAAATCTTAAGTGGGCGTGACCTCTCCCATATAAGTCAAATATTGAAAATGAGAAATATGGATGACCGATGCCCGATTTTTCTGAAATTTTCACAGTATGGTAAAGTGTGACCGGTGGTTAAAATAGGCAAGGTTTTTTTTTTAAATCTCAAATGAGCATGACCCTCCCATATAAGTCAAATATTAAAAATAACAAATATGCACGACCCTGCAAACCAATTTTTCCGAAATTTTAAATTTCGACAGTATGTTAAGGTGTGATCTAAAGTGGGCGTGACCCCTCCAATAAGTCAAATATAAAAATTACAAATATGGATGATCAAAACGATTTAACCAAATTAATTATAGTTTTAAATGTGGATATTTTCATACTATAGGATAGTTTTTCGTTTTTTGAATTTTTTGAAAATGGACCAAGGAGGACCTGGGAATCGAAAAATGGGGATAAATTTCCCGTTTTCTTTAAAATTGCATCACTTTAGAACTTCTGGACCAATCAGGACATTTTTTTTTTTTTGTTTTCTTTAGTCCAAGTTAGGATTCCACATAAAGAAAAATTTACAATGTATACTTTTACGCCCACTTTTTTTCATTTATCTAAAATCGGAAAACGGCTGCATGGATTGGAAATATGATTAATGTTTGATAATAGCTTGACTGAGGATTGTTTGAAGATTTGTCATGATTATTTGATGGTTGTTTGACGATTGTTTGACAGTTGTTTAATAATTGATAGACTGATGACTGTTTGAAGATTTTTAAAAATTGTTTGGTAATTGATTCACGATTAACTGGCGATTTTATGACGGTACTTTGATGATTTTTTGTCGATTGTTTGATGGTTGATTGATGATTGACTGACGACTGTTCTATAATTTTTTTATGATTGTTCGATAATTGTTTCACGATTAGCTGACTATTTGACGATTGTTTGATAATCTATAAATATAAAAAAATATTAGCGTCTGTGTTGTATGCTGTTTGACATGTATGGGCCCATTGCAAGCAAACATTCATTTGCAGTACTGCCAATCACTAAAGTCAATTAAATACATATGCAAATACATTCATAAGGGATTCAGGTAAAAAATTAATAAAAAACATTTCATAATGTTAATTTTTAAAGAAATAGTTAACACAGCAATAAGTAAAAATCTTTTACTATCAGCCCGGGCAACGCCGGGTACAAACAGCTAGTCTATATATATAAAACTCTAACGTGACTGACTGACTGACTGACTGACTGACTGACTGACTCATCATCGCACAGCCCAAACGGCTAAAGCTAGAGAGCTGAAATTTTGACAGCTGGTACCTTTTTCAAAGTATAGATCCACTAAGACGGGATTTTTGGAAATTCGGCCTCTAAGGGGGTAAAAAGGGGTAAAAAAGGGAAAAATTAGTAATGCTGTATCTCCGGAAGTAAACGTCATAGGCCCAAAATTGAAATTGCGTTGGGATCAGCTGCAAAAATAAGTAGACACGTGTTTGGTACTTTTTAGCAGATGGGACAAATAGGGGGTAAAAAGGGTAAAAATGAAATGTTGGTACTTTTTTAAACCCATGTGTATCTTTTGAACCAATCAACAGAGTAACAAAATTCAAAACGGAGCCGGTAAACAAGAAAAAAATATTAGACACGTGTTTGGTACTTTTTTGATTCAGGGTTCAAAAAGGGGGAAAAGCGGGGAAAAAAATTTAGGGTAGGTCCATTTTTCTTTTTCTTTGTATTTGACTTGAACCAATAAAGCTACCAATAAAATTTATAGGGAGGTCGATTGCCCAGTACAAAATATTAAATACGTGTTTGGTACTTTTTTCAATTAAAAGGGTAAAAAAGGGAAAAATCGGTAACATTATATCTCCTTAACCAACAGCGATAGAAGCGAAAATTAAATTGGCTTGAGATTAGCACTAAAAATTAAGGGACACGTGTTCGGTACTTTTTTGAAAATCGGCCGCCTAGCGGGCAAAACAGGGTAGAAAAGGGAGAAATTAGTAACATCATATCTTCGAAACCAACATAGACAGAAACAAAGTTGAAATTGGATTTGAATCGCCTACAAAAATAAGGGGACACGTGTTTGGTACTTTTTTGAAAATGGCACTAATAAATATAAAAAAGGGTAAAAACTATATTTTGGTACTTTTTTTAACCCATATGTATCTTTTGAACTAATAAACATAGAAACACATTTTATATCGCAACCGATAGATATTAAAAAAAACTAAATACGTATTTGGTACTTTTGCGATTAATGGGGTACAAAAGGGTAAAAAAGGGAAAATATTCAAGGATAGGTTTTTTGGTTTTTAGCCATGGATATCTTTAAGACTAATGAAGCCAGAAGTATAATTTATTGACTGGTCGATGGACATTGAAAAAAATAACTACGAGTTTGGTACTTTTTTTAAATTTTGGGGGTAAAAATCTGTAAAATATATCTTCTAAACCAAAAGTGATAGAAACAAAAACTAAATTGTTCTGAGATCGGCACTTAAAACCAAGGGACACGTGTTCGGTACTTTTGTGAAATTCAACCTCCTAGAAGGTAAAACAGGGTAGAAAAGGGAGAAATCAGTAACATCATATCTCCGAAACCAATACAGATAGAAACAAAGTTGAAATTGGATTTAAGTCGGCTAAAAAAATAAGGGGACACGTGTTTAGTACTTTTTTGAAAATGGCACCAATAAGGATAAAAAAGGGTAAAAACTATATTTTGGTACTTTTTTTAACCCATATGTATCTTTTGAACTAATAAACATAGAAACATATTTTATATCGCAACCGACAGATATTAAAAAAGAACTAAATACGTATTTGGTACTTTTGCGATTAATGGGGTACAAAAGGGTAAAAAAAGGGAATATATTCAAGGATAGTTTTTTTGCTTTTTAGCCATGGATATCTTTTAGGCTAATGAAGTTAGAAGTATAATTTATTGACTGGTAGATTTACATTGAAAAGAAATAAGCTACGTGTTTGGTACTTTTTTTTAATTTTGGGGGTAAAAATCGGTAAAGTATATCTTCTAAACAAAAAACTAAATTGGTCTGAGATTGGCACTTAAAATTAAGGAACACATGTTCGGTACTTTTTTGAAGTTCAACCTCTTAGAAGGTAAAACAGGGTAGAAAAGGGAGAAATTAGTAACATCATATCTCCGAAACCAACATCGATGCAAACAAAGTTGAAATTGGATTTGAATCGGCTAGGAAAATAAGGAGACACGTGCTTGGTACTTTTTTGGAAATGGCATTAATAAGGATAAAAAAGGGTAAAAACTATATTTTGGTACTTTTTTCAACTAATATGTATCTTTTGAACTAATAAACATAGAAACATAATTTATATCGCAACAGATAGATATTAAAAAACAATTAAATACGTATTTGGTACTTTTGCGATTAATGGGATACAAAAGGGTAAAAAAGGGAAAATATTTAAGGGTAGGTTTTTTGTTTTTAGCTATGGATATCTTTTAGGCTAATGAAGCCAGAAGTATAATTTATTGACTGGTCGATTGACAAAGAAAAAATAAAATACATTTTTGGTACTTTTTTTAATTTTGGGGGTAAAAATATATCTTCTAAATCAAAAGTGATAGAAACAAAAACTAAATTAGTCTGAGATCAGCACTAAAAATTAAGGGACACGTATTCGGTACTTTTTTGAAATTCGATCTTTTAAAGGGTAAAACAGGGTAGAAAAGGGAGAAATTAGTAACATCATATCTCCGAAACTAACACCGATGCAAACGAAGTTTAAATTGGATTTGAATCGGATAAAAAAATAAATGGCCACGTATTTGGTACTATTTCAAAAATGGTACTAATAAGAATAAAAAAGGGTAAAAACTATATTTTGGTACTTTTTTAACACATATATATTTTTTGAACTAATAAACATAGAAACACTGATAGGCATTAAAAAACTATTAAACACGTATTTGGTACTTTTGCGATTAATGTGGGACGAAAGGGTAAAAAAAAGGGAAAATATTCAAGAGTAGGTTTTTTGCTTTTTAGCTAAGAATATCTTTTCGGCTAATGAAGCCAGAAGCATAATTTATTGGCTGGTAAATTGACACTGAAAAAAGTAAAATAAGTGTCTGGTGCTTTTTTAATTTTGGGGGTAAAAATCGGTAAAAATATATCTTCTTAGTCAAAAGTGATAGAAACAACAACTAAATCGGTCTAAAAACGGCACTTTAAATTAAGGGACATGTATTCGGTACTTTTTTCTTTAATTCGGCCGTTTTGGGGTTAAAACAGGGAAAAAATGGGAAATATTAGTAACGTCATATCTCCGAAATCCAAAACGATAGGAAAAGAGTTGAAATTTGCTTCGGATGGGCTGAAAAAAACGAGAAACGTATTTGGTACTTTTTTGAATATGGTACTTTTTTTGAGCCCATACGTATCTTTTGAAATAACAAACATAGAGAAACAGTAAACGTCACAATTGATAAGTAACAAAGAATTATTAGACACGTATTTGGTACTTTTACGATAAATGAGGTAAAAAAGATAAAAACTGGGAAATATTCAAGGGTAGGTTTTTAACTAATGAAGCCAGAACTATAATTTACAGACGGGTGGATTCATATTGAAAAAGTAAATTGAAAAAAATTGAAAAAGAAAATGGATAAATTAGTAACATCATATCTCCGAAATTTACATCGTTAGAAACAAAGTTGAAATTGGATTTGGATCATCTTGCAAAAAAAGGGGACACGTTTTTGGTACTTTTTTGGAAATGGAACTAATAAGGGAGAAAAAGGGAAAAAACTATATTTTGGTACTTTATTAACCCTATAAGTATCTCTTGAACTAATAAACATAAATACTCTATTTAAATCACAATTGATAAGGACTAACAAAAATTAAGAAGGTGCTTCGCGCTTTTACGATAAATGAGGCACAAAAGAGTAAAAACTATGAATATCATTTAAACAAATAAAGCCAGAAGTATAATATACAGACAGGTCTATTCACATTGCAGAAGTATAAGACACGCGAATGATTCCTTTTTTTTAATTTTTGGAGTAAAAAGGGGGAAAATCGGTAACGTAATATCTCATAAATCAAAAGTGATAGAAACAAAGATTAAATTGGTCTATGATCAGCATTAAAAATTAAAGGACACGGGTTCGGTATTTTTTTTTTTTAATTTGGCCGCTTATGGTTAAAACAGGCTAGAAAATGAATAAATCATATAATCGGCTAGAAAATGAAAGGTACATGTGTTCTGTACTTTTTTTGGAAATGGCACTAATAAGGGCAAAAAGGGTAAAAACTACATTTTTGTACTTTTTTTTAACCCATACGTATCTTTTGAACTCATAAACATAAATCAATAAGTATTAACAAAATATTAAACATGTGCTTGGTACTTTTACGATAAATGGGGTTCCAAAAGGTGAAAACGGGAAAATATTCATTTAAGCTAATGAAGTCAAAAGCATAAATTAGAGATGTGTCAATCAAAGGGGTAAAAAAGGGAAAAATCGATGACATTCTAAACCTAATAGATGGAAACAAACACTAAAATGGTCTAAGATAAGCCCTAAAAATTAAGGGACTTTTCAGTAATTTTTGCAAATTAAACAGTTTTGGGGTTAAAATAGGGTAGAATATAAAAACATTAGTAAAGTTATATCTCTGATACTAATATCGACAGGAAAAAATTTAAATTGGACTTAGATCGAATAGAAAAATAAAAAGTCATGTTTTTAGTAGGTACTTTTCGTAAATGAGCTAAAAATAGGGAATAAAAAGGATAAAAACTAAATTTTGGTACTTTTTTGATCCATATATAATTTTTGAATCAATTATTATAGAAACAAAATTTGTACCGCAATCGAAAATAACAAAAACGGGTCAAAAATTTAAAGATAGGTTTTTCCTTTTAAACTGTGCATGTTGCTTAAATCAATAAAATAAAAAATAAATCAATGATTTATGGACTGTTCTATTGACATTGAAGAAATATGTGACAGGTGTTTGGTATTTTTTTCAATTAACAAAAATGGAGTTAAGATCAGCAATAAAAATATTAGGACATGTATCCGGATTTTTTTTTTTTTAATTTGGCTGATCAGGGGTAAACAACGGGTAAAAAAGGAAACTTTTGTAAAATATTCAAAATCAAAAGCGACAAGAACAAGATTTAAATTGGGTAGATTTATAGGCTAGATTTTTTTTTGAAATCTCAAGGGGGCGTGACCCCTCCCACATAACTCATATATTAAAAATTACAAATATAGGTGACCGAGAGGCCCGATTTTTCTGAAATTTTGGCAGTATGTTAAGCTGTGACGGATGGATAAAATAGGCCAATTTTTTTTTTTTTGAAATCTCAAGTGGGCGTGACCCCTCCCATATAAGTCAAATATTGAAAATGACAAATATGGATGACCGAGCTGCCCGATTTTTCTGAAATTTTCACAGTATGGTAAGGTGTGACCGGTGGTTAAAATAGGCAAGGTTCTTTTTTTAATTGTCAAGTGGGCGTGACCCCTCCCATATAAGTTAAATATTAAAAATGACAAATATAAATGACCGAACTGACCGATTTTTCTGAAATTTGTATAGTATGTCAAGGTGTGAACGGTGGATAAAATAAGCAAGGTTCACTTTTGAAATCTTAAGTGGGCGTGACCCCTCCCATATAAGTCAAATATTGAAAATGACAAATATGGATGACCGAGCTAAAATTCAGACAATATGGTTTGGTGTGACCAGTGGATAAAATGGACAAGGTCTTTTTCCCAAATCTCAAGTGGGCGTGACCCCTCCCATAAAACTCATATATTAGAAATGACAAGTATAGATGATAGTAATTTAAGGTGTGACCGGTGGTTAAAATAGGCAAGGTACTTTTTTGAAATCTTAAGTGGGCGTGACCTCTCCCATATAAGTCAAATATTGAAACTGACAAATATGGATGACCGAGCTGCCCGATTTTTCTGAAATTTTTACAGTATGGTAAGGTGTGACCGGTGGATAAAATAGGCAAGGTTTTTTTTGAAATCTGAATTGGGCATGACCCTCCCATATAAGTCAAATATTAAAAATTTTAAATTTGGACGACCCTGCAGACCGATTTTTCCGAAATTTTTACAGTATGTTAAGGTGTGACGGATAAAATAGGCCAGATTTTTTTTGACATCTCAAGTAGGCGTGACCCCTCCCATATAAGTCAAATATTGAAAATGACAAATATGGATGACCGAGATGCCCGATTTTTCTGAAATTTTCACAGTATGGTAAAGTGTGACCGGTGGTTAAAATAGGCAAGGTTTTTTTTAAATCTGAAGTGATAAGTCAAATATTAAAAATTACAAATATGGACGACCCTGCAGACCGATTTTTTCGAAATTTTTACAGTATGGTAAGGTGTGACAGGTGTTAAAATAGGCAAGGTTCTTTTTTGAAATCTTAAGTGGGCGTGACCTCTCCCATATAAGTCAAATATTGAAAATGAGAAATATGGATGACCGATGCCCGATTTTTCTGAAATTTTCACAGTATGGTAAAGTGTGACCGGTGGTTAAAATAGGCAAGGTTTTTTTTTTAAATCTCAAATGAGCATGACCCTCCCATATAAGTCAAATATTAAAAATAACAAATATGCACGACCCTGCAAACCAATTTTTCCGAAATTTTAAATTTCGACAGTATGTTAAGGTGTGATCTAAAGTGGGCGTGACCCCTCCAATAAGTCAAATATAAAAATTACAAATATGGATGATCAAAACGATTTAACCAAATTAATTATAGTTTTAAATGTGGATATTTTCATACTATAGGATAGTTTTTCGTTTTTTGAATTTTTTGAAAATGGACCAAGGAGGACCTGGGAATCGAAAAATGGGGATAAATTTCCCGTTTTCTTTAAAATTGCATCACTTTAGAACTTCTGGACCAATCAGGACATTTTTTTTTTTTTTGTTTTCTTTAGTCCAAGTTAGGATTCCACATAAAGAAAAATTTACAATGTATACTTTTACGCCCACTTTTTTTCATTTATCTAAAATCGGAAAACGGCTGCATGGATTGGAAATATGATTAATGTTTGATAATAGCTTGACTGAGGATTGTTTGAAGATTTGTCATGATTATTTGATGGTTGTTTGACGATTGTTTGACAGTTGTTTAATAATTGATAGACTGATGACTGTTTGAAGATTTTTAAAAATTGTTTGGTAATTGATTCACGATTAACTGGCGATTTTATGACGGTACTTTGATGATTTTTTGTCGATTGTTTGATGGTTGATTGATGATTGACTGACGACTGTTCTATAATTTTTTTATGATTGTTCGATAATTGTTTCACGATTAGCTGACTATTTGACGATTGTTTGATAATCTATAAATATAAAAAAATATTAGCGTCTGTGTTGTATGCTGTTTGACATGTATGGGCCCATTGCAAGCAAACATTCATTTGCAGTACTGCCAATCACTAAAGTCAATTAAATACATATGCAAATACATTCATAAGGGATTCAGGTAAAAAATTAATAAAAAACATTTCATAATGTTAATTTTTAAAGAAATAGTTAACACAGCAATAAGTAAAAATCTTTTACTATCAGCCCGGGCAACGCCGGGTACAAACAGCTAGTAATCAATAAATTTTGTTAACTTAAAGCTAGCACTTCAAAAAAAACAGAGAAATTGTGTAGCGTTTGCGTAGTTTTCTACGCAAAGAGCAGATGAAGGTTAAGAATTATAAAATCAGTTATTTTACCGCTCTTGAATGAAATCATTTAGGCTGTAATGTATTGTTCGCTTAAAGTAAGAGCTGGTTCTAGTTAAGGTTGTAAATCTCAATCCAAATATGATCTAATCTTTGTTCGAAAAAGTTTCGCTTAAATGCTTCATCATCAGTTCGAATTTCTGTAACTAGTTGAAAACGATGTAAACCATTAAATTTATTTGTTGCATTTACTCGAATTCTATCAAAGCCAAAAAAGTTATAAACTTGTTTATTTATTTTTCAGATAAGCAAGAGCGGAAACTGTTCATTAATTCATTTTTAAATTGTTGTCAAAATCTGACACTCAAATGTTAACACAGTTAGCTCAGTAACAAGAGTGAAAATAATATCTTTTTTATTTTTGAAAACGTACAATTGACACTCAACGTAAATATTTGCAACCGGAACGGAAAAGAACTCCTTGTTGTCTTTTATCCATACATTTATTTTGCATAATAATATTTTTTTTTCTGCGTTACTCCTTTCGGGTTTGTTGGATGAGAAAGTATTTCATCCTAAAGATATTCAAGGTATCAGTTGTATTTCACTGGCAAATGTTGCTGATTACATTACAATCACGTTTCGAGTATTTGTGTTGGGACTTTATACTTTTTCTTTCTTATATTATTTTGGCATTTTATATTTTTATGAGAATTTATTCCTTCCCCTTCTCCTGTGTTTTACTAATATTTGTCTTTTACTTTTCACACTTTTTATATCTTTCTGAAATTGAAAATTTGAATAGAAATTGTTATTGAAAATGGGTTTCGTATTTTTTATATATATATTTTTTTTTGCTGAGAAATGCACAGTCATAAAGTTGGTTCTTTCAGTTTTTCTGCGTTTTGCCAGCATAATTTGCTTTCGCCTTTTTGGTTGTTGGTGATATTTTTTAATATTTTCAAAAAATTTTTATGCAAACGTGTAACTAAGAGTTTGGTAAAGTGTAAGAATTGCATTACACATTTCTCTTTTGCAGGAAAACACTTAAACATACTTTAATAAAAACGTTTTCTTTTTTTGTAAATCGTTAATGCAAAATAAATGTGTACTTTTGTATGTTCGTGTGCATGATGTATTTACACAAACATCTCAAATTGGGGACCAATAAAAATAAATGAAAGAGTTTTGCTTGATTGATTTCATAACTACTAGAGATGCCAAGTGAAATTTCTGAGATTTGTAAATATTTATCAAAGAAATCATAGATGTTATATTACAACATTTGCATTTATATTAGTGGGATGGAATAAATTCGTTAACAATTATATATCATTTATAAAAATGTTACCAAAAATAATACTTCTAGTTAAACAGTATTCATTTTTATTTGAAACTTATCCTAAGTTTTTTTATAAATCGGACCATATTGGCATCCCTAATAAGTTTTTGGGGTAAGGTTTGCCATTTTTTTATATTTATAAAACTAAAATTACATAAACTATTTTAAACCTTATGTTACATGAATAATGAGAAAAATAATGGGAAGTTATTTATTAAAAATATCATTTTTAATATTACACATATCTAATCAAATCACGCTAGCTCATTAGGGTTTAAGAATATCATTTTTTTAAAGGTATGATATTGATTTAATTTTCTTATAAGTTTGTCATAACGTTATTTTTCGTTTATAAATTTCAACAAATTTACAATATTTTTCAAAGTATTTAAAAGGTAAATTTTTTAAAGTATATTTTGAAAATTTAACTTTAAAAATATTCTTAAGAATAATACAACGAAGAAATTATCCAAAATGTGAAATATTTATGGGAGAAACACAATTTCGATTCAAAGAAGGAATGAGTACCCGAGAAGCGTTAATAATTACCCAAGTACTAATGCAAAAATGTGCAAAAAGATGTGTTTTATGCATTATTAGCTATGAAAAAGCTTTCGATACAATCCATCATAATGAACTGTTCGAGTCTTCATGTTAATAGGAATAGAGGGAAAGGAGATAAGGTGTATTCAAAATTTATATTGGCAACAAGCGGTGAACATCCAAATCGATGGGGAATTTACAGATAATATCATTATATCAAGAGGAGTAAGAAAAGGTTGCATATTATCACCCTTGTTATTTAAAACATATTCTGAACAAATATTTAGATATTAAATACAAGGAGAACAAATTGGCATTATAAATGATATCTTTATGAATGACATACGATATTAGCAACTAGTAACTAAAACTTATAGACAAAGTTAATTGCTACCAACGTTGCCATATGCTATTAGTAAAAAATCTTACCATTTCAGAAAAAAATCTTATTTTCAGAAGAAAAATCTTCCATCAATAATATGAACCAAATTCATTTTTGAGGTATTCACTAGGTACCAATCCCTTCTGTCATCTATATATATAAAACTCTAACGTGACTGACTGACTGACTGACTGACTGACTCATCATCGCACAGCCCAAACGGCTAAAGCTAGAGAGCTGAAATTTTGACAGCTGGTACCTTTTTCAAAGTATAGATCCACTAAGACGGGATTTTTGGAAATTCGGCCTCTAAGGGGGTAAAAAGGGGTAAAAAAGGGAAAAATTAGTAATGCTGTATCTCCGGAAGTAAACGTCATAGGCCCAAAATTGAAATTGCGTTGGGATCAGCTGCAAAAATAAGTAGACACGTGTTTGGTACTTTTTAGCAGATGGGACAAATAGGGGGTAAAAAGGGTAAAAATGAAATGTTGGTACTTTTTTAAACCCATGTGTATCTTTTAAACCAATCAACAGAGTAACAAAATTCAAAACGGAGCCGGTAAACAAGAAAAAAATATTAGACACGTGTTTGGTACTATTTTGATTCAGGGTTCAAAAAGGGGGAAAAGCGGGGAAAAAAATTTAGGGTAGGTCCATTTTTCTTTTTCTTTGTATTTGACTTGAACCAATAAAGCTACCAATAAAATTTATAGGGAGGTCGATTGCCCAGTACAAAATATTAAATATGTGTTTGGTACTTTTTTCAATTAAAAGGGTAAAAAAGGGAAAAATCGGTAACATTATATCTCCTTAACCAACAGCGATAGAAGCGAAAATTAAATTGGCTTGAGATTAGCACTAAAAATTAAGGGACACGTGTTCGGTACTTTTTTGAAAATCGGCCGCCTAGCGGGCAAAACAGGGTAGAAAAGGGAGAAATTAGTAACATCATATCTCCGAAACCAACATAGACAGAAACAAAGTTGAAATTGGATTTGAATCGCCTACAAAAATAAGGGGACACGTGTTTGGTACTTTTTTGAAAATGGCACTAATAAGGATAAAAAAGGGTAAAAACTATATTTTAGTACTTTTTTTAACCCATATGTATCTTTTGAACTAATAAACATAGAAACATATTTTATATCGCAACCGACAGATATTAAAAAAGAACTAAATACGTATTTGGTACTTTTGCGATTAATGGGGTACAAAAGGGTAAAAAAAGGGAATATATTCAAGGATAGGTTTTTTGCTTTTTAGCCATGGATATCTTTTAGGCTAATGAAGTTAGAAGTATAATTTATTGACTGGTAGATTTACATTGAAAAGAAATAAGCTACGTGTTTGGTACTTTTTTTTAATTTTGGGGGTAAAAATCGGTAAAGTATATCTTCTAAACCCAAAGTGATAGAAACAAAAACTAAATTGGTCTGAGATTGGCACTTAAAATTAAGGAACACATGTTCGGTACTGTTTTGAAGTTCAACCTCTTAGAAGGTAAAACAGGGTAGAAAAGGGAGAAATTAGTAACATCATATCTCCGAAACCAACATCGATGCAAACAAAGTTGAAATTGGATTTGAATCGGCTAGGAAAATAAGGAGGCACGTGCTTGGTACTTTTTTGGAAATGGCATTAATAAGGATAAAAAAGGGTAAAAACTATATTTTGGTACTTTTTTCAACTAATATGTATCTTTTGAACTAATAAATACAGAAACATAATTTATATCGCAACAGATAGATATTAAAAAACAATTAAATACGTATTTGGTACTTTTGCAATTAATGGGATACAAAAGGGTAAAAAAGGGAAAATATTTAAGGGTAGGTTTTTTGTTTTTAGCTATGAATATCTTTTAGGCTAATGAAGCCAGAAGTATAATTTATTGACTGGTCGATTGACAAAGAAAAAATAAAATACATTTTTGGTACTTTTTTTAATTTTGGGGGTAAAAATATATCTTCTAAATCAAAAGTGATAGAAACCAAAACTAAATTAGTCTGAGATCAGCACTAAAAATTAAGGGACAAGTATTCGGTACTTTTTTGAAATTCGGCCTTTTAAAGGGTAAAACAGGGTAGAAAAGGGAGAAATTAGTAACATCATATCTCCGAAACTAACACCGATGCAAAAGAAGTTTAAATTGGATTTGAATCGGATAAAAAAATAAATGGCCACGTATTTGGTACTATTTCAAAAATGGTACTAATAAGAATAAAAAAGGGTAAAAACTATATTTTGGTACTTTTTTAACACATATATATTTTTTGAACTAATAAACATAGAAACATAATTTATATCGCAACTGATAGGCATTAAAAAACTATTAAACACGTATTTGGTACTTTTGCGATTAATGTGGGACGAAAGGGTAAAAAAAAGGGAAAATATTCAAGAGTAGGTTTTTTGCTTTTTAGCTAAGAATATCTTTTCGGCTAATGAAGCCAGAAGCATAATTTATTGGCTGGTAAATTGACACTGAAAAAAGTAAAATAAGTGTCTGGTACTTTTTTTAATTTTGGGGGTAAAAATCGGTAAAAATATATCTTCTTAGCCAAAAGTGATAGAAACAACAACTAAATCGGTCTAAAATCGGCACTTTAAATTAAGGGACATGTATTCGGTACTTTTTTCTTTAATTCGGCCGTTTTGGGGTTAAAACAGGGAAAAAATGGGAAATATTAGTAACGTCATATCTCCGAAATTCAAAACGATAGGAATAGAGTTGAAATTTGCTTCGGATGGGCTGAAAAAAAACGAGAAACGTATTTGGTACTTTTTTGAATATGGTACTAATAAGGGTAAAAAAGGGCAAAAACTATATTTTGGTACTTTTTTGAACCCATACGTATCTTTTGAAATAACAAACATAGAGAAACAGTAAACGTCACAATTGATAAGTAACAAAGAATTATTAGACACGTATTTGGTACTTTTACGATAATTGAGGTAAAAAAGATAAAAAAATATTCAAGGGTAGGTTTTTAACTAATGAAGCCAGAACTATAATTTACAGACGGGTGGATTCATATTGAAAAAGTAAATTGAAAAAAATTGAAAAAGAAAATGGATAAATTAGTAACATCATATCTCCGAAATTTACATCGTTAGAAACAAAGTTGAAATTGGATTTGGATCATCTTGCAAAAAAAGGAGACACGAGTTTGGTACTTTTTTGGAAATGGAACTAATAAGGGAGAAAAAGGGAAAAAACTATATTTTGGTACTTTATTAACCCTATAAGTATCTCTTGAACTAATAAACATAAATACTCTATTTACATCACAATTGATAAGGACTAACAAAAATTAAGAAGGTGCTTGGCGCTTTTACGATAAATGAGGCACAAAAGAGTAAAAACTATGAATATCATTTAAACAAATAAAGCCAGAAGTATAATTTACAGACAGGTCTATTCACATTGCAGAAGTATAAGACACGCGATTGATTCCTTTTTTTAATGTTTGGAGTAAAAAGGGGGAAAATAGGTAACGTAATATCTCATAAATCAAAAGTGATAGAAACAAAGATTAAATTGGTCTATGATCAGCATTAAAAATTAAAGGACACGGGTTCGGTATTTTTTTTAATTTGGCCGCTTATGGTTAAAACAGGCTAGAAAATGAATAAATCATATAATCGGCTAGAAAATGAAAGGGACATGTGTTCTGTACTTTTTTTGGAAATGGCACTAATAAGGGCAAAAAGGGTAAAAACTATATTTTTGTACTTGCGTATCCATGCGTATCTTTTGAACTTATAAACATAAAGACTCACTTTATGCCACAATCAATAAGTATTAACAAAATATTAAACATGTGCTTGGTACTTTTACGATAAATGGGGTTCCAAAAGGTGAAAACGGGAAAATATTCATTTAAGCTAATGAAGTCAAAAGTATAAATTAGAGATGTGTCAATCAAAGGGGTAAAAAAGGGAAAAATCGATGACATTATATCTTCTAAACCTAATGGATGGAAACAAACACTAAAATGGTCTAAGATCAGCCCTAAAAATTAAGGGACTTTTCAGTACTTTTTGCAAATTAAACAGTTTTGGGGTTAAAATAGGGTAGAAAATAAAAACATTAGTAAAGTTATATCTCTGATACTAATATCGACAGAAAAAAAATTTAAATTGGATTTAGATCGAATAGAAAAATAAAAAGTCATGTTTTTAGTAGGTACTTTTCGTAAATGAGCTAAAAATAGGGAATAAAAAGGATAAAAACTAAATTTTGGTACTTTTTTGACCCATATATAATTTTTGAATCAATTATTATAGAAACAAAATTTATACCGCAATCGAAAATAACAAAAACGGGTCAAAAATTTAAAGATAGGTTTTTTCCTTTTAAACTGTGCATGTTGTTTAAATCAATAAAATAATAAATAAATCAATGATTTATGGACTGTTCTATTGACATTGAAGAAATATGTGACAGGTGTTTGGTATTTTTTTCAATTAACAAAAATGGAGTTAAGATCAGCAATAAAAATATTAGGACATGTATCCGGATTTTTTTTTTTTAATTTGGCTGATCAGGGGTAACCAACGGGTAAAAAAAGGAAACTTTTGTAAAATATTCAAAATCAAAAGCGACAAGAACAAGATTTAAATTGGGTTAGCAATCAAAATTGGGTCAGCTACAAAAATAAGGGAGGCGTGTGTAGTACTTTTTTGAAAATGTAGAGGGTAGGTACTTATTTTGTCCTATATGTATCTTAAGAACCAATAAGTATTTAATTTAATTTATATCGGAATTGATAAATAAGTGAAAAAGTTATTTTGGTAAATTTTGTAACTTTGTCAATTCAAATGGTGCCGCTAACGAAGTAGCGGGTTATAAAGCTAGTTATTTCATAAATCCTTTTTTATGTAATTTAAAAAAAACTAACGATTTAAAATTATGACTTATGGCAGTACGAGTATGACTAGGTGTGACACCTATTGAATACCTAAATTAGGTTTTATTTTAAAACAAATACACAACAAAAACTATGTGCGTTCCTTTACTTTAACGAAACAACCCAAACTTACGCAAACGTGTTCCCGTACAAAATTTTCAATACAAATATCTGACAAGTTCGGACTGTTTTGGGTAGTTTCGTTAGAGTACGGGAACAAACATAATAATTTGAAAAATAATAACACGGTAGCACATTTTTTTAACAATTTCTTTAACTTGAACCAATTGAGACCCCCAAAAGCTGGAAGCTTATGATAGTAAAAGATAACCTCTTGCTGGGTTTTAAATTATTATCTAAGGTTTTTTTTTTCAAAAAATATGTACTGATTCGTCACAAAAAAATTCTTAAGATCTTTTAAATTGAATATTGTAGAAACTTTCTTTAATAAAAAAAATGTACGTGCCTTGAAGTTTTCATTTAATTTTAAAATTTTAAATTATAAATATACAAAGTTAAATTAAAGTTAAAAGTTTTTTATAATTTTATTTGGAAAAAATCTTACAAATCTGACAAAATTACAAAAATTTTATATTTTCAAGCGAACTCTTAAAATCTTACCAGCAGTCCAAAAATCTTCAAAAATAAGATAAATTTACCATTTTGTTACATATTTATATGGTCGTCAGTAGAGGAAATCGTATTGAAAATAAATAATACAGAAATCGAACGAGTTGAAAACTTTAATGGCCTGTTCCACGATCTCGAAAGAATGCTTTCTTTCGTATCCTATACGAATGAAATTTGTTTTTCGTTTCACTAACTTTATTTTATGCGAAAGATAAGTCGAAAAACAAGTCGAAAGAAAACGTAAGTATTTTCATACAAATTTCTGTTTCACTATTTCGAACAAGTTACCAGCAATACGAAAGCAAATGTCAAAATGAGACACTTGATATTTTGCTTTCGAATAGAAACAACCGAAAGGCTTCGAAATAGTGAAACCAAAATTAATTCGAATTCGAGTTACTCACTTTCTTTCGAGTAGATTTTCTTTCGAAATCGTGAAATAGGCTATAAATATCTAGGAGTCCTTATAAATCCTTATAAATGAGCCTTGCGGCAAAAATGTTATGTGTGGTCCGTACTATTACATGCAGTTGAACCATGGACGGTTAAAATCGCCGATGAAAGAGATTAGAGGCATTTGAAATGTGGATATATTATGGATGTTAAGGTAATGGATAAAAAATATAAAAATATGAAAAATAGCGTACTTGGAACATATAATGAAAAATGACAAATATAAAATTCCGCAGATTATTCCCAAAAGAGGAAGGGGGAGATTTCTTGTTTAAGAAATCTTAAAAAGTGGACGGAATATCCAGATGAAAGACGGCTTCTCAATGCTGCCTAAAATAGACAACTCTTCTATGATGAATAAATGACTGAACATACTTTATAACACACACATATGGGCAAAAATCAAATAGTTTTAATATTCGGAGTTAAAAAAAAAACAAAAAAATTTTTTATCGCACAGTATTTTTTTTTTGATTCTATTATGGGATCCGTTCGCGTTAATAACTTTACGCGATTCGCGCGTAAAATTTCTAACATTAATTTAAGAACAATTTTTTATTATTTTTATGCTGATTTTAACACAACTTATATATTTTCAAGTGTTCTGTCATTTAATGGTATTATGGTAATTTATATTTGCCCTAACACGAAGAAATAAATTATGGAAGTGAAAAAAAACAATAATTCTTTACTTTTTTAACTGCGGTTTTCTCAAAATTTGAGAAATTATAAGTGAAATTCTGCTGCCTTTAATAGGTGCATATCTTTTCAAGATATAAAATTATTTTTTGGTCCATCAAATCGTCAATATCTATAATATTTTGGTGCGCTTCAGATCTAAGGTAAATCTCTATTAAAGAATAGTTTTAAGACCATTCCTGATCAATTTTGTGCTAAATTCGCGATGTGCTTTAGTGAAATGTTAAAACGATAAAACCTTCGCGATCTCAGCTAAAAAAGAGATGTTTGACAAACTTTTGATTCAAATCGGTTAAAAGTAATGTCATCGCTTTCATGTCTTAAATGATTTGTCTCAGTTTACTATCTACAACCATTAAAAGCAGTTTGCACTTTTTTGCACGATTTTCAAAAACTTCATAAAATTTTAGCAAAAAATGATTTTTTTGGTACGCTTTTGCTTTGTAGAACAACGACTTTGGTCTAAATGTTAAAACGATTGCAGAAGAAGACGAAATATGAAGGAAAACTTGAATGCTTCAATAAATTTTTTAACGTTTTTTTGAAATTTTCATGCCAATTACGCTTAGTAGCGCAAACTTACGCTACTAAGATATTGTGTTCAGTATACCTGAGGCTTTGCGAATTCGAAATCTGTAATTATATTTGCCGAAGTCCTAAGGGTACAAAAATTATTCGAGTTTCAAGGAACCTCTAACTTTATGATCGCTAAGATCCGAATATGAATAGGCAAATAAATAAGAAGACATTTAAAAGATAAATATTTTAAAGTTTTTTACTATTTAAGAAATCTTTTTTTTAATAGCCTTACATGTTGAAATTGCCTTTTGTAGATGTAATAATACTTCATTAAATCAGAATTCATTAAACTAAATTATTAAATAAAAGAATTAAATTAAAAATACAAGTAAGAAAGAGCTATAGTCCGTCAAGCCCGACTATACGATACCCTTCACCACTAAGGTCAAAGGTGTTCTTTTTCCTGTATAAAGACAAATATTTGCTAAATTTTGTTATCATACAAACATTTTCTAAAAACATATATTTAAGCTGTTTCCATCGTTTTTACTTATATGAGAGCTAGGGTCAAATGTGGACCTATTATCTTGAAATTTATCAGATTGATGACAGTTGTTACAAAAATTATGTATGCAAAAAATAAACTTAAAATTCTCATTATCTTTTGATTTAGCTATGGTCAAATGTGGACCGATTTCAACGAAATTTAATACAGTGATTTTAGTTCACATAAGCATAATTTGTGTTGAATTTTATGAATACCATAAATAATTTACCGATTTTGACCAATTTCAATAGCCATTGAAAAAATAATCTGTGCCAAATTTCATCAAATTATCTTTAGAATTGCCAGCCAGACGGACATCGCTAAATCGACTTAGAAAGTGATTTGACCCCTATTGGTATACTAAAACGTGGGTCTAAGATAAATATTTCTTTGCGTTACATACATCAGCACAAACTTATAATACCCTTTTCACCTATAGTGGTGAAGGGTATAATTAAACTTATTGTCTAAATACTATTTTGTGCTCGAATTTTATTGATTTATTAATATGAACTTTCCACTTTCGATTTATTTTTAAACATATGTTGTTAGCTTAAAATATTTATTCTATATTCGGTTTTTAATCGATTATTTCACAGAAAAACACACAAAAGATACATTTTTTGCAAAAATGACACTGAGGCCCCAAATCTTGGGGGGCCCATAAAAAGTGCATGACTTAGGGCAAAACTGGGAGATATGGGTCTTTTTTTGCTTTTTAATCCCGTAGTACATAGTTATTTTTTTGTGCTAAACTTTGAAAATATCGATTTTATATTTTTCCATTACTAGATATTCTAATCTAGCTTTATTTGAAACTTTTTAAAAATTTTAAACCAAAATCTTTTGCCGGTTCTTAATTTATTTTTCAGATTATATATTAATGTTAAATTACCTATTACCGTAAGCGTTAAAATGCAACTATAAAAATAAACTATACTTTTGACAAACAACTTTATCAATAAATTTCTGAAAGTTTATTTCGTTAAAAAACTTTTGTGTTTCTTAAAATGTCATAATCAAATGAACATAAAATTGGGCCCTAAATTCTGAGTTTTTGTTACTTTAACGGACATCCTTAATTAATAGTTCCATTCCTTAATCCCACATAATGAATAGACATGATAAGATGTAAAGCAAACATAGAACTCAATTGAAGTTGCACTTGTAAAGTTATTATAAAAGTATTTTGTTGTTCAATTGCCGATTATGTAATTTAAATCATTGAATATTGTATTTTCTTTTAAGATATTCGTGCTTTGGTACTTATGCTCTTAATTTTGTATGTTTATTGTTTTTCTCCAAAATATTGCACAATAATTAAAATTGTAATGAAATTTCGTGAAATGTCTTGTTTACACTTTAATTTGGACACGGATGGCGTATGATAAATGCAGACAGACAGACTGACAGACAAACGTGTGTAATTCAAATAACGAGTATACGCCGATATGGTCTTTAATGCTCAGATGACAATCCCTTGAATACTTTTCTTTGAGAGGAGAAAAATTTTAAATTGTACAGAATAATTTATTGTAATTGGCTTGGAAAAATTGTAAAGAATGCCAAGGACTTTAAATTATTTGAAGCTAACCTGACTTTTTTTTTGACAAACATCAAATATTGTAGATATTGATAATAAATTCAAATAGTACCTAATATAAATATAACTTCGTTCTAAGCAAAACATTAAATGCTTGATAATATATAATTATGTTTTTCTCTTACTTAACCAATTTTAAGACTCTTTTCGTTTTTCGAAAACATTTAAATAATAAAAAACAATGCAGCTTTTCAATAAAATTTTACTTGTGGCAATTGAGCAATTCATTTAGTTTGCCCCGCACAATTCCCTTCATGAATATTAAACAATATCATTTATTGTATACGACTTTTAACATAAAGTGGCCGTAAAAATTTAAATGAATTCAATTTATCAGATATTTTTAATTGCAATTCTCATACATGCATACATACGTACATACATGTGTTTGTACAGAAATAAAAATATGGAATATTCTTATATGCTCGTTCGGGATATTTTACTAGTTATAATGTATGTATGTACAATGTTAATACATACATATATTTTAATGTAGACTTACTTATAATAAATACCAAAAGCAATAAAATTTATTACATTCACACTTATCGTTTTGCAACTACAGACATACTCGTACAACATATCCTTGCATAGTTTAAAGAAACAGATGGATATGTATTGTATCTTCACACGTACATATGTATGTGTGTTGGCATATTTTTAAGATATTGGTTTCGTTGCCATGTTTTTTTTTTCAAGTCTCCCACAAATCTGCATAAAAAACTGGCAACATGAATGAAACTTTATAGAGCAACTCTCTAATCTGTTTATCTACAAGATAAGCACTTTAAAACAACTACAAGCTCTTCGTTCTACTTATGCACAATATGAATGAATGTTTTATGTCTGATAAAATAATAACTTTAGCATGAAATCAAAACTTTATGGTTGTAATGGCCAATACATGGAAGTGTTTATGTACTACATAATACATATTCATATGAATAATAGACAAACTTCAAAATAAAAAAGGACAGTTGTGCTCAAATTAATTCTATCGATATACAATATATTTTCATAAATTAATTTCGATCTATTATGAAAACTATTATTCATGTCTGTCTTAGTTCTCGCCATTTATTTAACGTACGAGTATGCATGTATGTGGACTAACTAAATTCATACAATTTATGTGTGCTAAAAAATTGAACACCACTTTACAAAAATTATTTATCTTTCCATATGTTTGCACAAAAGTGAAATGTCTATAGAATAACAGAAACTTTTTATATCTAAAAATGTATATTCATTTGTATGTATGTGTATAGTTTATAACGGATGTACACGGAAAGGAAACTCACTTTTTCAAAATTATTTTATAATAAAGTTTATGAAAAAATAAAGACGTTCACAACAAAAATGTAAAAATTCCATTATTATTAAATTGAGAAAATATTTTTTTCACTATAAATTCTTAAAAAAAATCATATTCTAGTTGTTTAAGTGCATCCGATTTAAAAAGTTACGTTCTGAAATGATCGAAATAAAAATTGTTTTATTTTTTACTACAAATAAAATAATAATTTTTGGCATATAAAAAAAAACAAAAAAAAATCATGAATAATTCAACAAAAATCAATACTAATTTGTAAAAATGTTTTTAAAAAATTCAACTTTTATAAAAATTGTTACGTTTTGGTGCGATCGATAGTCTTTAAAACCTTTTTGTAAAGAAAGTAAAACTTATGATGCAGTTTTACTCTAGTTACTAAGTTTTTTTTCAGTAAATGGAATTGTTACATTTTGGTGGGAACGACTACAAATGATAGTGGTATTCGCAATGTAGAGCATTTTTTCTTATTTTGTATAAATTTAATTCACTTTATAAATCGTTAGGCTTGTGTTTATATAAAAGAATGGTTTATTTTTATTTAATATGTATTGTACTCGATATAAGTTTATTTAAGAAAGACTTTTTGAAATAAATGTTTACAAGAAAGCAAAACATTTTTTATTTTAGCTTAGCAAATTGATGTTATCATTTTCTTTTGTAGTAAAATCTATAATGCGAATACCTCTAATGTTTCTTTTTTTTAACTTTATGGGCCAGCTTAGTAATATAACAATATATTCGTTAGCACTCTTCATGTAAATATTTTGTATCTTTTTCTCATTTTAGATACAATAAGCCAGGGAAAGCAACTGGAGGAGAAAGATTGAAAATAAAATCTTTTCATAATGGCCTTTAAAACAACATCATACGCTTCATCATCCTCGAAATCAGTGGTTGCACCGAAGGAATTGTTGTTAGTTTTGAGTACTTTTTTAAATGAAAAACAAAAACTAAAATATAAACACGACAAGGAACAGGGGCAAGAGCAAGAGATGCAACAGCAGCGACACCATCAACACCTCCACTATCATAACGAACACCATGAAGAGCAGCTACATAAACAACAACTACAGCTGCTGGATAGTAAACGGACAGGCGAACGGGAACAGTCTGAGCAACTTATGGAATTGAGCCAAATTAAGTTGATCTATCGTGCTGAGGGTAATGCAAATTTGGTACTTGCATTGCCGCAATTTAAAAAAGTTTTACGTTTGCCAAAAATTCCAAAACAACACGAACAAAAGCAAATGGAGCAAGTACCACAACACCAGGAGACCCAATGTAACCAAAAGCTCTCGCAACAATACCACCAACACCACTATGCACAGGAGCAACGAATGCAGCAGCACCACCAGCAGCAGCAGGATGAAATGAACCAGCAGGAGCCAAACAAGATTTCAACTACCGGCCAGCAGCAAAACGAAAACGATGGTATATTTTAACTATTATAAACATATACATTTAACATTCTCAAATACTCACACAAACGTTTACTTCCATATCCTTTATTACCTCGACATACAATAGTATACTCGTAATGTATAAGAATATACTGTAAAACTGCTGATTGCTGCAACTATTGTGTTGAAATACTCACATACCATCACATTTGCTGATGTTGTCGGTTTTCTTGCCATTTGTGGGGAATGGTAGGGAAATTCCATTTCAGAACTTTAATGATTTTATGTGCAGTTGTACTTTTTTATTTCCTTTTTTAGTTTTTGAGGTTTTTGTTGGCTTCAAATTACAGAGGAATGTGTTTATACGAATATTAGTTTTTTAGTTTGTTTGGTATTAAAAAAAAAACATTCAAATTGAATCGTATATCTTTTTTGCTATACGGTTTGGAACATATTGAGCATATTTCCGATTATTAATAACATTATAAATAGTCATTTAATTAAATGATTTTACAAATAATTTCATCCCTTAGAAATGTTAATTTGAATATAATCCTAATATAAATATTAAACGGTTTTAAACACGATCCTTAAAATGGTACGAACACTTACTCTTCTAAATGTTGTAGTTATTTCCTGAAGAGTTAACTAAATGGGTGGGTTTCCTAACAAATTGACAAATATTTATTTCTGGCTGGTTATTATCAAAACCTACAATAAAATACATGTAAATTGAACAAGTGTCGACCAAACCTAAAAGTTCTATTTTATTTCATTTGTTTTATTATTATTGTTGTTGTTGTTGTTGATAGTGTTTTGTTTGACTGTTTCTCGGTCTGTCCAACAGTTGGTCTGTTCTTTTCCCAAAAGTTTTGTTTTGCTGCTAATTCATTTGCTTTTGCCTTCATTGTATCGAGATATTTATGCCACAAACTTTTTATTTTTCTTGTACGTGTGTGGCTGCTTGTGTCTGTGTGTGTATGGATCTTTCATCTACCAGCTGTTGGAATCTTGACAATGGACCATTATGTGGCTTATATTAGTCTCATACGTTGTCTTGTGGGAAATGAGTTTGTATTTGAAGCGGATATTGTTACAGTGCCAAATCCCAATGACAGACACTGGATAAATGAGCACATTAAGCCTCATAGGCCAGGTATGTATGAATGTAATAGAAATACTCTTAGAATCATAGTTTTGTATGAATTATTGTGTAATTGGTTGAATGAAAGAATGAATGAATGTTTGAATAAATTTTCTTTTGTCTCATTTTATTTATTGGTTCCAGTTAGAATGTATAAATTGAAAATGAAACATTGTTCACAAAAACCCAAAACAATTTATGCGGTAAAACTACGAATAAGCCTAAACTACGAAATATGCCCAAACTATTTGTTAAAGAATTTAATTTAATAAAACTTGTTCTCACAATTGTTAGAATAACAAAAAAATAAACTTGGATGTACAATCATCAACAAACAAATAATCGTTTAAAAACACAATTGGGGACAACAAAATATATCATAGACATATAAAACACCTACTTTCCCTCTGGTAACATTTTTATGAGATAAGATTCATTTTAAATTCTAAAAAATAAAGAAAAAACAACTAATAATAAAATTGATGTTAAGTTCTTCAAAACATCAAACACAATGAGAAGATAGATATTTACTATATACAATTGTAAGACTTTTTTTAACTTTTCTTATTTTGAATTATTTACTTTAAACTTTATCTTTGTGTGATGGACGAATGTACGTATGTAAGGACCTATTTGCAAATGTAATTGTGCACATGTGTACTTACGAATATTAAATTTGTACATGTATTGGTATGGAACAAATTTTTAAACAAATATTTGCTCTTCTTTGCCAAGAAGCTATTTTGTATTTTTTTTTTTATTTTGCCCAACTTTTAACAAAGAAAAAAACTGAAAAACTAATCCAATACGATACGATACGAAACAATCGATCGATCATAATGCAACATTTCAAACATCTACATTGCCTTTCAAATTTCATTCGTTTCTGAGCAATTGATGTTTATTTCCCAAAACAAAATCTCCAGATAGAACTTCGAAGCATCAAAAGAAGAAAATAACTTTTACTACATGTTTAACTATTTTTTTTTTCTTTAAGAATCTACTACATACATAATACACTGAAGAATTATAGGAGAGTTTCATTTTTTGATTTAAATAGAATTTTTTATTAAAGCGAAAATCAAAGGAAGGACTATTTTGTATAAAGAATTTTTAACAAAAAAGTAAAAACTTCATGGCCGGGACAAACAATGATTAGAAACCGGTAAAGGTATTTTTTCGAGTAATATTAATTATATCGATGTCAATAGTTTTGTTATATGAGCATTTCCTGCGGGTGGTCAATGGATCAAAGGATCAAAAAATGAAATGTTGATAAAAACCATATTTTACTGTTTATAATTGTAAAAGTATATTTTAATACCCTTCACCACCACAAGTGGAAAGGGTATTATAAGTTTGTGCTGATGTATGTAACGCATAGAAATATTTGTCTTAGACCCACCTTTTAGTATACCAAAAGGCTTAGAATAATTTTCTAAGCCGATTTAGCGATGTCCGTCCGTCCGTCCGTCTGGCTGGCTGGCTGGACCCCCATGTCGCAATTCTTAATATAATTTGATGAAATTTGGCACAGATCATTTCTATGATAATGAGACCTTGGCTATTGAAATTGGTCAAAATCGGTAAATTATTTATGGTACCTCCCATAGGTCCCACTTCCCGGAATTGATATATTGGCCACAAATATCAATATTTTTTCATGAAATTTAAAATAAATACTGCTTATGTAAACTAAAGTCACTGTACCAAATTTCGTTGAAATCGGTCCACATTTGATCATAGCTCCCATACAAACTCTTCCTTAAAAACACAAAAATCTTTAAAACGCTCGTAAATCTAAAGATAATGAGAATTTTGAGTTTATTTTTTGCATACATAAGTTTTGTAACAACTGTAATCAATTTGACAAATTTCAAGATAATCGGTCCACATTTGACCCTAGCTCTCATATAAGTCCAAATGACGGAAACAGCTTAAATATATAAGTTTTGAGAAAATGTTTGTATGATGGCAAAATTTAGCAAATATTTGTCTTTATACAGGAAAAAGAACACCTTTGACCTTAGTGGTGAAGGGTATCGTATGGTCGGGCTTGACGGAATATAGCACTTTCTTACTTGTTTATAATGAAATATGGTTTCTCAGCTCTTATACTTGAGAAAATTGAGCCGGAAACTGGAAAACTTTAATTTTTTTAGCTACTTGAAAAGCCATTTTTGTGTGTAATTTTTCATGCTAAAAAAAATGTTATGTTACTTTATGTTATTATTCGTAAGTGTTGCGATACACTTTAAATTGAGTATTAAGTTTTTTGTTAAGAAAATTTGAAGATATTTATGGGGAAATGCATGGTAAAAATAATAAAAAAACAAATGGAAAAATCGTACGTTCGCGACCAGAACTTAAGCCAATTATTTTCTAAATACTGGAATCACTGTGGAATATTCCGTTTCATTTTAAAAATTTTTATGTTTCACTACTGTCAGCCAAAGTTGGCTTCTATTTTGCGTACGTTCAGAACCACATGCTTATAACTATTATTATGAAAACTTAAACTCGATAAATTTCATCTTTTACACTAAATATAGAGCTACCAAAATGCTATCAAATCGCCAAAAAAAATACTAGGAAAAGTTTTGTTTTCTATATTTTTTGTACATCAAAAGAGTACGAACGTACTTTCAGGACCCCAGGAAATGCCCATATGTAACAGAGTATATTTATTTTTTAAAAGTACTGGATACGAAAGGATATGTCTCTATGTATAAAAGAAAATAAGTTTTAAGCTAATGACTCAATTTTTCATATGACACAATATTTCTTTGAATGTAGTATTAGTTTCCTGAATTAGTCCCTCTGGTTGTTTTAAAGTCAATGCATTTATAAAATTGAACTTATTGTTATAAGTTCGAATAGCAGCAGATGAAGAAATGAAAAAAAAATATTCATAAAATATAATTCTGCATTTTTTTCTTTTGGTTATTTATGAAAAATACCTTTTTTGAAAAATGGATTTGATGCAATGTGAATTCTTGTTTTAGGATTTGTGCAAATCGTATATAAGAATCTTAACTTTTATTTACATACAAATACAAAAATATATTTACATGTGTATGTATTATCGGATCGGAATATGGGTATGATTGTATGCAAATACATGACACATGAATTTGTAAAGGAATATTTATAATTTAAAAAAATCGTATGTATGAATGCTTATGTGTATAAATAAATTTTTTGTTTGTTGCAAATTTAGCTTATAAAATTGTTATTTTCCATTTACATTGTTTTAATTTTTTTATTCTTTTTACTCTTTCCCTTAAGCTAATCGCCTGGATAAAGAATTTGGTGGCCATTTCGGTTTGTTGCTACCAGATGCTACCCAACTGCCTGCAGAGTTCGATATATTATTTTCCAACTTACAGGTAAAACAAACAAATTTGCTCCCTCCTTCGTTTGGGTTATTCTGTTTCTTTTTATGAGATCATTGTTGACTAAAAATTTTTATTTAGGAAAAAAGTTTAAAAAAAGAAACAAGAAACAATAAAGGCAACAAAAAATTGAAATTTTTCACAGTTTTTAAGGAGGAGTAGTAGAGCGGGGTCTTTTGTTTATTTCCTCAGAAAATAATAAATCATCCATGTAATTTCTTTTATGTATTTTTTTGTGTTGCTCCTGTTTCCAATGTTTTGTGCTCAATGTAATTTTAGTTTATTGCTTCGAGGAACATTCATGTGTTACATAGTTGCTGCTGCAAGCAACATGCAACACAGCAATAACATTAAAGCTTTAAATGCAACTGCAACAGCAAAAGCAAAGTAGCCAATAAAAAATAGAAAATTTATTTTTCTACAAAATAAAAATTTAAGACGTATAAGAATCAAAATTTAAAACTTTATTTTAAATTTGTTAGAAAATTAATAAAAAAAAGGATTGATTATAAAATTTACAGTTAAATTTGTTAAATTTTAACAATTTTCTACTTCAAAACGAATTTGAAATACTCAAAATTACCAATTTAAAATAATTTAATAGCAACTAATTTTTTATCATACTAAAATATATTCAACTTGACTGATTTTAAATTATACAAACTTAGTTCAAGGCAACTGGTTTTCTTTAGTAGAATGAGTTTAGATGTTATTTGCCAACATTGTTCTTTGGTAAAAGTCTGTGTAATTAAAAAAAAAGAAAAAGATCCGAACATTTTTTGCAACTTCTTCATAGATATTAAAATTAAAATCAAATGTTGTTGAAAACAGATTTTTCACTCAAATTCATATTTAATGATCTCACTTTTATTATACTTAAGACGCAGCAGTCTATAAATTCAGTTGACATTAAGCTTTTTTAGAAAAATCTTACCTTGGAAATACGAAAATACCAAAGTATGGATGAGAAATGTAACAAATTTTAATACAGTTGCTACTTTTTCTTTGAAAAGTCATGCCTTGATTACCTACAAACTAATTTATTCAATTCACAATTTATTGTAGGAGTTAACATCGATGAGTTTTACAACAGTTGTTAAAAAATGTCTTCATGCCCTTCACCACCATAAGTGGAGAGGGTATAAATATTGGAATTGTGCTGATGGTTTGTTACGTATGGTCCAAGGATCGCTATACTTTATTTCGGGTACGTCCTATCGGGCTGAATATATATGCACAGATATTACTTACTTGTAATGTTGTAAAGTAATTTAAAGGTTTCCAGAGGGTGTATTTAGTCGTATTTTTTGTAACCCAATTTCAAACCTTGAGAGCATGTGTACTTTATGAGAGCATATATACTCAGTTAAAAATCTATAAATTTTGATGTAATATTCGAATTGTAATCACAAAAAGCTGTGAATAGAGCTACTGTATTTTATACAGTATTTTTTTTATCACTGTAACAGTAAGTTTGGTTTTATTTTTGAAACTTTTTCGTTTTTTATGGTTTTTGTGACAGGACTTTTTCATCATTTACATGTAGTTTTTGTTTTTATTTAGTTATCTCATTTTTATTTTTCGGAAAGTGTAAAACTCTGTCGGCATCGGTAACAACGGCGACAAAACGAAAATCACAATGTAGCAACAGCATGACCCCTGATAAGAGTAGTACGGGAGGCAGTGGTTGTAGCTGTGACAGTGGCAGTTGTAGTTGTAGTAAAAGCAACAATATATTTGGTTCAGATACATTCGCCATTGAAATAAAACCAAAACAAGGTTGGCTGTTGCCAAACGATGTTAACAATTTATTTGATATAAAGCCAAAAATAACACAAACAATGGGAACACCACAGCCACCAAATTTCAGTGAAACAACAAAAACAACATCAAAAACGTCTGTTGCAACAACAATGACAGCTACGACAATACTATCGCCAACACGAGCCAAAACATTAAAATCATCAACAGACAGTGAATGTTTTACTACCACTCAAACTGAACCATCAAAAACAACAACAGAGCCAATGACCAGTACCAGTTCCAGTACTAGTGACACTCTTTGTTGTTGTGACAGCAGTTTAAGCAGCACAAGTAAAACAAGAGAAGATGACAACAAAATATCACATTCATTATACGACAGGGTGGACACCAGGTGTCGCTACTGCTCTATGCAGTTTTTAAAGGTAATTGTTATCTTCAACCCACTAACTCACCGAATCACTCATCCATCCATCCATACACCCACATGCCATTTATTCCCTCAATTTCCTTTTCTTTTACAAAAAAATAATATTCAGTAAAAAATGAATTGAAAAAGTTAAATTTCATTTTATGAATTAATGAACATAAAAATACATTCCTACAATGAATTTATTTAATGGTTTTACAAAAATCATGTTTTACAGATGAAACAACAAAAAATTTACAAACGCAGCCGATATTGTCCAATTAATTTATTTTCTGGGTAAGTTCAATTTTAATGACTTATTTTGTCTTTTTAGCTCCTCTTGCATAATTTCTTTTAAAAATTTGACAAGAAATTTTCATATAAATTTATTTTCTTTTTGGTGAAAGTTTTACTCTTTTCGACCTCAGAAAAGATTTAGTTTTAATTTTTACTGATGCTTCTTCTTCTGTTATCCTAGTAGAGCATAGGGCCTCAAAATTCTCTCATGCTAAATAAAATAAATATTTATTTTCTACAAAAAATAAAATAGCTCATATTAGATTCAAAAGTTTAATTCGAATTAACATTTTTAATGTGGGGTTTATATAACTCAAGCGTCTGACGACTGAGTGAAATTTGCATGTATTTTGTTTTTGTTACAATAACAAAACACATGTTAATTTCACTCAATCGTCAGACGCTTGAGTTATATAAACCCTACATAAGTCCTATTAATATATTTAAAATTGTTTTGTAAAATAAAAATTACATTACATTTTTTAATTTAAACTACTTTTTATATACGTTTCAAACTTATTTTTGGTTCCCGAGAAATTATCTAGATTAATTTGTAGATGTAAATTTAATATATCTTCATATGCATACGTATTTATTAAATCTTGTTGCTAAATTAGTATTTTCTTCCTTTAAAGAATTACGGAAAGAATGCATTCTGCACTTCAAGCTCTTTTCGAATGTCCCCAAAATAATTTACGTATTTTTAAAAATGGCGACCTAATTTATGATGATCAACTTAATAAAATTTTCAAAATTGATGAACTATTCTCGAGGTGGGTATAAAAAAATTATGTATAGTTATCTTATATATCTCACATTATTTTTTAGAGTCTTCATTAGATATACATACATATCCTGAGGCTATATTCAATACCGCCTATGAACCATTTTTTTTCAAAATCATTTTTATTAAGAAACTGTTTTTTACAACAGTTATGTTTTAAATTTTTTTAGCTTAATATTGAGAAGAAATATTGGTTTTAACTTAAATATTTTAAATATTAAACGGTTTTTTGCACCTCCCTTAAAATATTTGAATGTTTATAGTTGGTATTTAATATGGGCCCTCGATATGTATATACATATGAATAACGGTCACCGAAGCTTCCCTTATACCTCGAATTGAAATATGTATACCGAAATTGTATATGGGCATTTCCAGCGGATCCAAAAATGAAATGTTGATAAAAATCATGTTTTACTGCTTATAATTGTAAAAAAAGGATATTTTTTATAATTGAATATGGTCTCTTATCATATCTTTTCTCTGAGCCGGAAACTGGAAATCCTTAAATTCTCTTTTTCAGCTACTTCAAAAGCCACTTTTATGTGTAATTTTATAGATAACTTTACATGTTAAAAAAATGTTACATTATTTCTTAATATTATTCCAAAATGTTGCGCCACACTATAAATTGAGTGTTAAGTTTTTTTGTTAAGAAAATTTTAGGATATTTATTAGAAAATGCTTGGTAAAAATAACAAAAACAACATATGGAAAAATCGTACGTTCGCGACCCGTTAAACAAAAACTAATAGATATTTTATTTTCTAAATACTGGAAGAGCCCTACATTAATACACTTTTAAAATAAATTTGTATGTTTCACTACTGTACGTTCGGAACCACATGTTTATAACTTTTATTTTGAAAACTTAAACTCGATAAAAAAAAAGATGAACATCTTTTACACAAAACATAGAGCTACCAAAATGCTATCGAATCGCAAAAAAAAATATTAGGAAAAGTTTGGTTTTCTATATTTTTGTACATCAAAAGAGTACGAACGTAATGCCATATTCTAGCATATTTTAAAATTTTTAATGTCGTAACAAAGATTAATACAAATTATACTCTTAAATTTGTCTGTGATCGAAACACAAATGACCATAGCTAATTTCAAAGATTTTTTTAAATATAAATTTCGAAAGTTTAAAATTCAACACTTTTAATAACAAAAACAAAACAATAAATAATTACAATAAAATAAAATATTCACTTTAATTTATTGTATGTCTCCACCACAAATTTCACTGCAACAAAATTCGAATATTTACACAACTGAGACGATAATCATACTTTTGCTCTTGCTCTTGCTATTGCTCTCTCTTTAACAAAAACCAATAAAATAAATGTCTTTGTAACCAAATGAAACGACTAAAATATAAAATAAAAAAAAAAACAACGACACGACAATGACAAAAACAAAAACAACAATAATAATAATAATATTACAAATAATAACGTTACTAAAACGAAAAATCCTCACATTCTCGAACACAACCATATAAAAATCTGAACTTAATTCATTGTTTATAACTTGTGAAATCCTTTAGTGACAAACTGCAGCTTATAAAGCATTTACTGGTAACATGTCTGCTGAGGGAATACGAGGACAACGAAGAAGTAGATGAAGATGAAGCGAATAATGAAATAAAAAAACGAATAAACAAAGAGAACCAACAAGAATTGCATGCAAGTGCCGCTTCAGTTGCTCATGCCGTGGAAGGAGGTGGTGGGCGTGGGTTTGCTGGTGCTGGTGTTATGGATGGTCAACCACATTCGAGTGTAAGTTCAAGCAAAAAACAAAAACTCAACACAATGCCAAAAACAAGAACCGGAGCAGCAGCGGCAACGGCAGCAACCACTACACTTACGGAAACGGATGTGACTAAAGTTAAATCAACATTGACTTCAACAGAACCCATTTTCACAATGGACAAGACTACTTCAACGTCCACCTCCGATTGTAGCACCACTTGGTGTCTAGAGCAAATCAACAAAGCGGAAGTGACCTGCTTACCAAAGAATTGTGTCTTGCAAAAAATTTTACATTTACAAACAATGGCCAAGGTGAGTAAAGCTCCTTTACTTTTGTTTTCTCACATCCTCCCACAAAACACACATTTTAAAATTTACACATGTGTTCATACATTCTATGTATGAGAATAGCAGCCATGTATGTGTGTTTGAAAAATTATAGTTTAAGAACAAAAACAAGTAAGAGTCTTTTATTCGGCTATGCCGAATTTTATATACCCTCCATCACATTTTAAAACTTAAACTTAAAGTTAATTTAATGAACATTCCTGAAGAAAATTAAATTTTTAAACAAACATTAAATTTTGTTGTAGTAGATGTTATATGATGACATAAGATTTCGTATTCAATTGTTGAGCTTTTTACGAAGTTTTCGGGGATTAATTTTATATGGGAGCTATGGTCAAATGTTGACCATTTCTTAATACATTTAATGTACTTTGTTATAAATTTGCAATATAATTCTCATTTCGTGTTAGCATTTATGTACCAGAACCCCGGAAATTGGGTTTATATGGGAGCTATGGCATAGAATTTATATATATTTTAATTGAAATGATTATATTAAGAGTTTCTTGGAGTATTAATAATATAAGAGCTACGAGTTCATGTTGACTGATATTGCCTAATTTTACTACCAAACTTTTCCAGTAAACAAAGAATATTTAAGTCAAACTTTTACACCTTAAGTATTTCCGTATTAGAATTTCATAAGGATCCAGAACATTTATTCTTTATGGTTTCGTAAGTTATTATTTTGGGAATTACAAACAGAATAACTATCTTAATACACCCCAATTATTTTAGATGTTGGGTATAAAATATCATTTTGTTACTAAAAAGCAAAGTGGATGTCTGACATATAAAAATATCAGAGACGCAGCGAAAGATATAAAATTACTTTTCAACATTTCTTAAAATTATATTGATTTCAATAAAATATCAAAAATCAAAATATCAATAGCTCCGTTTTTTAACCAAAAACTATTTATAGTTATTACTCAAAGTACTCGAAAAGTTTGTAAATGAGAGAATTTAGGTTTTAAAATAAAGTTTAATTGACAAATGATGTTTTTTACTAATTTTTGCGCTAGAAATATAAACAAAGGATTGTTTAAATTATCCCCTTTTTATTGAATGCCTTTACTTGACAGACACACCTGCTATTTTTCTTCAAAAATGTTCACTGGAGACTTAAATTATCAAAAAATATCCAAAAAAGAACCGTAATATTTCTCTAACAGCTCAAGAGACTTATTTCAAGTGATTCTTTTTTTTCTCAGTCATACTCATATACATACATACATGCAAACATACAAATAAATATACCTTAAAGAATAAGATATAAAAAAATAGAAAAAATGTTTACATGTCCTTTTTTGATGGTTTAATATTTTCCCTGATTTTATTAATTCTCCTTTTCTTGCATATTTTTCAAAATAGATTAATATTCAATTTATGCTTGACCATGGTTATGCTGATAAAAAGGAAAAAACTTACAATATTGTAAGCAAACTACTTAAGAAATTTGCTAAAAATCACAATGAGCTGACATTTTGCCAATTATCAGCGGAAGAGCAGTATATTCTAGCTGCCACTGCTTTGGATTGTTCAATTATGATAACATTTTGTGAAGTCGAAAATATCAAAGAAGATGAAACACAAAAGCTCAATGAAAGGTAAGAAAAATACTTTTTAATTTCTTGGTTTAAGGGACAAACACAAACACAAATACATACATACATACAATTTTGTTATTTTTTCTATTTTCGTTTATTTTTTGGGTTAAGTTTAATTCACAATTCACATGTGGTGTCGATATCTGGTAAGACATTTTTAACTAAAGTCACTTTATTGGATTTGGATCCTAAGCCTGATGCACATTTCTATAAATATTGTTTACAAACCAAACAAATATTCGATACGCTGAAGGATCAGTAATCACAGGTGCGTATCTACTTATGTACATTTATATGTATGTATTTTTGAATGTTTTTTAAAGTGCTAACAAATTTATATACATATTTTTTTTTTAAATGTCATTATTTATTTAGCAAATAAAAATAACAACAACACGAGTATATATCTATGTACATGCATATGTATAGCATAATAAAAATACATACGTACATGTTTGTACTTAACTTTGTCGGTTTTTCTATTCAACTTTTTAAGTATTTTTTCCTATTTTCAATTATAATCTGTCTTTTGTATGTTCAATACTCCATGAAATGCCAAAGGTCACATAGAACTAACCACAAAGAAGAATTTTATTTCCCTTGGGAAGATGAAAAATAGTTCTACTATAAATAAATTTAGTTCTTTACATGCATGTGCATGCAAAATTCTTTTTAAAAAGAAATGCATATATTCAGCAGATATGCTTCTTATGCGACTACTTACTTATACAATAAATATTTTACAAAATATATTTTTCTCCAGTGAATGAAGGGATATTTAGTGCTTACAATTATTTGCCTTAAAATATTCGAATATTTTATTTAACTCTCCTGTTTACTTCCAACTTGAAAATAAAGGGTTTTTTTTATTATTTAGATTTTTTAAAGTAATGTCTCACTTAGGTCTATAGCTTGAAAAATCACTATTTAGATACTTAAAGAGTCTGAAAAAATTTACTTATGTATGTATAATTTTTGTTATTTTTCGTTTGATAAATGTTAAGCGGATAAGAATTTTCGCATTGAAATAAAATTTTTAGTGGGAAATACTCTTACATTTTGTATCACTATGAAGCTTTAATACATTTAAATATAAATTCAAAAAGATTTATTGGTCACAGATTAAAAATTTATTTGATTTTATTTATTTTGATGATACTTGTACAATCTGTAGAAACACACTTATATATATGTATGTATGCATGTGCACATTCTATAAATTTACATACATATATGCACAGATATCCATCCATATAAAAATCTTCAAATTGTAGAGTAAATGTATCTGGACTGGAAGATGGTTACTATAGAAATAATATGTAAGATGCCTTCAAATACACACATACTTGTAATATGAATTGTAAATGTGTGTTGGAGTGTATATGTATATATATGTAGGTACTCCGTTTTTGTGCTTCTGAATCCATTTTATATTCGTATATGGAATGTTGAAAGAAAGTCCGGTGCTCTTAAAATAACATGTTCAAATTCAAGAAAGGACAGTTTGCCATCTCCATCAACATCGGCTTCTTCCATAACTTTATCGGCTATTTGTTGATGCTCCTCAGGGCTTAATTCATTTTTGGTCATAGTGGTTAAACACGATAAAAGGTCAGCACGACCTATAAAACCATCTTGATCGAAATCTGTAAATGACAAAAAACAAACAAATAACTACAATAAAAATAAACCAAGAATTAAAATAAAATAAGTGAAGAGCGGAGAGGAATAAAGTTAAGTAAAGCAAAAGACAGACATAAAATTTATTTCAGAATGTGGCTTCAGTTCGGTTTGCTTTTTTGATTGGTTTTTGAGCTGCTTGAGATATGAGTGAAGACAAACATCCAAGAACATTTTTTCATGGATGTCATCAAGTTTCACCTGTATACAACTCTTTCCATTTGACCTGCATGTGCAAATCACAATTTTACATAATGTCACAAGAATGCATTCTAAAGTTTTCTCTTGACAACTTGTCTTTTTGATGTTTTTGTTTTAAGTCAATTTTAAGTTTTATTTGATCCAAGTTATGCAATTTAATACACATCTTAATTCCTACGAATTTTTTTTTTTTGCTATTTGTTGCTAGCTCCAGCTCTTTCATTTGTTGTACGAGTAATAAAATTATAGAGGTTATAAATATGTAAAATTTTATGTACAATTTTCTTCAGATGTTTTTTCTGGATATTTTAATTAGAATTTTGAAATAAATTCATGCGTATACTAACTGACTATTGGGAAAAATGAAGACTTAAGTTGATTTTTATTTTCTATTTTCTATAAAACTAACTACACATTTGACTTTGTTGAAGATTAATGTACATAGGGTGTTCGTTAGGGCGATTCATTTTTAGCAAAGATTTGTCATTCATTTGACTTTGCAATAAATAAAAAATTTTAGGAAGATTTGAACGTTGCACATTTTGACGACTTACGATTTTAAGGCTGAAAAAGATAAAAAGGAACCATCAGAAAAAAATTTACTTTAGAAAAATAAATTGCAAATTATGATATAATTTTTCATTTTAGTACTTGTAATACTGAATAGTTTAATTTTATTAAAATATAATCGAATATACATAATTTTGATCATATTTATAGGCCGGTTTTAAAACTAATTTTTAATTTTTTTGAAAATTTCAAATTTTAATTAAATACAATTCAAGAAATTTAAAGAAATCTTCGAAGATGTAATTTTTTGGTCATAATTTTAGTAGATTCTTGGTAAATTTTACTGGTGTTCAATTAAAATGAATATTTTTAGTGAGTTTATCGTTCCCGCGATCAAAAGTGAAAATTTTAATGTTTCAATTTTGTATTGCAAAATCACAAAATTTTATAAATGTTGTAGCAAATTTTGACAAAAATGTATAAAAGTATTTAATTTTGGAGTCTGTTTAGGGTTAAAATATACATATATATTTAATAAAAAAAAACTAAATTTTGTCAAATATTATTACTTGTAAGCGTTTTTGTTAAAATTAGGCTTTTCCTATATCAAAAAAATAAACATTTTACCATCGATTTTTCATGGATTCAACAATTGTAAAAATTAACCGAGGTTCTACTAAAATTATAAATCAAAATTTACATTTTTGCTAAATTCGACTTTTAAATGAAAAACCATTGAACAAAATGAAACACCCTAATGTACGTCAATATGCAAATGTTAGGAACTTGACTTGTCTCGTCGTATCTTCCACATCATATGGATGCGATAAGGATATCGATGTACAAAGTTTCTTTGCATGTTCATAACTACATACTCGTCGCAATATATAAATATTTTATGCAACATGTAGATTCAATTACTTACATAATATATCTGCATATACATATGTACATGTATGTATATGATTTCATATTGTATATCAAAATAATTTTTAATTATTCATAAAAACTAATCAAATTTCCTATTTAATATAATCAAACAGTATCTACGTATGTACGTACAAAGATACAGATAAAATAATGTTTTTAAAAATTTAAATGTTGCATAAACAAAAAAATCTTTAAAACGACAGTAAATACAAGTTATTTTAAAGGCACAAATTGAGTGCAATAGAATTTACAGAATTGTCGTACTTTAAACATGAAATCAAAAATGAAAATGTTTCATAGCTGTTAAATAATGGTAAGTAATCGTAATTATTACTCATTTGGTTACTTTTTTTGAAAGGTAAAGTAACGATTACATTACCATTATATTCAGATTCGCATGATTAGTAATTGATTGCGATTACTAACATTGGAAAAATGATCTGGATTACCTAAAATTACAAGAAAATAATCAAAAATACTTCGATTTCTTTTGAATATTGCTTTTGATTGTTTTTCAATATTACGAAAATAATCAAAAGTAATCTTTAAAAGTAGTCGGATTATTTTTTGATTACTTTAAATTCTTTTGATTACCTTCTGTAATTGTAAAGTAATCTTGATTACTTAACGATTTTTTGTAATCGTAATCAATTATTAATCAAAAATTGTTTAAAAGATTATTCTTGCTTACTAATCGTAATCGAGATTTAACAGCTCTGATCTGTTTGGTTACCTTTCAACTTACCGTAAATTTTAAATGCATAGTAGACTTTAATATCTCTGGGTGCTTGCTCGCTGAATACCGAAAAAGCATCTAGAAAATCTTCAAACGATAAATTTCCTTGGCCATCGCGAGAAAAGGCCTCACAAATGCGCCGACTAAATGGATTTTCCCTTAATTCCGGCATTTTTTCAATGCAGTCCTTAGGAACCTTGACACTAGATGCCTGACCCTCAGTCATTTGTCGTGGTACCAAGTCTGGACGTAGTTCACGAAATCTTTTTTGTACACTAGAAAATATCATATTTTGAATCCAAAAAAAATACAAAAGATATGTTCAACTATTTAATTTCATTTGTTAATGCCGATAGTAACAAATAAAAGTCATGTGGTTGTTTATTTTTGTAATGAATATCTTTTTTAGAGAAAAAGTCTGTTAGTGAAATATAACTATTGAATTAAAAAAGCATAAAACAGAAATTTTAAAAAGTTTGAGTCCTTAAATCATTCATTATTTAGTTATACGAATACTCACCGTAAAATTTCTTTGCGTGTAAAAAAAGTACAATCCTTTAATTTGACAAAAAAAAAGGAAAAATATATGTATATAAATAAACAATTATTAAATTATTGAGTTTTTAAAATTGTCCAAAAATTTGTATATAAGTAAATGTTTAAATATAATTATAAACACTTATATAATAATTTTAAACGTGTTTTTCATAATTTTTATCTAATAACAAATTAGATAGACATATTCAGTTAATAAAATGTTATTTAAATTTTTAAATGTAATCATAAGTTGCATACTCGTACACTTAATGTTGTACGAGTATGCATTAAATTTATATAGTGGAGCGTATAGATCAACTGTAATTAATAAAAATATTAATCATACGCCGCCATTTACGAAATTTATACATAAATACAATCTTAACAAGTATGAAAGTGTTTAAGTCGTATCATATGATGATACCGTTCATCATATGGTTTAAATGAGAACCATTTGTTAACATTTTATCTCGTTTCCAGGCTTCTGGTCGGATATGGTTGCTAAGAGCTAGACAAATGGACCGTTTATATGAAGTGCTTATCAATTTAGGAGTGCAACTTAAGTGCATAAAACTTAAATTAATTTCTTAAGTTGAGCTTGTTCCGTTGATACAAATAAATTTTGGGTTCTAAGAGGCCAAAGCCTTTATTCGAAATTGATTCGATTCGATTTAATTTCTACAGGGATGCAAATTATATATTTTTTTTTTCAAATTACAGCCAATGTGAAATTCTCAACCATACGAAAGTAAAAAAGGTATTCTAAATCTTTTTTCAAAAACATCAACAAATGTACCGTAAAATAACCAACCTTAGCTCAAATTTTCAATGATTATTTACATACTTTTATGAATACGAGGGCGGTTCGAAAACTTCTTAGCCTACCAATGAAAGAGAATAGTTAGTTTTTCAAAAATATTTTTATTTTTCAATATAGTCTCCTGAAACTTCAATACACTTAGTCCAACGCTTTTCTAGCAATTTTATCTCTTGATTAAAATAGTTTTCCTCAAGGTCTTCAAAATAGTGGTTTACAGCTGTAACTGCATCTTCATTTGAGGTAAAACGCTTGCCAGCAAGGAATTTTTTAGTTTTGGGAACAGGTAAAAGTCACTGGGAGCTAAATCAAGCAACTCGTACTTTAATTCGTTGATTTTAGCTATCGTTAAAACACTCTTGTGCGCTGGTGCGTTATCGAGATAAAAAAATTATTTTTTTGTGTTGTAAGCCAGGACGTTTTTCTCGAATTTGTACATTTAATTGAACCAAAAGGTTGCAATAGTAGGTACTCTGAATTTATTGTTTTACCTTTTTGCAGATAGTCAATCAATAAAATATCTTTCAAGTCCCAAAAAACCGTTGCCATAACCTTACCAGCCGATTGAATTGCTTTTGCCTTCTTTGGGGCACTTCCTCCAGCTTCAGTCCATTGTTTGGATTTTTTGTGGATCCATGTCCCATCAACAGTTATGAAACGACGCTTAAAATGCATTTTATTTCGCTTAAAGCGATCCAAACAAGCTTGAGAAATGTTTATTCTTATGCGTTTTGGTCGACTGTTAGCAAATGCGGCACCCATCTTGCAGAAAGCTTTTTCATCTGTAGTTCTTCATGCAAAATGAAATGGACTCGATCATTTGAGATGCCCATGATATTAGCAATTTCACGCACTTTTATTTGTCGATCATTTAATACCATATCATGCACTTTGGCTACAATTTCTGTTGTTGTTGCTGTTTTTGGACGTCCACTACGTGGCTCATCTTCAATGCTTGTACGACCACGTTTAATTTCAGCAACCCAATTTTTTACTGTTGCATATGAAGGAGCACTTTCACCTAACACATTCACCATATCATTATGAATTTCTTGTCCCGATAAACCTTTTTTATGTAAATATTTAAAATATTTAATTTTTCCATTGTATAAAAATGGCGGATGCGTCTTTTGTGAACACCTGTTTCTATATGAAGGAGTTACCAGATCGAAACAAAGTTTAACATGTGTTTATAGCAGAGATGGAAGTTTCTTAACACTTAACTTTTTTCTGTTTGTACCACGATTTTTGTGCTAGTCTAAGGAGTTTTCGAACCGCCCTCGTACGTGTGTGCAAAGGTGAATAAATATTATTTAAAACATGATTATCTTGCTTTGTCTCCAACATAACTGGGCGCTTTTAAGAGCACAATATGCAGACATGACACAAATACCGATCTAATGTTTTCAATTCCGCAGTTAAATTTCGATTTGAGTAATTTAATCTCATATAGATTCGAAAAATTTAAAATTTTCTAAAACATGTTTAATAATATATTTTAATTAAAATCTATATCGGATTTACTGTATATCGGCAACACTGCATAAGATTCTTAAGTCGGTATGTAACACCTACAAACACACAATTTATAGTTTTCTCTTGTTGGTCAGCCCTGCTTTATACACACATTTATTTTTCAATCTCAAGCTTGCATGAAGAGCTAGTCATCCAGACGTACATTTTTAAATCACATCAGAATTCTAAATCGATCGGTATAATTAAAAGGGGTTGTTGGACTAATATTTCTATGCGTTACAAACATCAATACAAACCCAAAATACACTTTCCTCTTATGATGGTAAGAGGTAGAAACTATATGTGAATATTTAAGACTGTTCCACGCTTATATGGGGACAATTTTTTTTTTAATTCAGATATGCATACGCTGGAAATAATATTAATCAGTATACATATAGAGAATAAATATATACTGAGTTTTTTTTTTAATTGGATAAGCTTGCCCTTTATTCTCCGGATCAAATGTCAAAATTTGTATTTTTATTTTTCTTGGTAAAATTTTATTCATTTTAAACAAATCAATTTAATTTTTTTTTGGGATACTCTAATATACATAACATACGTATATCTTTGTGTTGTATAAGCAACATAATAAAATTTATATCCCTGTTTGTATGCAATAATAAATTAGCAATATGTACAAATAAATAAAACATTGCTTTTTAGCAATAATTGATTAAATAATTCAATTCCGAGTATTAATTCGCATTTTTTATTAAATATAAATAATCACGGCACACAGTAATTGGAGTCAATACAAAATTGATAAAAAAAGTAAACGACCCTACTAATAGAAGTAGGAAGTCATAATTAAAAATCCTATTTATTCATACTAATCGTATAAAATAAAATGAAAGGTATGAAATCCACTCAATTTTGCTGATAAAATTCAAATTTATTACTATTCATACAATAGTTTCTTTTTCTATTAAGCGAATCATTGTGCGACAATAACTTTATTCGAATTATTTAAAATCAAGTTTTTTAAATTGTTTATAAAAGTTTTCCCATCTTTTTTTATGTTTTATTCAATTTGGATACATTTTGTAGTAAAACTTTTTGATTTTATTTTTGTTGTCTTTATTTTTTGTATAAATATTTTAATTTTTTTTTTAATATTTTATCAGTTATACCTGATAATCATCTAGTTGCTGTTCGGTAAATGTAACCACTTTATTTCCCATTTTAAATAAGTTTTTTGCTGGTTTCGTTAAATGTTTGCAAAAATTGAAAAACTATTTTACAAATTGATTACAACTTAAAAAACCGTTGGATAAAACAAACTCTAACAACTTTTTTGTTGGTTGCGTATATTTTTTTGAAGCCGCAAAAAAGTGACAATATCCTACCGTGACTTTTTTATAACTGAACAAACATTGTGGGGAAAATGTATTTTAGGTTTTGTGTTAATTTTCCCTTTTTTTTATCATATTGTTTATGAAACTTTTAGCATATTATAGATGAAAAATTAACATACATTTAAGACTTAAATTATAGTAACAAAATACAAATGAATACAATCAGGAGCAATTTAATTACAATAACCATTAATTTTTTATCTAATATAGTCAGCTCTTTAATTTTTTTAATATATAATATATGCATATGTATAACATATATTGTCTACTGGTTACACAAAAACTACATAGACCTAACTCCCGTTATTCTAAGCTTTTTTCTGAAATCTCAAAATATTTATGTAATTTTATTTAACTAACTCTAACTTTAATGATGGTTTAATTGAAAATTTCATAAAATGTTACTGGTATTTCTATATTTTTGAACAATTCTGTAAACCCAATAGAAATTGTGTATAAAAGATTAGAAACATCATGTAGAGACGCTTTTTTCTATTTTATTTTGATATTCAACACATACACATATACACAAATAAAGAAATATAAAAAAAATAAAGAATGCAAAGAGTGATGTATAAAAAGTAATTAAGGAGTGTTCTCGTCTTGCCTTGTTTTTCATGTCCTGTCTTTGCACTAGGTGAGGTCGCCATCAGTGTTAGAACACATAAATATATTTTTTATTTTCTACATTTTTTTTTTTCTTTGCGAAAACAAAGGAGTGTTTGTTTAAACGTTGTGTTAGGTCAATTTATAGTTAGACAAACTTGAAACAATATTATTTGATCCAGTTATTAAATTATTGTACATTTAGCTTAACTCATATCGTCATTTTGAACTTTTGTGTACTTAACACATTTTTGCCCTATTAAATTGATAGGGATTATTAAGACTTTTAATTTTCGAATGCATAAAAGTAGGAAATTTTTAAATGCTTAAAATTTCTGAAATTAGCAATTTTGAGAATAATACCCCTTTTTCAAGTGAAATTTTCAATTTTTTAATTTTGGTGTATTTTATTTAATTTAATTTTTAGAAAGTTTATCAAAAATTTTTGGAATATTGAGTTGCTCGTAAAGTAATTTTTTTTTAACCCTTCAGAGGATAGTTATTAAATGTTTGAAAAGCTTATATAACATTTTGTCTCTAAGAGTTAAGAAAAATATATTTCAATTTTTTAACAATTGATTCACACTTGACCTTATTGCTTAAGCGTATTCAATAGTCAGGCTTAACCGACTATATTATATTCTAAATTTTCATATGTAGTTTATTATTTTTTTTAATTATAAATTTTTTAAAGAATTTTAAAAATCATAGGCACATACATATGTAATTAGAAATTCTTAGATTCTAAAACAAGGGTGCCCATAATTCCTTATAAAAAGCAAACAACAATACATTTAAAGACAATTAAGATAGTACAATAGTCGGTCAAGCCCGACCATACGATACCCTTCACCACTAAGGTCAATGGTGTTATTTTTCCTGTATAAAGACAAATATTTGCTAAATTTTGCCATCATACAAACATTTTCTCAAAACTTATATATTTAAGCTGTTTCCGTCATTTGGACTTATATGAGAGCTAGGGTCAAATGTGAACCGATTATCTTGAAATTTGGCAAATTGATAACAGCTGTTACAAAAATTATGTGCGCAAAAAATATACTTGAAATTCTCATTATCTTTAGATTTACGAGCGTTTTAGTGGTTTTTGTCTCATTTGACCATAGCTTCCATACAAACTTTTCTTTAAAAACTCATGAGTTTTTAAAGAAAAGTTTGTATGTTAGCTATGGTCAAATGTGGACCTATTTCAACGAAATTTGGTACAGTGATTTAAATTTACATAAGCAGTTATTGTTTAATTAAAAAATATTTATATTTGTGGCCAATATATCAAATCCGGGAAGTGGGACCTATGGGGGTAATGGACCGATTTTGACAAATTTCAATAGCCGTGGTTCTATTATCAGAGAAATGATCTGTGCCAAATTTCATCAAATTATCTTTAGAATTGCGACCTGTAGTTTGATTACAAGGTTAACATGGGGGTCCAGCCAGCCAGACGGACATCGCTAAATCGACTCAGAAAGTGATTCTAAGCCTATTGGTATCCTAAAAGGTGGGTCTAAGACAAATATTTCTATGCGTAAACAAAAAAATCTTCATTGATGATCGCTGTCGTTAATGCTTACGAGCAAAGTGTTAATAAAAGTAAAATTAAGACAAAGTTGTGCTGTATGTAAGTACTGAGAGACGCAGCCAAGCGCATAGGGCTTGGGCACCCTTGTTTTAAAATATAAATAGAATATCCCGACATCTGTAATGAAATTATATATATTTACATTAAAGGTTGTAGTCCAAACCCACTTTCGATCGTTCGATCGACTGTTCAAAACAAATTCCTAATCGAATTAATTTGGAGACATACATTTTGCACTGACTCCATATGTTTTTTAATTGGTTTATTTTTTGGTTACCTTTTATAGAATTATTACTTTGAGCCACAAATTTAATAATATTTACAGCCACGGTTATAGTACATTTGTGGATTTGATTAGGGAGTTAGTTTCAATTTCAAATTTTTACATTTTGAATTGGCTAGTTCCTTGAAAAACCTAAGAAATGATATAAAATCCAAAATTTAGCAACCAATTTTTAAAAACGACAAAGAACTTTTGATGAGAATCTAAAGTTCTTTGACAGAGATAATTGTTATCTATATTAAATAATCGGATCTATGCATTTTGACAACAAAGGCTTAAATAATTAAAAATTTGTCCAAATTTCTTTTTCTTTTAAATTGAATGGGAAATGGTGTAGTAAACATTTTTCAAATCCCACAATTAATGGAAAAATTTAATTTAAAGTCCTTCCGTCACTGAAAATGATCGATTCGTTTGCTTTTAAAATTATTTTAAAATTTATTTATTTCTGCCTTTCTTGAGATAATACTTAATACAATTAATTAGTTGTTTATTATTATTTTTTTTTAATTTAAAATTATACAATATTTATTATTTCTTTACAATAGAGTCTATTACATTAATTTAATTTATTATTTTCTCTTATATGTTTTCATTTCAGTTATTTTAATTTTAATTTATTAGTTTTATGTTTTATTAAGTCTAAAGGAAGAAATGTAGTAAATTATTAATAGTTGACTACATCTTATTTAATATGTATTTGTATTTGTATTTATAGTTATGTATGTTTGTATGTCTGTATGTATGTATATGTTTCACATTGAAATTAGCATTTTAGTATTTCTTATGTTTAGTTTAATATATTTTATATATTCTTTTATTTAATTTTGTTCTGTTGTACATATTTAATAAATAAATAAATAGATTCATACATATTTATTTCTATTTCGAATAATCGAGTCAATGCTTGTTTTTAGAAATGATTTATACATACATATGTATTTTTCTTAAAAAAAATCACAACAAATATACATATTTGTTGTTTTAATTCTGTATAAACTTTAAATGAATAGCCCTTTTTGGGCAGGAAATAGATAATGGAATTACTCCCACAATTTATAATACTCTCCTTATTTTCAATTCCCAAAATCAGGCCTTAAAGAAAATTTCATAGAAAATTTTATGCAGGCAAATAAATTATAAAAAATAAGCAAATTAAATTTTATACATACATACAACATATGTATGTATATATGTACGAGTATGTATGATTGTAAATAAATATGTATTTGTTTTTAGAAAATATATTAAAAATGTATAAAAACAAACCGAAATGTTTATTAACAAAACCATTTTGTTTTATTTAATTAAAAAAACATTCGAAAGAATTTTAAAAATTGTATTTCGTATACATGGATTTGTCTTACAGTTTTTAAAATTTGTATATTAAAACTGAATTTATATTGATCCTTTTTATGGGTTTGTATGTATGTCCGTTCGTCTGTCTGTGTGAATTGGTGTCTTTGTAGTTATTTATGTATTCAATTAAATGTGTTTATAATATATGTATAATTTTATTATTATTATAATTTTTTTATATTATGTATGTTATGTGTATATGGTAAATATTTATAGATATTTGTATGTATAATTATTAAATTGAAAAAATTTTTTAATTCTTGCTAAACATTTAGATTTTTTCGTATAGTTTTTTTTTCTTCTTTTAGTTTAGTTTAAACCTATTAATTAAGTTTTATATTTTTTTTTCAGTTTCAGTTTCTGTTTTAATTTTTAATTTAACTTATTAATTATTCATTAAATGTTTTCGTATACATTGTTTTATTCGTTTTTATAGTCTTGTATTGCATTTTAAAATATTATTTTGAAAGAGTTTTTAGTTATAATATTTACATAATATATGTCACGTTTTTCCAAACTAAAACGAAAGGAATTTTAAATAAATATATAAAATTCATCAAATAAAAACGAAAAAAACAAATCGCTATTTAAAAACATCCTTTTGGTACTTTTATTGAAATATTTAGTCGATTATTTAGTTTCCATGAATTTAACCTTTGAACTAGATATTTTCCTTCATTTCATTCTGATATGTTCTAAAATTCATATTTAAATCTCAAATGCAAAAGTGGGTAAAAACCTTTTGCATTTTAGGTTACGATATAAAAAAGTGAAATTTTCGCATGAATTTCATTAAACTTAGAGTTAGTTTAAACACCTTAAAGATATTTACATATCAACAATATTTGCAAATGAAAACGGATTACTCGTATCCAACTTAAGTCAAAAGCAAAATAAAAGAAAATAACAATTTTCAAATGAGATTTAACTTTCTCATTGGCAAATTGGTTTTAAGTTTGTTAGAAACATTTTAGTTTTTTCTAGTAAAAACTATTGTAAATAAAAGTTTTTGTTTTTTACTCTGAAATTCTATATTTTTAGGAAACTTTATAAAAATGTTATAACTAAAGTCAATAGAAAATTTTAAACTGTTTTTTAACAAATAACCAATAAAAATTTTAAACAAAGTAATAAATAAAATAATCTTTCATCATCATGCAAACATATGTATGTATATATGTACATCTGTATGTACTCGTATATTGTACATGCATATGTACACACAAATGTACGTATTTGCAGAAAAGTTTATTATTATATTTTACAACTAAAAACATTTAAATTTAAAATTAACGAAACAACTGAAAGCTTTAATTAAAATCAACTGAAATTATTGTTAAATCACTTTAGTTTTGTTCTTCAGAAATACTCGTATTTTTACAATCAGAAAATGCACATCCTTAGAACTTTTATAAAGCTTTGAAAGCTTTTCTATTGTAACTATTTTAGTTAGTGACCAAGTTTTATTAAAGTTACATTTTGTTCAAAAATCTTGTTGTGGAAATCCATAGTCAGAAAAGCTTTCAAAGCTTTTCAACAAATTTCAGTAGACCGAATTGTGGTGCTCGTAACTGTTGTGAGCAGCAGCTGCATGATGCAAATATGACGGTATTCCTGTGGTAGCATTTAGTTCTGAAGCTCTTCGCCTTAGGGCAGCTATGCTATGGCCACGCCATACATCGTCCTCGTTAGAGCCATCTGTAGGCGATTGCATAGATTGATGACAGTGGGGCAAAAGCTGTTGCTGCTGTTGTTGTTGTTGCTGCTGTTGATGAGCTTGATTATTGCTACTGGCATTGGAGTCAGAGTGTTGTGTTTGTTGTTGTTGCTGCTGCTGTTGTGGTGGTGGTTGATGATGATTTTGTGTTTGTTGGTGATTTTGTTGTTGTTGAGGGTTTTGTTGTGACGGTGGAGGTTGTTGTTGATGATGAGGTTGTGCACTCTGATGGTTATTGTAGTTTTTGTAGAAGAAATAAAAAAATGTTTTAACAAGTTATATCATGTTCACAAACCTTTTTTGTGTTGGTTTGGGACTATACTAAATGTGTTGTATTCAAAACTCACCATATCACCATTGAGTTCATTTTGACTAGGATTCGGTTGATTTGATAATGGCGGTGTAACCGAAGAACATGAATTCATATTTGGCGGTGTAGTGGCTGTTGGTGAACCATTGCCTCCACATCCAACACCACCAACACTATGCTGGTACATCATTGAATCACCTAAAAAATAAAATATATATTTTTTAAATAAGCGTAACATTAACGTCAAAAATTTTGGTAACAAATGAAAATATTTGTCTCCGAATTTCTAATTAACATCTTTTTTATTGAATACTTTTTTAGTCCGCTAATGAACATTTACTCTTTCTACACCAAAATGTTAATCAAACAAGCAAATATTGATGGCAATGAATAACAAATAACCAAAAAAATGTTACATTTTTCTTTTCTTCTTTAGAAACAAGTTAATGATTTAATAAAAATAAATGTCATAATTCGTAATTTTTTGTTAAAAAAAAATGGGTATTAACATTTTAACCCATCAGATGCTAACTGTAAAATTTTTCAAGAATATTAATTGTATTATTAATATGGGACACTCTTTTCGGGGACTCACACTGAAGTTTATCAGTAAAGAAATTTACGGGATTAATTGGACAATTTTGGTTCCTAATAAATACATCTGATCCAAAAAGTTGTTAAACAAATTCAAACTTATTTAGCATTAACATTTTATTTGACTTCAAAATGGAAATGACGCTTTTCTGTTATGGAAATTTTTGGTAAATTTTCGTTTTGAAAACACGTGATAATCAAATAACAATAATATCTAAAATATCACACATTTTAATATTTATTTATTGATATATGTATCAGTGTTATATACATATTTTGGTACATATTTAATTATTTATTAGATTTGATTTTATTAAAAATTATAATAAAGTTAAAGTATTTGTTCTATAAAGACAATGAAATTAAAACAACGAAATAATTAATTTACAAATTAATAAATTTTAAAAACTGAAATAAGGAACTAAATATTAATTTTGTAATACGTTAGTTAGATTCAAACTAGAGTAATTTAATTTTAACATACCTAAAGCATTTAATCCATAATGTTGATAACTACCAGCACCCATAGCGGAACCTAAATTAATACCAGAATTTAAACCACTATTCAATGAACTTGAAAGCGAAGAAGATTGATTTAGTTGACCAAAGCCTTTTTAAGTTGTTTTTTGTTTTTTTAATAGTTTGTTAGTATTATTTAGTAAAATACAAATGAAATTAAGAAAGAAGAAAAAGAAATACCAAACCATTACATACAAGACTTTAAGAAAGAGATTTAAAGAAATAACAATATTTGCATACCAGCAGTCATTGGATTGACACCCACACTCCAGCGGTCACCGCCAAACATTCCCGTGCCACATAGCCCTTCGCCCATGGCTATATTTGTGATATTTGCCCCAAATGGTGGCAAACCATGTGAGGGCAGTAAAGCGCCTGGTGTACGAAATACATTCGTAGTCTTCTTGCGTTTCTTCCATTTGGCACGACGATTTTGAAACCAAACCTTAAAAAAAATAATTCAATAATTTAAGAAATAATCGGTTTAAGTTTAAATATTTTAATCTTTTAATTCAGTTATACATATTTCCTTCTCCATCTACAATTATGAAAACGACTTATTAATGAAACATCCTGAAACATGATTTTGTACAAGATCAATTACCGCTACTACTAGAGTACAATAATATTTGGTTTACATGTAAATTTTACATACCAACTCGAAGTTATTGTATGTGAGTACCCGGAAATCTACATTTTGTCTTATTGTAAATTCAAACCTTAAAAGTAGATTTGTTGTGTATGTGTTTGTTTTTCTCTTCTTTAGTCGTATACAACATATGTATGTATGTTTGTGTGGCTACGTTTTGTAAAGTCAATGGTTTAAGCTTTATATAACACACATTCAAACATATGTTTGTATATAACAGGGTATCCAATGATGTATTAGCCATTTTTATATATTTAAGGGTCTAATTGTCGTAAATGTTATCGACTAAAATGTGAGATATTTTAGAAGTAATATTAATATTTTTTGATAATGTTTACAAATATCGTCGTTATCTTGAAGTGATATCTATCACCTTTGTAAGACTAATAATTTTCAATAATACAATTTCAAATAAAAATTTAAAATTTACTAAACTGTATACTTTCGGTCTACGTGTACGTATATTCGGTTCAAGCAACTCTGAGTAATAAGTGCTACAATAAAAAAACGTGATACTTCTTGAGATATCTTCTCTAGAAGTTTTAAAAGTTGAGAAATTTATTGTAGATTTTCACACAAATTTATATCAGAGTTTTCGCAAACAACACTACTCCACAAAATGAAACTTTTTGCGTTACAATTGACCACCACTATATTTTTTTTTTACTTGTTGTGGTCTCTTAATTATAAAAACGATAGAGATTTAAAATTTTATGGATTATTTTTAAAATTTTTTTTATAAAATTTGTCATTTCTTAATATGCTGATCCATTAATTTTATCATATCTATAAAACGGATTGTTCGGTTTTGTTGAAAATTTAGAATAGAATAACAAATAAAAATGTCTTTTAAGATAACATTAATTTTTGATATGATTAACGGATTCGGAGTTATTTTCACTTCATTGTAATTTTTTTTTTCTTTAAATTTTTTTATTTTTTATAAATTCATAAAAAAAAAATCGAAGAAAAAAAATGTACCATTTTCATTACATGGTCACAAAACTGTGAATTTTTCAAATAAAATAAACCTCATTTTCTGAAAATCTATTCATAAACTGTGATTTTGTTAACAAAAAGATAAATGAAATGAGTAGCAATGCCAAGTCTCATTAAAGTATTTTGAAAATTTTAGCCGTTATTAATTTTTTCAATATACATATATATTTCTTATATGTTTTTTAGGAATTTTTAGAAATTTTTCCCTTTTGATTTTTGGATATCATACTTTTTTTTAAAGGTTTTACACGAGATAAAAACAATGGCGTATTTTTTTTCCTCGAATTCCAAGTTTTTCCCCTGCCTTTTTAAAGGCAAAAACGCTGTTTTTAAGCATCATTTTATATCATTTTATACTGTTAAGAACTTTCATAGTTTTACAATCGTCTAGTAACAATGGCTACTAGTAACAATGGTAAGATTTTTAGATTTTTTATAAATTTTTAAAAAATAAAAATTTATCGATTTTGCAAAAAAAAATAATTTTTACATTTTTATGTGAAAAACTCCACAACCGCTGACCATATGAAAAAATTTTCTTATCAAGGCTTAAACGAATTAAGATAAGCCATTCCTAAGATATGATAAAATAAAATGGAACCTCTGTGAAAATCCGTAATTTTGAAAAACAATTAAAAAATATTGTATCCATAGAATTTTAAACAACCATCGTATTTTAATGATATTTAGGATACAAATTGCTTATGGTAACTGGAATTAGTTTATTTAATTTTGTAGGAATCGGCTTTTCTTACTTGTTTTTGACTTACTTTGGACCATAAAACTGCAATTATTATTTTGTATAGCTCCATTGAAAGATCACAGCTCTAAAAATTACCAGGCTTGGATACTCACAAGAAATGATATACATATAATAAAGATGGAATGCCCTATTATGCAATGCAATTGTAGTGATGTATGTGTGTTGGCCGACAGAATGTAAATTCATGTAATTCCAAATATTGTACAGAAATACATAAATAGACCGGCACCATTGCAAGACAAATGAATATGCTCTTTCATATTTTTACACAAACCATTTTGACAGAATTAAACTCTGTAAAACATTTATTACAAATCTCAAAATTATTTTGCTGATAAATATTTTTCATTTCCATTTATATTGTAGATATTAACGTGGACCTTTAATTCTGGAGTTATTCTAAAAGACGAAACTTTTTTTGTGCCAGTCTAAAGAACATGTTAACACAGATAGAAACATATACACAAACATATATCTATATCCATATCTATGTTTGCTTTATCTAAAGTAGAATTTCTATCGATAATTGAGGTTTGTTCTATTATTTCCACTACATACAAATTAGACTTTAAGATTTACAAAGAAAAAACTATAGACCAACTACATGACGTTTCGTATATATTTCCATGTCGTTATTTAAAGAAAAGGACATTGATTGAGTGTTAGGGGTTTGAATGCTTGAATGGCTGAATAGCAAGTTACCTTGTACGAAATGTGTCAGTTTGTTTAGAACTCTGACAGCTACAAGGCAAAATTTAAAAAGGATTTTTTTTGTTTGTTGTATGAAATGTTAAAATAATTGTAAATTTTACGATTTTTTAGGGTCAACTAGAAAAGTGGTTTTGTAAAGTATGTCGTTGGAGGATGTCTTTCTTTATACAAGTTATCCTATATTAAAAATATAGTAAAATATGACAAACAAATATGAACAATTTCAGAACGTTTGCAAATTTTAAGAGCGTTCAGAATATACATATACTTAAGCATATCGAATAAGAAATCGGCATAAATTATCGAATTATACAAATAATATACATTACAGAACAAGGTCAATCCGAAAATTATAATATGTCGATCTGATTTTCAGGTTATTATTTATAGGGGCATGGTCATTATATACAAAATAAAACATTTGAAATTTTTCCCTTAACTTATTTTGTTGGAGAATGACTTTATTTTATCTAACTTCTAACAAGTTTTTATATTTTGTATTTACAATCATATGTATAATAGAATATTTTAGAAAATTCTTGATGGAATTGTTTTATCTTTTAATAAAAGTCAACACAAAGTGAAAACAAAGTATAAAAAATAGTCCCAATATTTTTAGTTTAAGTAACTTTTGTTGTTCTTTGTTGATGATTGTCCCACGGGTATTTTCGTCACTTGTTAAATTGTAACAGAGACTTGGTTTGTGCCAGTTGGCTGGGTTTCTTTTTTTTTTTTGCTTGTCTATCTCCGACTATCTGTTACACTTTGTGAAATTCATACATAAAAGGAAAGGCAGACAAGAATATGTATGTACGTATGTATGTTAAAAGAAAGTTACAGTGCATTAACGAAAACATTTTTATGAAAAAGAAAAAATAAATAAATGCCAAAATCAAAATAGATGACTTTAATACAAGATTCACTTTAGGGGTTGCAAAGAAATCGGTAAAGAGATACATTCACATGTACATAGATATGTATCTATATAATTAGACGACCTTGATTTGTTTGCTGTGGGTTTTCTTCTATTATTAGTCCTAGAATAAACTGAATTAATAGTCTTTTGTGCAAACACTTTTACTATAAATGTGTATTTCATATTTTATTTAAGAAAATTATTAAAGTAAATCGATTTTTTACAAGAAAACATAAAAACGTGATTTGCATGCAAACTTTTAGGTGTGAATTTCCGTTAAAGAAATACCACCAAACACAGGCACACACATACATAAGTACATCGATATGAACATATGAATTTTGAACAAACACCACAAAATCATTGCCTCATTTAAGGCGTTTAAACCATTCAGTCATAAATTGCCGTAACATTAAAAATATTTAGCTACTGTTTCGTTGGATGTTTCATCTTCAACTGAAACACGCTTTATTCTTCTTTTGACATACATATAAATAGGCGTTAAATGAGGTGGTTTCACAAAACATTAAATTATCGCTTTTTTAATGTGTTCGCTCGCTTGCTTTCTTTTTAAGGGTGTTTGAAAACAAACAGACAAAAAAAAAAACAAAAGTAAGGAATCAAACTTTACAAGGTTATTGTATCATAAATATATGCGCGCCTTTTTCAGCCGCCTCAATTATGTTTAATTTTTCATAACCTCTGCTATGAATTGCTTTTAATTTACTCCGTTCATCATTCATTATGTAACAGAGGAAAACCAGATTCAATTTTGATTATTTTTAGGTTCTTCCCTTGATTCTTTATCGCCATCAGCTGCTTAAAACTAGAGGTCTTTAAATAATTATAACAGGTTAAAATTTCTTTATACATATATCTTCTAAACGAATTTTTATAGAAAAGAAATATATATTGAAACGGTTCAGTACTTCTTGGAGATTTTACATCCGAGGACTAAAAAACCTTAACTTTTTTATTGATTCATTGCAAATTACATTTAGATAATCTATAAATTGCCAAGATATGAACGATAACTTTGCATTCAGAATCAAGTCTTGAAGATAGTTGGATGCTATAAAAAATCTAATAATCAGTATATGTTCTTTTAATATCGATTCAAACGTAAATTTTGTATGCTAAATGAAAAGAGAAGAAGAAAAAATGTAGAAAAATATAAGAACTTTTAATTATATCTCCAGAGGCAAAAATCTTCTTTAGTTGAAAATTTAATGTCAACAACATCCCTGACCTCTGAGTGCTTAGTATTTATATTAAAACTGCAGGATATCTAAAATTCGTTGCAACTGAAGATAAATTAGCTTCGCCTGTTTACGTACAAATAAAAGTTGTACACCAGTCAGACAACTGTTAACATAATGTACATGTGAATTAGGGCCATTCAAATACTAAATCAAATTTAAAATATTCAAAATAAATTGCATCTCATGTGTAAGAGTCACCCTAATTCCATTCACACAAAAGACACATATTTTTTGTTTGTTTTTATTATTATTTTGACTGTAACAGATACTTTTGCATATACATATGTATATTAGAGTGTCCCACCTTTGTATGCAGAAATCAAACTTTGTATTACAAAAAGATGTACCCCCATTTTTTTAATTTAATCCCAATAATCGCATTACTAAGTTTAATTCAAATCAGATATCGGGAAAGCGTACCGACTTAACGCCAAAGTTTGGATTATATGGCAAAAAAGAGGGGGGGTTTTCAGATTTCTTTTTAATTTTTTAGCTTAGATAGACATTACATTTTAAAAAAAGTGTTTAACAACATGATACTGGGAACTAATTTGATTTTCCAACGAGATATATAAACTTAAAATTGGATAAAAACTATCCTAATTATTAAGCGGTTTCCAAAACATTCTATATCCTTGAAGACCCTCCTGAGCATATGCAATAAAAAAATTTATTATTTTATAAAGATATTTGACTGATTTTTTATTTAAAAATCTAATTTTGTTACAGTGGCAATGTTAAATCACTTTTGCATAGGACAAAAAAAATGTTTTTTTTTCTTACCGCTTTTAAACGCATTTTTTGGTTTTTTCAAAGTTGAACAAATTCGAAAAAAGTAAAAAAATGTTCCAGAAAAATTATTTTTGCTTCAATGGGTAGAAATATATGTATATTAGAAATTGGTTGAAATCGGAAACCCTTTTATTGCCAGGGTCAAAAGCAAAACTTTTAAAATATTCAATTTTATCAAAAAAGGTACTAGAAATTATGTACATGTAACATTTTTATACAAATTAACCCTTGCGTACCCATGGGTTCTAAATGGTTTAAACCGATTTTATGGTTATATATCTCGTTGGAAAGCCCATTTATTTATCTGTACCCTGCTGTTAAACACTTTTTTAAAAATATATTCTAAGTGAAAATTTTGTTCAATCATTTGAATAAACCCCTTATTTTTCACATATAACTGGCTTGTCCAAACGTTGGCGTCAAGTCGACACTCTTTCCCGATATCAGATATAAATAAAACTTTGTATTTGGATTATTGGGGGGAAATGTAAAAAATGTGTGGGGTACGCCTTTCTATGAAATGACTTTTCATTTTTAGGGACACTCTAATGTATTTGTATTCTTTATTTTTTTTTTTGTTTATAAATAAATGTATCTCCCTCATGCATTAATGATGAAATGATGAGCTGGCAAAAATCACACTTTCATATAGAGAATATAAAAGAAAAAGAAGAATATCTAAAAACCAAAACAACCAGTAAAAGTTAAAAGGACATGAAAAAGCAATCATTGGATCGTCATGAGTAATGATTTCTGATTTCAGTTCAGAAAATAAAAAATGAAATGGCAATCAAATTGAAATATTAAACATTCAAAGCTCTTTAAAAATTTAGTTTTCAATTTGAGTAAAAATATTGAAATCGCTATTTTTTATTTGAGTTTTTTTATATAAGTCCATTTTGAATAGATATATAATAGATAGATACTATTAGATAATCCTCATTTTCTAAAAAAAATAATATGTTTCTTATATTGTTAGCAAGGTATTATATGGAGTCTATATTTATTTGACCTCACAAATCCATTTTTTAACATTTTCTCTTTATGTATTTAATCTTCTTTACATAACGTGACAATTTATTTGTGTATAACAAAAAAAATTTGTTAATAATATTAAGAATACAAATGTGATATATATTTTTTTGTATGCTATAATAAAACAATGAAACGTTTTTGAACTGTGGATAGTTTTTCATATAAAATACATCAAAATTATAAAAATATTGTTCTGAGACCGAATCACTACCATGCAAACATGTAATCAAAGTACGTTAGTCTTGGTAGTGGAACTTTCAAAAATCGGTCCGTTTTTTCTTTATATTTAGATAATATACAAACTGAAATCACAGCGCTATAATCGGTTCATATTAGAACATAGCTTCCATACAAAACCTACTTTAGTAGGAGATAACTATCAAGAGTCACTTAAATGCGACAAAAATCACAAAAACGATAAAGTAAATCTGATGGCTGTAAAAATCGAATGTTTATTTTTCGCAAACATCAACGTGCTAAATTTCTAGATAATCGGTTCACATTTGACACTAGCTTCCACATAAGCCCAATGCCAGAAATGACTTAAATTGTTTATACAACATTTTTATAATAAAGATAGTTTTTGTAAAATTGTTAAAATTGTTGTATTTTTTGTTAGTCATTTATTTTATATTAACAGATCCATATCAAAGTTTTTAGATAATAAATAATTCAATTAAAATAAAAATATCGTTTTCTATTACATATCATGTCTTTAATTGCTAAACGCCAGATCAATAAGTAAAATCAAATATTAAATCTTGGTGAAATAAAAGAAACTTTTAGATATTTTATTTTCATTGAAATCCCATTAATATCAAAAGAGCTTTTTAAAGAACAACAAAAATGTATACATTTGTATTTAATAACAATTTCTAGTGAAGAGCCAAAACAAAAAAACTATTTTCTAGTTATAAAAATTAATATTCGTAGAACTCAACTTAAATCAATGAGAATTGATTTTCATGCTGATATTGAAATTTGCAAATTTCAATCAAAATTCTATTAGTTTCTGTTGCAACATTTGTATTTGTATTTTTTTTTTTTTTTGTTTATTTTATTGGACTTTAACATAAAAAGTCATAAAACGTTACATTATGACAATAATCAATTGAAGTTGTAATAAAAATCAAATGATGTTTTTGTTTATTCTGATGGAAAAGCGCCAGAGGAGGGAGGAAGAATTTCAAATGCTAAATGATGAATAAATACAAATATTGGATATCAAAAGAACTTGTATTTATTGATTTCGTTTGTTAGTTGGTTGCTACGAATTCTTTACAAAGTTTTCTTTTTGTTATGAACCAATCAAACGACAATTGAAAGGGTAAGAACACAATTTCATCCTTTCACTGATGATATTATCATCCATATGTTTCTTTTAAAATAAATGCGATTTTATATTACTTATCATACCATTAGATTAAGCCACATTATTATCATTTTTTATCTTTCAGTTCATGATATTGTCTGATATTGTCAATGAACTTTATGACTTTAACAAGTGCTAAACGGCAGCCAAGTATTCAAAATGCAGACCCAAAAAGAAAAAAAGGACTCCAACTAAAAGATTTTATTGAGTGGTTTATGAAAATCGCTTTTTGGCCAATATCTTTTCATTTTCCAAGGATTTTTTTTTATGTTTATTTGCAACATAAAAATGGTCGTAGAGACGTGTTTTTTCGTTGGCTACTCTATGTCTGTGTGTTGTGTAAAGCTTTGTGTGATCACATACTGGCAAATGCAAAGCCTTTACTGGCAAACGATTTATTTTATGTTATCCTTTAAATCCTATTTTACGACAAAAGGCAGCAGAAGCAACTGCAAACGACAAATATAAAAAAAAACAAAAACTGAACAACTGGAGAGAAAAAAAAACAAAGTGAATCTTGGATGTTAATGGGTTTGAATAGAATATTGCTGTTGACAGTTTTGTTTCAATTTAATACGCCCTCTCAATAATATTTAAACATTTTAAGCCACTGTCATTGTCACTAACAAAAAAGGAGGAGTTTTGGAGAAGAAATTTAAAAAATATTAAAGTTTGTTTTAATTTAAAATAGTCTCTTTTAAATTTTAGCATAATCCGATATTATACTTAACTCTTTTCTAAAGTAAACCAAGATAAGTTTAAAAATGTTGACTATCGATTTTTCTGCTTCATTTGTTTGTTTGTTTTTTTAATGACAGGTGTTTAATTTTATTTTTTTGTACTTAATGCACAATTAATGTTTATGTCTAACGAACATTTTTCAAAAAAAAAAAAAAAAAAAAACAAAAACAAAAATGATAAAACATTAACACTCCATCCCTCAAAAGAAAGGAACACAGATATTGTTATAGAATACCAAAGTCATCATAATAATAGTGATCATCATCATCATAATCATCTAATAATTTTATAACAAACAAACAAATCAAATGGCAATATTATTCTGGTTATTTATCTTAAATTCTTTACACAACACAACAGGTTCATTATATTCCCAAGCCAAACATTATACGGATTTCAAGCTACAAATGAAAGAAACTCTATCAGACAGACAAACAAATCTCTACAGGCACAAGCCAACATTTTGTTTGTTTGTTTCGTATTTTTCACCCTTCGCTAAATAAACAAAAGTTTCTTATTAGATTTTGAACAGATTTTTTACATGTACTCGTAGTCCTGTAGAAATGAATAAATGTCTGTCTGTGTGCACCCCGACAATTATTGCTGTGGGAAACCCAAAAATCCTCCCTTACATACATACAACGATTTATAGGTTGTAGGATTGTGCGGTTTTCAGCTTGAGCTCAACCAAAAATTATTGTCTTTTCATGAACTACTTTACGACTTGACTTTTGTTTATTAAAAAGTTATTTAGTGTTGACTTCAAAAAAAAAAATGTACTCTAGTTTAGTTCCACGTCACAGATCACAACAAATGTTTCAACATGAAAAACGTTTTAATGCAATTTTATATCAGACAACTATTATTTTTGTTATAATTTTAGAGCGAAAAGGTAAAGTTAATATTTAAACAAATTCTTTAATTGTATTATTAGATATCTTTAAGATTAATATATCTATCAACAACGTTTGACGAAATTTAAATATTTACCTGTTTCCAAAGTGATTTCACCTGGAATCAGGTTTCGAATTTCTTAATACCATATATGTATCTCTAAAACTGACCCTAAACGCGTAATATGTATTTGAAAAGCTCTAATTTTGTGTCTTGGTATCTAAAACTACATTTAAGGTAAAAAAGGGCCTGTTTGGGGTTTCAAACGTGTGTCTGCATATACAAAACGACGAAATTAGTATTTCGGTTTGCATTTTTTATGTTTGTTTCAAATACGATCGTCTTTAGAGTATATTCATGTTGGAGAGTTATTTATACTTATTTTACATAGGCTGTATATATGAAGTGCTTCTGGATATAAATATAAATAAAATTCTTGTCTTTGGATATGAATGGATATAAATATAAATGAATATGAGTATGAATACAAGAATATATGAATCATGATTCAACTCTACTCATTTTTCGGATACTCATTGCGCTTCTCTAATCCGTATGTAAAATTGTCCACTTAGTCCGAATATGAAGTCAGAATGGTCAAAAGTAGAACAGTATTTGAAATATAGCAAAATTACTGCTTTTTGCGTTATCAAAATAGATGATGTCACTTTAATTAAATTATTTTGGAAAATAGTCTACCGATTCTCTTTTTCTTTCTTTTCGTTAAAAAATAATGCATTTTTTTTCTTTAACAAACACAGATCGTTTGTTAATATAGTCGAGAAGTGATTGAGTTACAGAGATCCAAAGTTGAATTTGCAGACAAATTTTATTGATTTTTTATGTTTTGACCTTTTAAGTTAATTTCTCAAAACCAAGCAATAATAATTCTTTTATTATATTATACGTCACAATTGTGAGTTTTGGGCAGGAATTTACGTAGGTGGAACATGTACAATTGGTTTTGTAACGCCTTACAACCAAATTTAAAGTTCACCGATCGACTTAGAATCGCTTTGTATGTCGATTTATCGCTTGCTGACCAGACATCGTCCAGCTGGTTCAAAACCAAAATTTGCTTTTATGATAAAAAAGGAATTTTAATTTTAAAAACTTCAAACCACTTAAGGTACGCGACAAGTTGTTTAATTTTCCGCTAAAAATTGCTTATGGTATGCCAATGAATGTCGCATTTCTAAGATTTAAATGTGTAAGTTTTTTAACTTCTTCCATTCATTTTTCATCGTACCTATTTTGTAGAACAAATTTCTACTTTTCCGTCCGGCGGATTCTTTCACTGTTGCCAGATTTAATTATATCCTACATATATTTTTTATATGAAAATTTTTGTAAACAAACCCACATTTTTATGCACTGGTATTACATAATATAAAAAAAATCCAAAATATGTAAAAGAAAAACCTGCCAATACAATTTGAAATATCTTTTATAAAATATTTTTAAATTTTTAATTACGTTTTTTACTAAAAATATTTGGTTTGAGTACTGGCATGAAATAAATTTTAAAGGAAGTGCCACTTTAAAATTTTTGACTATAAAGAATATCTTTGAAGTTTGTATATTTTGTCAATATTACACAGATCGTTGCCACACTCGTAGATTATTTAATGGAAATTTGTAAACTTAAATGTGTAGTTTGAAAAAAAAAATAACGCTTAAAATAACTAATACTTTCAATAAATAGTCTAATAAAATTTGTAGTTTTTAGCTTTGTAGATGCTAAAACACATAAGATCTCAATTATATCATTAAATTAAAAAATATTTCGTATGTTTTACTGAATAACGAATAATATTCACAGCTTATGTTCCTAAAAGTTTAGGGAAGGACTCGATAGACTTTGAAAGCATGACATGAAAGCACCCATTATTAGCAATTTTGTGGATCTCAGTTCAAAAATATGGCTTTGGCGCCATACGACAACCATATTTTCCTCTAATTTAGTAAATTTTCCTAAATTCTAGTTCAGTTTTTTTTTTTTTAATTAGGTAGCCTCATTTTTTGAGTAAACTTCAGATATTCTTTCTTGTCAAATGGTTAATGTTTACAAAATGAAAAGAAAGTGGCAGTTCCTTTAATATTTATTTCATGAGTACTGGTTTTCAAAAGAATAAGTTATTTTGGTTTGTTAGTTTTTGATAAAATTTTGACCGTGACCAAGAAACCAATTAATTGTTAAAAATCTAATACATTTTTTAATATTATTCAACTTTAGTAAATTTTAATGTATGTACAATAATTTCTGGCCGTTGAGATGCAACATCTTAAATATTTTCGATAAAAAGTTTGTCATAAGATTTCATTGGTTGGTTTATCATGAAATTGTACATAAAAAACCTTTAAATAAAAGCGGTATTTAAAAGAAGGAGAAGAGAAGCGAAAGTATTCCAATCTACAAGTTCTAAAAAAACATCCGCAAAATAAATATAAAAAAGCACTAAAACGAATAAAAGCTAAATCCGTGTCATCGTATTTTAATTTAATTTTAAATTAAATGTCAACATAAAAGATAATGTTAATGTTATTTCAGAATTTTTACTTAAATTTTCTTTTCTGTTGCTCTGTCTCGTGTTTGTATTGTTCTTTCTTTGTGTTACATTTTGGTCATAGAGTAATAAAATTATATAACCATTTTTTGTATGAAACAAGAAATTGTTAAAAGAGAAATATTTTTAGTGAACTTTTATAAAGAAAAAATTAAACGATGAAATATTTCATGGTTAAGGTTTAAATGTGGTAGAATTTGAAAGGACATTTTTTTTAATATATAAAATAATTTTGGAAACCTGAAAAGATGAAACAAAAAACTATTTTAAATATTTTATTTTGAATAATAAAATTGTTTAGATTATTGTTATCTTAAGACAAAAGCGTATTTTAAATTTTATTAAAACTAGACTTTATATAAAAATTATAAAGAAAAATATAAATAAAACAATGAGAGTAGCCAGGCGCAAGTCAAACAAATTTCAGAGGGTTAAAATTGAAATTTCTATCTCTATTGTGAATGATTTTGTTGAGTATTGAACTCTCTTTCTCTTTCTGTCTTTCTCTTTTTGTGAAAAAGTAAAGGAATTTAATAACAACAAAATCGTTTACTCCTCCCTCAGTATCCAAATCAACTAAATAATGTACAAAATAAATAAAACAATAAAAAACCAAACACACACACATACATACGTAAAACTCAAATATGCACAAATGAATGAAGGTACGACGATACGATGTTCACGATTACAAATATTTCACTTCCGGTTGCTACTGACAATGCACACAAAACTCCCATTCACACATACATATGTACATACATACAGTTCCGAAAAGGCAACAATTACAATATACAAACGAACAAAATCAAAGCATCCACAACTTGAATTTCGTAGCTTAGGGACCCAAATTGAAAATTCCAAACATCGACAATAACAACTTTTGAAGATGAATTTGTTTTTTTTTTTTTTTTTCGAAAAATTATTTGTTTTTGTTTCAGATCCAAATATCCAAGAACTGTAACAGAAACAACAACAGATTTTCCACTTGACAAAAGATAAATATTTTTGGTTCCAACAACCCAAACTCTTCTACTTTCTCCCTCCCTCCATCCTTCCCTCACACAACCAGCAAAAAGTTTATAAATTTCACGACTTTGAAACGATACATGTTTGGTATTTTTGCATATTTTGCTTTTATTTGTTTCTGTAGTCAAGGTAATCATTTGTGGAAAAAAATATTTCTGATTTTTTTTTCAATAACTACAAATTTTTTGTTATTAATAAAAGTTTTAATAAAATTTTATAAATATTCTATTATTTATTTCATCTATTGTGTTACCACGGAAGCCCCATTTTTACGAACTCTTCGCCACTCCAAAGTCATTCTTCGCAAACTTTTGCCGAGCGACATACATACATACATACATACATACATACCTTCTAATCAGACAGTTCCCTCTTATGACTGACAAATCTATATCTGTCTGAAATTAATACATGCATATTTTCTCTCTTACTTGAAGATTGCAAAAAGTCATGCTGTACCCCACCTGTATCTTATGAGATTGAAAGGGAACTTATAATTATGTGTATTTTAATCCTGATCAAACTATGAATTTTAATCTCTACTGTAAAGAATTAACAAAACTTATTTTTTTATGACATGAGATGATCAAGAGAAAATATGTTGTCTTTCAACGTGACAATGTCAGATAACACAGATCGTGTATGACCCGACAGAGACTGAAGAAGCTTTGTGGAATATGTCCAACATATGCACCTTAAAATGACATTATAATATGAAAAACAGTTTTATGAATTTCGTAATATGCACATTAGGGTGCACCTTATTTCATCAAAATTCGAAATCGCACCTTAACTCCCCCGAGAAATGTTCTGCGGATTATAAAAAACATGTGAAAAATTTTAGGCAGATTGCATCAGGGGACGACAGCATTCCCACAAAGTATAAAATTTTATTGTTTGGGGAATAATGGGAGTAATTTTGGTTTTGCCAAAACTTTAACCAAAAAGAATTAAGTTATTTAAAAAATAATAAAATATAAAAGAGAACTAAACTAGTCATTATCGACCTCGATTTTTTTGAGTTTTATTTTTCCACTTGCTAGTTTTATGACACTGAAAAGAACACTTATAATTTGTAACATTTGTAATCATGCATTTACATTACCTCAAAATCCAGTACTTAGGAGATTTTGTTCAAAATATAGTTGATTTCGACTAGATTTTTCATACAAAAATAAATCTAGTTACGAAATAGATTTTGGCAAAATCTACTTGAAATCTAGTAGTACTTATTGATGCAACCATGTTTTTCTTCCAAAAAGTACAAAAAAATACTGGCTGTGTAAATCAAAATAACATTTCAATTGAAAAAGAATCAAAACAAAGGAAAAAATTTTAAAATAAATAAATTAAACTAAATTTTAATTAAAAAAATTAATGGAAAAGAAAAATAAATGGAAAATCAAACATAATTTGAAAATACATAATTCCTTCGTTTTATTTGTGTCAACTAATTCTGTTATGAAATCTAGCTCAGATCAAAAAAAAGTAGTGTAAACGGTGTAGATTTTTATTGAGATTTAAAATCAAATCTACTAGATTTTAGAGTAGTGTAAATTGCCTATTAAACAAGATATTTATTAGGAGGGATTTATATTTCAAATATAAATATCCCTCATGATGAAAATTTTAAATACCTTTAACAATTTTTTTTATTTTTGAATTTCTGTTTTGACTTTGAAAAAATAAAATATTTCTGAAATTATAAAATTTTTAACAATAAATGTATGAACATTATTCAATCAATTTCAATGTTTTAGGATATCGAAATCCTAATTGAACTATTGGTGGTTTCATGTTATGCTTTGCAGGGGTATTTCTAAAAAAAATTTTAACGTTTCAAACGCATCTAGACAACGACCATTTGTTATTAAAACGTCCTGAAGAAGCTTTATACCATGACAAATACAGAAATAAAATTTGAATTCTTTATCTCAAAACTTTTTTACATCGGATGAAAAAATATAAAACTTATTTTGAACTGTACTGATAAATACCCAACAATTTTTTTATATTTTATTTTTGTCGGATTGAAAAACGATACAAATTTTTACGAACAAATAAAATCATAAGATATTTTTATTATTTTTTGAACCTCAATTATTGTTTTTTTTTTTTGGATTAAAATATGAAAATATTGTTTTAAAAGTATTAATATTCGGTCTCTGATTTTTACAAAACCCAAATATTTAGGACTTTCATGCCAAAGAAGAATTCTAAAGTAATTTTTTTTACTGCATATCCTTAGGCATGTCGTCAAGGGATATGAATTTTTGGAGAAAATTGCAATTTTGTTGTTGATGACTTAAAATAGTACTCTTTTATGTTCCATTACGATTTTTTCAATAATTAAATTCTTATTAGTTAAAATTTTGACAAAACTAAAAATGCTCCAAATATTCCCCATACAATTTTTTTTGCGGTCTGATGCAATTTAAAATTATTCATAAAATGTATTTTTTTTCTTTTGTTTCCTAGAGCATTTCTGAAGAGAGTTAAGGTGAGATTTCGCACTTTTGTAAAATAAGGTGCATCCTAATGTACATATGTATATATATACGCAAATCCACGAGAACATAAAAATGTTTGTTTTCATAGACATACAAATCATTAACATCAATATAACTGATTCATCTAGAGCGCGCACTGTGCACAGTAGGAAACCAAATTAAAATAAACATTGGTGGCAACATTAAAATGACCAACTTTACAAACATTTAATTTGTAAAATTTGTTTAAAACCAACCCCAAATCACCCCCTCACCTTAAAAACTACTAAGTCGAAATTGAACGGAATAAAAAGAAAAATTAGAAGGAAGAAAGAAAACTTAATTTAGCATGTAATAAGTCACTACACAGTTTCTTCCTTAATACATACATACATACATACATATATATGTATGTATGGTTGTTGGCTTTGGAGAAAAACAAAGAAGAGTGTGTCAGAAATGTTTACATGGATGTTTATTTGTTTGCAGTGTTGACACGTGAGTTAATCCTTAAATGCACAGTTAGTGGTAGACAGAGCTAATACCGCCTCTGACACCCAACATCAGCCCCTTGGATAGGAAGGCCTTACTTACACTATATGTACGAGTATACAATTATTTCATTTGTATGTCTATTAGCGTGCGTATGGTTGTGTGAAAATTGTTTATGGAAAATAATAAAATAAAATTAACTTATCATAAAAATGAATCTTTTGCTTATTCTCCCTCTTTGTTGTCTTTAACCAAATGTTGATGATGTTCAAACATTTAAGATTAAAAATCTATTCAATTTATGTTGTGTTTACAGAATTTATTGGTTTTTATATTAAATTTTACTGTTTCCTAGTTTTAAATTTGCAACATGTTGCTGTGTAACTGTTGCAGTGTCACGTGCTTGCCACATGAAAAAAAGAACACGGCATGTGTATGAAAATCATTATGAATTTTTCATGATTAATTTGTTTTTTTATACATAAATATCTTCTAACATTTGTTTCTACGGCTACAAAGTAGCGAAAAAAAATAAGAAAATGCGACACGTTAATTGAAAATAGAATATTTAACTACATATATTATTACTAGCATAAATTACATAAAATGTTCAAGTTGTTATAATTTTTTCTTTGGAAGGTATTGATGTATACTTTTCTTTATTACAGATTATTTTCTTATTAAAAGTTTTGGTTTTTTGTTTGCTAAACGCCCTTCTTCTTTTACCCTCTTCCAAGCGGATGATAAATTGCTTTTGTCTTAATGTTACATTAATAGACTAATTTCTGGGCAACCATAAATCACAGATAGATTTATAGCATATTGACTCTCAAATTCAAATTTAGGGAAGAAAAAGCAGTAATGGAAAATAAGTTTGGCAAGATGCATCGTTATTTTTGCTTTGTCCAAAATTTTTTCTACATTGTGTTATCTTACCAATTTTTGTGGAACTTTTCTACAACTAACACATTTTTGTTTAACTTTACCAAATCTTCAAAATATTTTAGTTTGACTAGATTCAACCACAATTCGGTTTTTGGCTTGTCAAAAGGATGTGAAACACACCAAATTCTAGTTTAAATATTGACAATGCAATCACCTGACAATCTACACAAAATGTTTAACATGTTAAACATTCAAAATACAATAGAAAAACTTATTTTGTTAAAAAATTTTATAAAACCACAATAACAAAAAAAAAAAAAAAAAATATAAAAAAAAACAACAATAATAAAAAAGGTTTAGGGTTTGTTAAATTGTTTTTCAAAATTTTTAAAACTGATATTAAAAAGAATTTATGTAAAATAATGCAATATCTGCCAGACCTTAGATATAAAAAAATGTTATATTCCATATTTTATATTTAAAGTCTTAATGGATACTTTATGAATATCACATAAACTTAAATTTAATCATACACTGAAACTGAATTCTACTACGAGCGAGTGGTATTATAAAAATATGACTCGGGTAAAAAGGAGAGCATTAAGGTACAAAAAAGTAAAAATTATATTATTTGTGTCAGCCAACAGCGACGAACTGTTTAAATGTTTCGAACCGAAAGAAAAAGGAAAAGTCAAGTTGGGAATATGAGACTGGCTGGCGTTAGATAGAATAAGAAGAAGAAGAGCTTTACTTTATGCGACAATCAAATTTACAGTTTCATTAAATTGCTTTTATTTATTTGCTTTGGGTGAGTGTGAATGTGTGTTTACTTAATGTTCCTGCCACATTCTCGTATTTATTTGTTTTTGACTTTAGTCTGATCTTTCCTACACTTCTTGCTAGTCGGTAGACATTTATTTAGTTTCATAAATTCTACACTTACATAAATACAAACATACATACATACAGCTTCAAACATGTTTGTATATGTAAATGTAGGACTCTAGCAGGACTTGCGAATATCCAAAAACTTAATGTATCTAAATGTGGAAGTGGGAATGTAATGTTTCCTAGTGGTTTAAATAAATGTCCAAAGTTTTTGGGGAAATATTTTATGTGGTCTTTTTTCTCTCTTATAGGCTATGCAAAGCAAAGCAAAGCAAACAGGTGGCAAAATTTTCAAAATTTGAATTTTACAGTAAAAATTATAAATTTTAACTTTAAAGCTACGGTCACATTGATTAAACATTTAATCGAAATTATCAAATATTCGATCCTCGTAGTCTAACCACAAAATATTTTTGAGGTTCAAACAAGAAACATGTTGATTTGAACAAAACAAAATCATTTGCCAGCAAATAAAAATTTTCCTAATGTGACCACTCAAGAGCAAATATTTCATTAAATTTTGATCAAATAATTATTTAATCTTACAAAATTTTTGTAACATCAAACAGGGGCAAATAACAGCTGAGCATTTCTATTGTTTACTATTCAAACAGAAACAACAACATCAAATTTGAGAAACAACAACATCAAATTTGAGAAACAACAACATCAAATTTGAGAAACAACAACTCAAATATGAGAAACAAATTGCTAGATACAAAATTTTGGTTAGAAAAAAATTTGATCAAATACTTTTTGGGAAAATATTTAACTTCAGTGTGACCACAAATAAAACCTGTTTTTTTGTTTATAATTTGAACATATTTTTTCTGTATTTTATCAAATAAAAATCATCAAATAAATGTGCAAGTGTGACCACAAATATTTTATTATATTGTTTTGACAATATTTTACTCAAAATATTTGATTTAAATGTTTAATGAGTCTGACCGTACCTTAATACTAACAAATAAATCTGTAATATTTAAAAAAGTATGGGAAAGGAAAAACATTTTCTATTAGTAAAAATCTTGCTTGTGCATAGAAAATTAAATGTAATTTCGATTTGAAATACATAGTTACGAAATTTTTACGTACCGATATTTTACATTCGTTGTTTACCTTATTTTAATAAGTTATCTGAAATTGTGTCCTTAACTTTAATTAAAATGTTTTAAAATGTTTAAAAATCACATGAAATCGACTCAAGAAATTATACCCTTCCTAACAATTATGGTATCGTAACATGTGAAATAATCGATAAACGATTAACCATTTCAATACTTTATTATTCAATATAAAAATATTTTTTTTTGTTTGCCCTAAAGAGATAATGAACCTTAGAAACAAATTAAAGTCAACTTTTGGATTTAATTTGATAAATGGTTTTTAATAATTGTAAATCAATGTTAATTCTAATGAACAACATAATAATGGTCACTGTCGCACTACCCAATACCACACTATACCATCCTTATTCAGTTTTCTTCCTCAAAAGAAATAAATATCCAAAGAAGACAACAACAATATCCAATAGTCGTAAGCTGGGAAAATGACAGGGTGTTAACTGAATGTGCACCATCAAGAAGGGGGAAAATTCGTTCGTCTATTCACTTGGTGTTTATTGGTGATTCTATGGCGCTAAAGACAAAAATATGTTTGATTTTAGGCTTAAAATGTCATTCTAAAGGATTTAAACGAATTATCCTCATAGCAGGAGGGGAGGACAATGTGTACGCCAGTTTTGTTTAGTCTTGTTTGTTTTCTTTTTTCTATTGTTGTTGGATTGTTAATAAAATTAGCATATAAATTAACTTTATCGTGTATTATGATGTGGTTTATTTGAATATCACACAAACATTAAAACTCAACGAAAAAAATAGTCATTCAAAATTATTGACGTCTATTTTATGTCAGTTGTAATCCTTTTTTCATTGTTGTCTCCTGCCAAAGCCATGTTATTTTAGTTATGAAATTTCTATTTAGAAGGATTTAAATAGATAAATAAATAAATATGTATATGTATGTATATCATATTGTTTAGCTTATTAGTATTCCTGTGCGTGTTCGGCTGTAAATCAATCTACCGGGATTAAGTCTACTAGTGATGACAACATGACTTGCTACTACATACGAGTATAGTATAAATGCATGAAGGGAAATATGAAACTGAATCTCAGAATAGAAATTATATAAAGGATTTCTTAAAATAACTGTGAACTATTTGAAAGCTCTCCATTTCGGTAGACACACCATTTGAATATTAAACAGTTTATAATAGAAAAAGTCATTTAGGAACTCACCTGAACTCTGGATTCAGTTAATCCAATGCGCATTGCAATCTCCTCACGCATAAATATATCGGGATAGTGAGTTTTAGAAAAACATCTTTCTAGTTCATTTAGTTGTGCCGGAGTAAAACGTGTCCGATGACGTTTCTGTTTATTATTTTTATCCGAATTCTGTAACAAAAAATAGAAAATTATACATGATTTTATTGGAATTTTTAAAATGTACTTTAAACAAATTTATATTAAATCACTACAAAACTACAAACATGCAAACTACTAATAAGTTATTTATTTGATCTACAATCGATTTAATTTACAAAATATTACTTTGCTTCAATCGATCCGTAATTATGGCATAGACATAGACTCTTAATTCTTAAACCCATCTAATGAATACATATACCCATATAAACTTTATATTAAAAAGGTTTTTGAATATATTTCGAAAGAAATAGTTTTCTGGTTTTTTACATCATTTTGGAATTCTGTTAGTAATTTAGATTAGTATGTATACACAGGGTGAATAATGAAAGCTGCTAAAAAACGTAACATTTTTTTTTTTTTTTTTGTGTAACCAACCTGTTACATTTTTATTTCAAATGTTGAGAATTGGGACAATGAAACAAAAATTGGATAGTGCGCTGCTTTCACGCTTAAGTCAGTAACAATAACATTTCTATAAGATGTCGCATATGTGCCACCGAGGGTGGAGGCCATTTTAATTCTAATATTTTAAAAACTTTATGTAGAAAAATTCGTCAGCCACCCTGTATTTATTATTTTTAACCATTTGCTCTAAGTTTTGTGAATTATTACGCCAATTTTTATCAATTTCAATAAATTTTATCCTTGCTAGTTAAAATACCTTCAAAATTAAGACCTAACCTTTAAAATTATGTTTTAGTTGCGACATTCGAAAATGTTTGATCGATATAAAAAATAGATCAGCGTTTGACAAAAATTGTTTAAGAATTCAATCCTTTTCCAAAATATGTCTTAGAAAACAAGATCAGATATTTAAAAACCAAAATACATCTACATAAAAACATATTTACTTAATTTATTAGAAATAAAAACTAACCCCCTAATTCATAAACTTAATGTAGGAATTTTGTTTAAAAAATTTGACTAATAAGTTTGTTTTCAGTCTATTTTTCGTTTATGAATAAGGAGGTAGAGAAATATTAATGATATACACAGAAATTACACTTACTTTTTATATGATTTTCGTTTGTATATTTTGTATAAGTATATTTTAATTTGCAAGCAGAAGTCGAATATCAAATTTTTATTGATTTATTATTTGTATAAAAACATTAATACAGATCCACATCAGAGTATAATATACATTCATTTATATTGAAGTTGCACAGAATAAAAAATTAAATTTGAATAGAATTTGGAATATCATTTTTGTTCATTTAATTTTTCGTAATTATTTGTTTAATTTTGTTTATGTTTAAGGAGTAAAAGTAGAAAAAACACCAAGGAAGAAAAAAAAAAACGAAAAACATTGATTAATATTAAATGTATGTATGTATATGAAATTGTTTTCGGAATATTTGGGGAAATATTCTATATAGAACACTCACCTGATCTTGTTGTTGCATACTGTTGTTGTTATTGTTATTATTGTTGTTGTTGTTATTATTGTTGCCAAGTGAATTTTGGTTGTCGCATAAATTACTGGACACATGCAAACGAGCACTGACGCCTACGCCTCCTCCGCCGTTCAATGAAATGTCATTGTTATTGGGCGGACCATTTGTTAAATGTCCAAAACTATTGACACCGGCATGAAGAGCGGACAGAGCGGCTTTTGGCAAATCACAATCTTTGGGACCTTTAAATAGAGACCAAATACGTATGTATTTTTAAATTCCAACTTATTTCATAATATTGTTTTTTTTTTACAATAAATGCCATAAAATACTTTTCATATACATAATAATTTTGTTAACCGACCATAAATCTAACGGATAAAAATTTGTGATAATTTGATTGAAACTAACCGCACCTTAAAAAATCCCAAAATTATCATATATTTATTAAAAGAAACTTCAATTTTTAATATGATTTTTTTTTGTGAAATTTAGAGCAAAAATCCTTTTTTTACATTAATATTTATGTATTTGTATGCATGTATCTGTACAATTTTGTATTTAAACAATTGTAATATTAATTTCCTTTATTGTGATTATTTCTCTATTTTACAACATCACTCACAAATGCTCACATCGACACACAGATACGGCTTAAGTTTCCGACAAATAAAAAAAGTATTTTAGATTTACGTATAAACTTTTTTATATAGGTTTATTATTTTTTTTAATTTGGAAATCCGTCATTTAAAATTTGTTGACTGATGCCGCGCGTATGTATCTCACTTAACTGAATGTTCAAGTAAATTGAATTTTTCAACAACCTGTCATTCAAAAGATGCCAAAAACACCAGTAGAAAAAATGGATAACAAATCACATACAATCACACACTCACTCACTCAAACAGACAGACAAAAAATTAAAAAAATCTCGCTATAAAACAAATGTAAATTCAAATACAAAAAAACAAAAAAAAAAACAACGTCAGCTACTTTAGTGACTATAAGTTATAAGACGAATAAACATCTAAGAGATACATTTGTACATACAAGCATAAAGGTGAGATTTTAAACCTGTGTAATTTCACAAAAACGTTAAAAAGGGGTTAGATTTGCAGTCAAGACAAATAAACAAAAAACACGCATACAAACATACATACATACATGCTCATTTACTCACACTTTGTCATACATACAAATTCTTAACTAAATACAAATTTAGAAGATACGAATTCCACTGACTTCTGCAATCGTTTATTTTTTCGACTAGTATTTTACGGACTTAAGGTACGGTCAGACTCATTAAACATTTAAATCAAATATTATTTGTCAAAACAATATAATAAAAAATTTGTGGTCACACTTGCACATTTATTTGACGATTTTTATTTGATAAAATACAGAAAAAATACGTTCAAAGTATAAACAAAAAAACAGGTTTTATTTATGGTCACACTGAAGATTAAATATTTTCCCAAAAAATATTTGATCAAATTTTTTCAAAACAAAATTGTGTATCTAGCAATTTGTTTCTCATATTTGAGTTGTTGTTTCTCAAATTTGATGTTGTTGTTTCTCAAAATTGATGTTGTTGTTTCTCAAATTTGATGTTGTTGTTTCTGTTTGAATAGTAAACAATACAAATGCTCAGCTGTTATTTGCCCCTGTTTGATGTTACAAAAATTTTGTAAGATTAAATAATTATTTGATCAAAATTTAATAAAATATTTGCTCTTGCGTGGTCACATTAGGAAAATTTTTATTTGCTGGCAAATGATTTTGTTTTGTTCAAATCAACATGTTTCTTGTTTGAACCTCAAAAATATTTTGTGGTCAGACTACGAGGATCAAATATTTGATAATTTCGATTAAATGTTTAATCAATGTGACCGTAGCTTTACTGACTGACTACATGCTTCTGCTGTTTCTTTAAACAGAACAAATAAAAGAGGAAGATCGGACAAACATCATCTTATCCCAGGGATGGGAAATAGGTTTCTGGATTTTGTATCAATTATAAAAACAAAATGTACTTTTAAGACCAAGAAGGTACCATTTGTTGTATATATATACTATTTATTGTATTAAAAAATCCTCATTAAACGGATATATAATTCACTTTGTATTCATATGTACTTATGTATATCTTGCAATTGAGATAAAAAATGGTAATGGATATGCCTACTTTTGGAAAACACAAATTAAATGGTAATACATTTTAATTAAGAAAATACTAGAGTCGTGCTCGATGGAACTAAACCACTAAGGTCCAAAGGACGATTTTCAACAAATCTAGAAGTTTTGTAATGCTTAGAAAAATATCTCTGTTAAATTTTGACATCGATCGAACGCAGAACCATTATCAATTATAAGCTAATGCTGTCATAAGCCTACACGTACCTATTTCAATACAATTTTTTTTTTTCACTAGAATTAAAAATCAACACAAAGACTAATGCTGAGTCAATCAAAATATTACAAGTTGGTCAAATAGGACACGGTAGTACAACGGTATAAATCCGGTTTAAAATTGATCAAATAGTACATTTGTACCATGTTTGCCATCCCTGTCTTATCCATCATTAAACATAAACGAAGAAAAAAAAAACTTAAACAAATTCAACACAAACATTCAAACTCACGTGAAACCAGCTAAAACATTAACAAACTAAATTATAGGTAAAATATAACATTAGTCCAAGAACAACAGCATCAATATTATCGCCCGGTTAATACATATATTGTATTAAAACGCGAAATCATTTTGTGTTTCAAACCGATTTCTTTAGTCCGGGTATACAATTTTTTAACACGTACATGTGATCAGTTCTTTTCAGCCAAGTCAATAAAACAAATTTTTCTAAACACAACTGAAGAAGTAAAATATACTAAAAAAAACTCTTAGACTTTATTTGTTTTTCAACTCTTTCGTATTGAAAAATATTCGAAATCACAGCAACAAAAATTATTTGTAATATTTTTTTTTTCTAAATCAAACATTTACTCATCGCTAGTAGTTGTGAACTCACGCCTGTATGACGACAAATGTTACTTTTTCCTTAAATATATATTTTTTTCATAATCGAACCCACTCACACTCATTCAATTGTAATACATATCAGCCATTTACTACAAAAGTGATATAAGTTTAAGTTAAGTTGTTTACAAAAAAACTCAAAATGTCATAGGAAAAATTGGTATACCGGGTTAGTAATGCATAGAGTTATGAGATTGAAATCCATCTTTATGGAAGTATACCTATCGACAGAAAATCATAATTACGGGTTCCTTCAATACAACTGCGTTTTAGACTCTGTAATATAAAGATGTGAACCGCCATGGTATAGCAGGTTAGTCAGCCGCCTAGCATACCAGATGTCCCAAGTTCAATCCCCGGGCAAACCCACTTGATAAAAAAATTCAGAACTCAGCTAGCCACTGGTTATTGAGTATTAGGCTATGTAAAATTTCTCTAACTAATGCATTTGCCGATCGCAGCCGGCTTTAAAACGTAGGTCCTTTTCAAGGAGTCTATAATCGGATGCAGCTTATTGTCTGAGAGAAGAACCCCTTGTATTATATATATATATATATATATATATATATATATATATATATATATATATATATATATATATATATATATATATATATATATATACATATATATATATATATATATTATATATATATATATGTATATATATATATATATATATATAGAATTTGCTCAGTAGGTTTTTAAATTTCAAGATAATCACATGAATTTATATACATTTTTTCAGACACATATTCATATTCTTAATAGGTCATAAATTTAACTTTTTCAAATTTGTATAGTTAGATAAGTGTAAAAGATTTCATCACCATAAAAAAAACATCAGTACACTTAGAGAAAAGATATGTATAAAAGATAATACAGAGTGAAAAAAGTATAAAATTTGCATTTAAAATGGCACAAAAGCGGATAAAGATTTTGAGACCAAATTTTACGTACAGATAGCTACTATCGATATCTAAAAATTTGATATGGCGCTTCCCGATTAAATGTTTGGTTCTTCGACAAATTGAGAAAAACTATAAAAAAAAAAAATGAAAAAAGGGTAAAAATTCTGCATTTTTAATATTTGTCTTCCTATAACTCATTAACTAAGAAACGCATCGAGAAGCGACATATCAAAATTTTAGATAAACATGTTCTTAATATGTGTGCAAATTTAGCCATTTTTGTGCCATTTAAAAAACAAGCAAGCCTATTTGTGTCATTTTTCACTTGTTCACCTTCGAAAGACACATTGATGTATAATAACAATGTGGTACTTAAAGGTATATTGCTCAAATTCACGAACAAATATCCTGCGGTCTACAGTGAAGCATAAATAATATGCGATTAAATCGCGACCATTGATTTTCTTCTACATCTTAAAGTGTTTATACAGCCTACATTGAACCTCTTAAATGCGCAAAATGAAACAAGACAACAGTGGCTTCTGATCATTTTGTGTTCTAGGAATCTAAAAATTAAATATTTAGTAATATGGAAACTTGCCACCAAAAAAAAGTCCGACGAAAAAAATGTTTTCAATACCTCATCGATTTACAGCGATTATATTTTTTAAAAGTAGAGATGGAAAATGAAATGGACTTAAAAAACAAATTAACATATTGAGAAACTAACCAATTTCGCGAAATCTGCGAAATCTGGCTAAAAAGATTTTTGCATATGGATGCTGAAGTTAAAGAAAAGTTAAAAACTTTCACTTTTATACGGAATTTAAGCCATACCCTTTCTCATTACAAAAACATTATTTTTACTTCTAATATTGTAAACAGTGACTAAATTTTACACAAAATTTTAAAACAATCGTTCAAAAAAAGTATCAGAATTGGAATACTGTTAACTACTTTTGTCCCTAGAATTCTTATTTTTTGTCGGAATTTCATCGCAGATATCTCTTTTGAAAGTTTTGAAAGCATCTATTTTTGTGTTTTTAAAAATGCTACAAAAGATTGCCGCAAGGTGGCGGTATTGACATGTTTCTTACAAATGTATCAAATACATATTATTTGGATCTTCTTCGATGTTGGTACATTCAGAAAAAGTTAGACCAAATACTCCTGAACAAAGTCGCGGAACATTGTCAAACCAAATTTGTATCTTTTAATTATTAAAAATGCGATTTTCATATGTAACCTAAAAATAGCGCCATCTTTTAGCAGAATTTAGAAACAAAAAAGTTGTAAAACAAACATTATTTTTATAATCCCAGAGACTCATTTTCTACAATAAAAAAGTTCTTTTTCGCAAAAAGCCGTTTTTGATATATTGCTAATTATATCGCATCTTTTTTCTAAATATATCACTATTTTATCAAATGGTTGATTCGTAGATGGTTACTAGCGCAAACGTTTTAATATACAGAAGAAAAATCTCCCTTTCGATTCTCAACGATCAGTTGTTTTTAAGTCAGAAATCATGTTACAAAGAAAATTTATTATTCATGTAAATTTAGCTTCATTTAAGTTTATTTCAATAATTCTCAACTATCAGCCATCTTACAGAACTCAATTCCGTTCGGAAGTCAAATAAATTCCGTATTTTTCTTCTATAGAAAAAGTAAAACGAAAAATTTTTTAAAGTGTAATTAAAATAAATTTGTATGCATTTTTTTGTTTTTTGAATAATTGAACTATTTTTAAATCACTCAGTTTTATTTGTCGAAACAAAGACAGAGTTACTGATTTCAAATGAAAAAATCGTATTTCGTAATGTTGGAATCTATAGAACTTAAAACCATATAGATCGGAATTGAATTCCGAACGGAATTTGTGATTTTTTGTATTATTTAATATAATTTTGTACGTGCAAGTGTAGGTGCGCATTAGCAATTTGCTGGTATAAATTTTAGAATTGGGGGGTACCTTTTGATGGTAAATGTTAGCGTAAAGATTGTTTAAAAACAGGGTGGCTGATAAAGTTTCTTTGCAAAAAAAAAAGTAAAAAATAATTTATGAAAAATTTAAAAGCAAATAATTGTTATTTCTATCTATGGTAAAAACATAAAAGGGAGATAAGTTGATAACACAGGTCAACAAGATTTTGCGACATGAGATTTGTTGTCCAAATCTATATAATCTTTATAAAGTGCCATTGGTTTTTCTCAGTTTTTTCCGAAAAACATGTTTTTAGTAAGTGCAAAACTTATTAATCCTGGTAGAGGAGACTAAAAAAAATTTACATGTGTAGCCGATTTGAAAGATCACATCGGAATTTTATTTTATATGCTGTTAAAATTTTTCGTCTCTGGCCAATTCTTGCAGCATGTCGGTATATAAAATTATGTTTTGCTCACATCTGAGGTGTATTTTTAGCAATTTTGTAGAAAATGTCAAGGCAAATATTTTTGTCGAACATATAAATTGTACAATATCTCCGTAATTTCTGTCGCCGAATTTTGGGTTTTTGTTTATTAAATAGCGCAAGCTCTTTGCAAAACCTCTTTTTCGAAAAAATATATATCTCGAAAACCAGAGCGAGCCAGAAAAAACTAAAATCATTTTCAGATTAAGCAGACAAAATTTATCTACGAATTATTCTAATAGTTGGTGCCTCAGCAAAACGATATAATTCAAGAAAAACACTTTAAATTGAACCTTTTAGTTTATTATCATTTACGACAGGTTGTTGGTTACCTGTCGAATAAATGTTGACTACTGTTTATGACAGAACCATAAATGAGTCCATTGTTTAGTTTATGTTGCATTTAAAATTTAAAATCGATGTTAAAACATTTTTTACGTGTGTTCTTAAGCGGCAGATCGGTATTTTGTTTGATCATAAAACAAACAAAAAAGTGTTGAAATTATATAGATTTTAATTATTTTAATTGTTACACTAAAACAATAACAGGCTAGGGTTTCTACAATAGTTCCGCATATTTTCTCTGTAACCATATTAAAGCAATGTTTAGTCTGTAGTTTTCAAATCAATAAATTAAAAATTATACTTTTTTTAGAGTTGAAAACTTTAATTACAGCAATCAAATTCCAATTTTAAATTTCACTTTAAACAACATATTGAATTTTTGCTAGTTTTCGGGCCAATATGTTTCCTTCTTAAAATCCTATAACAACAAAATGTAAACTTGATAATAAAAACTCCAATTTCTTTAGTATGATATTCAAGTAATGCTTCACATGTTATTTTGGTTATGTCGTTATTAAATAACGCGTATTCATGTTTCACAAATACATACATACACACATCAGAATGCATCTAATGGCAAGAAATCCCGAAATGGATGGAAATCTACGTCTGTCATATACACAAACTAATTTTGTTAAGCAGAAATTTGTTGCATTTTCCATTTCTGATAATCTTAAATATCTAATTATGCAAAACTAACGCCGTTTTAACGATTTGAATCAACATTTACATATAACATACTTTAAGTTATTATGTGTGTTCGTAGGTAAAACTTCCAGGGATTCTCAAAAGCACTACTATATAAGATCTATAGTCAAAAATTGATGGGTATAAAGACTCAATCAACCACTTCCTCATTTAAAAACGTCAAATTTCCAATTTATATTGCTTAAAAAATCCAAGAGTATGATAGAAATAGGTCGAGTATTTAGATAAAAATAGGCGATCACTTGCTTTTAATTGGAAGGCATTTTTTATAGTTAGCTTGTCTTGAAAGATCCATTTTATTTATCTGTTTATATTCGGGATCATTAGCGTAGATTTATGATTTCTCATCTGTTGATATATTCTACACATCGCGATCGTACTTATTGAGCATTTCTTGTGAGCAATTGACACGACAATTTTTTGAGCGATTCTCATATTATGCGGGATCCAACACTGATTTTTAATGTTATCTCAATTTCAATACACTAACATCATTAATGTTTTCCGAACTTGCTCTTGAGCGAACTACAACCACAATTGAATTCAGTAAACATTGTTCCTTGATAATGCTATATCGGCAAAAATCGTATTCATTTTATTGATTAGGCCACGCTAAAAGCGTTAAATGTTCTACCCAATTTTTGATCAACATAATTTTTTCAATAAAATTGGGTTGACCTTCATCTAAACTTTCTGAGTACATATTTTGTTAAAAATATTAAAGTTTACTAATTTTACGTTAGTTAACAAAATCGAATCATAAAAGACAATGGATGGACTGATTTCGACCAATTTTAATATGCTAGATTTAATATTAACTTAAATTTCTTTGATAAACTGCAACTGGTTTCTTGCCATGAGTCAATAAATTATTTTTTGCTGCCTTCTACTAGATTATAATAGATCACGATCATCCATTTGAGAACCTTTGATGTAAACAACATTTATTTGCTCGATAACCAAAGAAAAAAAGTAGAAGTTTTATTTTGACGAGCAGTAGTGACTTGTTTAAATCATTAAAAGAATAATTCTATGAATATGTATAAAGATAGTCCATATTTCACATATGAGAATCATGTTGGAAATGCGATTTAACTATATGGATTTAAGTTGCCAGACAAGTGCTAATTTTTACACATACACCAATCTTAGCTACTGTTAATTAGCGTTTTTCCTCTGTCGTCAACTCTATTCCTTACTTCAACAATTAGAAAAGAAAAAGAGATGTGTCACAAGATGATGAGTAGTATATTTTGTTTTATAAAAGTTCTTTTAATACATAAATATTAGGGGTATAACCAAAAAAATACCTATCACGACGGGGTGGCTACTGATGTGTTAATCAAGAAAACAGTTTTTTGAGATCAATTTGGATAAAAAAACCTCCCCACAAACCGTTTTTTCTAAAAGCTTCCAAAAAAATAATAATATTTGAACTTTTATGTTTAAGATACCATATATACAGTCATGTACTAAATATAAACTTCAGATACTACAAATTATCTCATCTATTTACTTAAATTAAAAAAAATAATAATAAAATAATAAAGATGTTTTTAAAAATCCAAATACTAAACTTCAAAATGATTTGGGTGGGACTTTTTTAACTCGCGCGAAAAAGTGATCCCAATTTTCATCATAGATTTTCATGGTCTATCTGTCATTGATAGGTATTTTTTGATTATTTAGCAAATTGTTCAAAAGTTATACCCCTAATATACATATTTACTTATTTCGGTCTAATGCAAAATAGCACAAGTGCAGAGAAGAAATGTCATTTAATAAAAAACATGATGTTTACATACAAGCGAGTACATACATACATAGTACATGTGCATCTCTACGACATATCTACAATATGAAACGATTATAGTAAAAATGCGTTAGAGAATATGATAAGAAATAAGTGAAATGAAGAAATAATTATTGTAGCCAATATTAGTAAGATCGATATTTTACTAAACAGTATGAGATCGATTTTAATTTCTACGACGATGTTGTCAGATTTTCCAGTTGTTGAAGTAGTCACTGTGAAGGGCTGATGAATGACTGACTTGTTAATCCATTATTTGTTTGGCCGTTGATTTACTTTTACACCACGTTTCAATATTTTATTTAGTTTTATTTTGTGTGATTTTGTTTGTTGCTTTTTTAAATCGTGATTAACAAATTTAAGGTGCGGTGTTAGGTGTGATATTTCAACTTTACGCGGACTTTTCTGTTATTTTTTTTTCTTTTCGTTTGCTATAGATAATAATTATTTATATTGAAGGAAGGAATGGAAACGTTTCTAAGTTTTCTCATGTAAAATTCTTACTGTAGATTATTTACTTCGTGGTTTAAAATCTACTCTGAGGCGAACATTCTCAAATATGTATTATATAACTTGTAACTTAGAAATCTGAAACTTTTTATTCTTGAAATTATATATTAAAAAAATATATTAATAGATCCTACTTTTTTGCTTACCATTTTATTTAGAATTTTCCACTATTAATTGTAATGAGCATTCAAAAGTATAAATAAATATTTCTATAAAAATTAATTTTTACTGCATAACAGTAAAATAATAAATTCTTTAATCCTTGTTACGTTTGTTGGCATATAAAAAGCAATTTTCCAAAAGAAATAAGCAAACAAAAATAACGAATTTACATATTTTTTACATTCAATTTACACAACGAGTAAAAATTGCAAACGACTGACTGCCAACTTAACAAAGTATGTATGTGTGAAAAGGTTAACATGGTATGAGATTTTGCAAATTTTTCGACGTTGTTTTGGCAATTATGAAACAATTTATAATTTTAAAAGCTTTACATAATTATTGTAGTAACTCCGTTTACCAAAAATAACGTATTTCAAATTCAAATACATTTTGGCTTTTAACTTGAAAATGTTGGCACCGAAGGAAAATTTCAAATAATTTATACCGGTATTACGCTTCTACTATCAAAAACAATAGGACAATAAATATAAATATCGCTTTGACTTGAACAGTAGCATAACTCAAGTTTGGACTCACTACAACAAAAAATGCGTATTTTTAAACATTAAAAAATTCTCATTGAATTCGATTTGATTAAAATTTATTTTATTCTAAAGTTTCGATCAGGTGGGCTATGAAAATCTATTAATTTTTTGAGTTTTACCATTATTCATGTAAATGAGCGATATGTATGTACGTCGGTATAATTTAATGGAATAAAACACCTATTTATTTACAGTTAACATTAAAGGACTTAAAAACTTTTTCTATCATGTCTACGATGTTTAAGCGGGGATTAATTAAATTAATTTTACGATTGCATTTGTAATGTAATATTTCGTTTTTACTGTAACTAATGTTAAAGGAGTCAGCCATTAGCAGGCAACTTTATAAAAATAGAAAATATAACAAAATTAAATAAAACTTAGTTGTAGTATTGAAATATTTTTTTATTTACATAAGAATGGTCATTTTACAAATAAACAAAGTTTGGCCTAGGACTTAGATTTTTTAAAAAGCCGACGGTACTCGCATAATATGTTGAACGTCTTTTATAACTGTTTTACTTCAAAATTGAGGTGTCTTTTAAATTAAATTATGAAATCCTTTATATATTATAATTTTATGAAATATTTGTTCTATTTCGTAAACTTCCCTAATATTCATATTCTTACGTAAATAACTTTGAACATATCTACTTTTGTTGCAATAGTGTAATATCCCAAAACAAACGGAAAACAAGTGAGAAAAGCTAGAGTCGATCAGGCCTGACTATGTAAAATCCTTCACTACTAAGGTCAAATATGGACCAACAATTTAACAAGTTTTCCAAAGTCTTAAAGACATTCATACATATAATATGTGATATTTTTTAAAAATTCCAAATTTAAGTAGATTTACATATGTCATTTTCGGCTAAGGGCCTGATGTGGAAGCTAATATCAATTATGGATCGATTGTTACCGAAAATCGGTTATTCGTTTATATTTACAAAATATTTATCTGTGCAAAGTTTTAGTAATAAAATGCATTTATCTTTAGATTTATAAGCGTTTTTGTGCTTTTATGGGTATTTAAACTGCTTTTGAGAATGTCTTGTATGGGAGGTATGGTCAAATGTGGGCCGATTAGTACAAAATTAGGTACGCTGATTAAGGTTATCATAAGCAATATTATACAATATGATGAACTCAAGGAGTGATTCTGAGTCGATTGGTATACTAAAAGGACCAATATGTCAATGCGTTACAAACATCAGCACAAACACAATATATCCTTTCCACCTATAGCGATGAATCTCTGTAAAGCTTTAAATTTCTTTTACATAAAAAAATATATATATAATTCCTTAATATGAAACTTAAATTGATTAGTTATGACTCTCTTGCAGTAAATGTTTGATATGTAAAGTATGTTCGTATTTTTTTTTTTTTCTTAAAATTCGATTGTTATTGTATGCGTTCGAATATTTATTGCGGTTATGGTTTTATACATACTCTCAGCACTGTGCAATAGTTATGCTGAACTTTTATTATCATTGTATTTAAATTTATTATCTCCGTTCGTATTTACCGTCATTGTAGATTGTATTGTTCTGATGCTGGTGCATTTACATACATATTTATGTACGTATGTGTATATGAGTATATACGTAATTCGCCTCTCATATTCTCGCGTTTTATTTTTATCAGAAATAGTGACTTGATAATATCCATCCACACGCACCGACTTTTAGGTCTAAATGAATGTGATGGGGTGGACGTAATGGTATGTATATGATTTTGCGTTGGATTTTATTTTAACGATTTGTTCGTTTTTCAGAATTTCCTTTTTTATGTTACGTTTTTGGAAAATTGCCTAAAATTGCAAGCTATAAATTTGCGTTTGTACGCAAATTTTAATTAATTAATCGCTGCATGTGCATGCATAAACAAATGCATAAAGAGTGTTCTAAAAAAAATATGCATTTACTATTTTAGACAAAATTTATCCATAATGCAAGAAATAATTTATTTTTTGATCAAGTTAGTTTCTATAGATATGTCAGATACTATTATTTTAGAAATTATTAATTTTCAATAGTTATTTCAATCAAAATGGACTGCGAAAAAAAAGTTCGTGAAAATATAATTAAAACTTTTCAAAAAAATCCGTCATGGACTTTTAAAAAAATAGCTAAAAATTTGAAAGTTGACCCTCGAACGGTTTCTAATGCCATCAGACGGTATAAGGAAAACCTGAGCATTGAAAGAAAACCTGGATCAGGGAGGAAAAAAGGTCCTACAGATATTGGTAAGGCAAAAGAAGTCGAGCGACTCTTTCGAAGAGCGTCTAACACTTCTTTAAGAAAAGCAGCTCGTACGGTGAAATGTTCTACGAATTTTGCACATAGAGTCAAAACTTATGCTGGACTGAAGACATCCAAAGTCCAAAAGGTTCCAGATCGTAATGCTATAAAGAACTTAGAAGCAAAAAAACGAGCGAAAAAATTGAAGTCTGATTTTATAAAAAAAATACACCTGTTGTGTGATGGATGATGAAACATACGTACTGGCAGACTTTTCTCAACTTCCTGGTCAAGATTTTTATGTTGCTGATAAACGGGGCAATGTTCGGCAAGAGTTTCGCACAAAAAAACAAACAAAATTCCCTAAGAAGTTTCTCGTGTGGCAAGCTATTTCCAGTTGTGGCAAAAGAAGTAAAGTATTTGTGGCATCTGGCACAATAAACACAGAAATTTATATAAAGGAGTGCCTACAAAAATGGTTGTTACCCTTTTTAAGAGAGCACAGAGTGACTACATTTTTTTGGCCCGATTTGGCATCATGCCATTATGGAAAAAAGGCACTTGAGTGGTACTCAAAGAATAATGTCATTTTTGTACCACGAGAGGCAGATCCACCTAACTGTCCAGAACTTCGGCCTGTGGAAAGGTATTGGGCTCTGGTAAAAAAGGAATTGAAGAACACAGGAAAGATATCCAAGAACATGTCCGATTTTAAGCGCAGATGGAACACATGCTCCAAAAAGGTATCAGAAGCAACTGTAAAATCATTAATGGGAGGGTTTCTGAAAAAAGTCGATAATTTTGCAAAACCCGAGTACTAAGTAAACATTTTAATGCTAAATGATTTTGTATAATATGTCATTATATTTGCGTATTTTGTAGAGTTTTTATATTAAAAGGTTTGATTTTTATTTAAGAAAATCCAACTACAAATTTTATTTAGAGCACTCTTTATGTATCTACGATTGTCAATAGATAGATGTTTGTAAGTATGTATGTATATGTTTGTGTTTGCCAGTAAATACTAGCAGATTTAAAATTCAAATATACGACTGAAGGTTTTGAACATTCATCCATGCATTTGGTTATTGTCCAATTGTTATTTGTGGTTTTGTCTTTTGCAAACGTTTTTCGAATTTCTAACTAAACTGGCGGTTTTATTGGTTCGCCACAACTAAGCCGCGAAAATGCCTAATATGTGCAATTTTTGTTATTGTCTTTTATTATTATCTATTGATCAAATTCAGTTTTTGACAAAAAAAGAAAAAAAAAATATAAATATTCGTTATACATATTTTAGTACGAATATTTTTCTACAAATATTTAAAACAAAGGCGAAAAAATTATGTACGTTTTAATAGTTGTTATACTAAGATGTGTAAGCGGAATCGCATTCTTTCGAATGGCGAGTGAATACGTACATATGTATATCTCAAATATTTTATACAGTATTTAAAAAAAAAAATTGTAAATATTTCTTTCAAACTTGCTACAATTATTAAATGCAATAAAGCACATTTCCTCTATGATGTTAATCCTTTCATCGGCCGATTTCGACATAAAAATGTCGGAAATGCTTTTCAAAATTTTGTTATTGAAATTCAGGGAATTCGGTAAATGAGTTTCCCGTATGTTATTGTCAACCAATTGTTCAACCTAGTAAATAAGGTTTGGTTAAAATGATGATGCCTTATACAAGGCACTTAGTAGGTTTGTTGAAACCAAATATTTCTTTACTAGCTTTTTAAAATTTCGCTATTTCAATAAATTCCAATATCGAAAACAATAACATTAAACTTGTAACCAAAGTATATTTATGATCCTCATTCCCTATATTGTCGCTAAAAATTCCCTAAAACCGAAAGAAAAGTTTCATATATATATATATATATGTATAATGTATGTATATATGTATAATGTATGTACATATGTATGTATATGTTTTAGAAAAATGTATCCATACGGGTACATAGAAATATGCAATATTAAGCATATCTGCACACATGCACACATACATATACATCTACATAATACGTTTACATATATAATAATAAAAGGATCTGCATACAAATAAAGTGATATTGGTAAGTGTGAAAAATTGCCATAAATTAATAATCGATTAAATTAAAATAATTAATTACTAGTAAAACGAAATGGCTGCATAAAGCAGAATGTAAATAAACACATCTACATTTCTGCGAGTATAAAAATAAAATTGCAATAAATTAAAAAATGTAATTGTGTATCTATTGGATACATTTGCACATACATACAACCCATAATTTATGAAAATTCCAACTCCTCCCCAGACCTGTGATGTTGATGAAGTTGAAGTTGCAAAAAATTAACCGAAATATAAAAAATGAAAGTAAAGTGTATAAAAAAGATGTTAATAATGTGGTGAGAATACATAATTTTTAAATACACACATTATTACATACATACACACATACATACGTACATAAATATTTATTTGTTCTTTTTTATGTATAAGTACATAAAAAATCAATGTAAATTACTTTAACAATAATTATATAAATCATTATCATTTTGAGTATAAACAAATTATTTAAAAGAGCAATTATAACAATTATCACTATCAGAGCATCATCGTTCAACAAAATTTATCAATTTACTTGTGCACTTTCAGATGCACATGAATTTTGAGCCTTGACATCTGAGTGTAAACCTCTTTTCTTTTATTTTTTGTTGAGAAAAACGCAAATCTATTCAGTAACTCGTCTTTATTAATAGAAATATATATGTAAATTTTTAAATTTTTAATAACTTCATTGCAGTAAAATGAGTTAATTAAAAGTTATTTATGGCTAAATCATTGCAATACAAAATTTTTGTGTTAATTTGTTTTTATATTTTTTTATTTATTATTATTAAATTTTAATTTCACTTTCATCACAATCAATTTTTTTACTTATTTAATCACTCCCTTCGTCCTCAGTCATTGGTTAAATTATTTGTAAAAATTATCACTCATTACAAGTAAGAACGTCATTTAGCATTAATTGTGTGATTACAAATTAAATACTTTTTATTATCATTCATTATTTTTATCCTATAATAGAGTTGTCTCTATTTTAAGAGTGTCCGTCCGTCTTTAGTAGATAATTGCAAATCGGAAGTATATTTAAGAAATTAGTTTAATTATTTGAATAGTTAAAATTAAAGTAAAATATTATTCAATGATTAACATTAATTTACTCCAACCATATAATTGTATGTTGTTTAAAAGCTGTTTGCATTTCAATTTGTTATTATTGTTATTATTAATTTTAAAAATTAAACTGTAAATATGTGTGGGAATTTGAAAAATGTTAAGACACTTACCCAAGACATTGGCCCCCAGATTGTTCAGCATGTTTGCCGAAAAATTTCTGATCGATAATGTCGACAGTTTGCCGCTTTGGTATGTTCTTTTATAAAATATGAAATGTGTTGTTTGGCCGATTAATTTTCCACAAATTTTTTATATAAATCTTTATCACAGTTGGTTCGGCAACGCATTATACAAGATGATTTAATTGTTTAAGGTTAATCTGAAATTGTAGAGATCAAAAATATTTTTAGTTGCGCTTAATTTTTAGCGATTTTGATTTAACGATCGTATAAGTTTTGCTCTATAATTCGAAAAAGTAAAATTTGTATGTAAGAGTGTTAGCGTGGAGATCATGTTGGGAAAATAGTATTCGATAAATAATTCTCTCAGCTGGCTAACAATTGAAGTTTTAAGTTGTCACTCAAATAGATATATCTATTAGAGTGGGTCTATTTGTATGGGTGCCAAAAAACGCTACAGGCGTATAGCAAAATCTGTACCTGATTCTAAGAAAGTTTCCCTATGAAACCAGGGGCCAAATTACCACATTCGATATCGATCGAAAACTCAGGCTTTTAAGCGAACATTGTGAAGTATACTTTAGGGACGTTGAAAGTTACTTCGATGCAAAAAGTTTATTGAAATTTTATTATACATTTTGATTCGTTTTTTTAAAAACATATAGTTTAAAAATATATAGTTTAAAAACATATAGTGCTATACCACGGCGCGCCGTGGTATAGCAGGTTAGTCATCCGCCTAGCATACCAGAGGTCCCAAGTTCGATCCCTGGTCAGACCCACTTGAAAAATAAATTTTCAAAAAAAGCGGCGGTTCACCTCATAACTCAGCTAGCCACTGGTTATTGAGTATTAGGCTATGAAAAACTTCTCTAACTAATGCATTTGCCGTTCGGAGCCAGAGTTAAAACGTAGGTCCCTTTCAATGAGTCTAAAAATAGAATCGGATGCAGCTCATTGTCTGAGAGAAGGACCACTTGTTCCAATTGGAATGTTGTCGTGGAAATTATTATTATTATTATAGTTCAATTAAAACTCTTTTGCTATTGTTTATCTTTTGGCAAATAACTTCAAAAAAATATAGTGTGCATTTTTTAAATAATAAATAATTATGATCTTTAAAGTATGCTTTGGCCCCAGGTGTCTAAAATGAAAACGTAGCTAGCGCTGTGAGGCCTGAAAATACTCACTTCCTACACATTCAATTGAATTTTGGAAAAAAATAGTTTTGGATATAATTCGATATCTTGAAAACTAATGACGGTGTCTTAATGAATCTTCAGGTAGATAAAGCTGGTGTTTAAAGTAAACAGAAGTTATTTTAAAATAAGCTGTATGCATGCAGTTTTATCAAAAAATAACAAAATAGTCGGGATGTAAATATTATTCACAAAGAAAGAGTGTTCGCATTTGATCGAATTATATCCAAAATATTTTTTCCAAAATCCTATTCAATGTATAGGATATTTTTAGGCCTCACAGCTCTAGCTAGGTTTTCATTTTAGACACCTGGTTTCTTAGGGAAACTTTCTTAGAATTTTGCGTAGATTTCAATTTTACTATATTCCTGTTCACGAAAAAAATTGACCCATTCTAACATATATCTTTGTTAACAAACCCAGCGTCCTAAAGAAAAGAGAAGCACAAAATAGTTTTTTATAAGAAGTTTTTATTTTTAGGACCAACACGGAAACAACATATTAGACGTTTTGGGCCAGTTGACAGATGAGTTTAGGCCTCATTGAATGGAGATTATATAATTTTCAGAACATTTAAAACAATCAGCTCATCACAATATTAATGCTAAAAGAAAGATAAGGCCTTTTAGCAGTAACAAAGAATATTTCAAGTATCTGCCTTGATCATTCCCTTTTTATCTTGTTTTGAAATCTAAGAACTAAAAAGTATATGTACTTGGCTTTAAATTTTCTAAAATATAATTACCTGAGAATCGATCCTACGTTATGCGGGATTTTAACAATTGGAGATCGCATCGAACAAAAATTTCAATTGTATATTAACTTAATTAGAAATCGTATTTCTCTCGCCAACACTGCATAACATACGATTCTCTTATACAGTTTGTTATCAGGGTCAAACTAAATAGAATTTTAGTATTAAGTTAAGTTACAAGAAATGGTATAATTATATGAATTTATTTGTTTATAAAATTAACAGATATATATGCCTGTGAATTAAAAAAAAACTGTTTTTTTTTCGTAAAGATCAAATAGAGGTGAAAATTGGCTATCAGTAGATCAAAACTCCAAAGGGTCTTAACTCGAAAGTTGAGCTATATAAAGTCTTTTTCAATGCAATATTTATATGGATTAAATAAGTATTTAAATTTAAAAGCCGAACTGTTTGTTTTCATAATTTTCATGGATTTAAGTTAATTTCTAATGACCGACAAAAGAGTTAATATTACCCTAAACTATACAAAACTTTAAATTTCTCAATTGGTCGAAATGGATAAAAAATAGGATTTTGTTGAAATGTAAGAAAGAAGTTTTGTATTAATGAAAAAAATTATCTTTAAATGAAAAAATAAATAAAAAAGTCGATTACCCCTAATTTGGGCCACAGAGTTTTAAAAGATTGTCAACATAATTAAAATGTTAAAAATAAAGATTTCCAGCGATATTCGCATTTATCTCTCGACTATCTCATTTCCAAAAAACTCCGCATTTACACTATATACATATCGTCATCTGAATTGATTTTTTCATTGATTATGACACAGCAACCAAAAATACATCTAGCTACAAAATGTTTGCGTACGGTTGAAAACAGCGAGTTTATTCACTAAAAACCAAAGGTTTAAAATGTTGCTCAAAATTTTAATTGTAATTAAACCCTTTTGTTTTTTCGCAATTACTTAAAAATTACTCGTTTTTGTCATTTAAATTATCAGGAATATCTTTGCTGTTGCATTTTTGACCAAATATCAAAGTTTGGAATTAAAGAGTGCTCTAAATAAAATTTGTAGTTGGATTTTCTTAAATAAAAATCAAACCTTTTAATATAAAAACTCTACAAAATACGCAAATATAATGACATATTATACAAAATCATTTAGCATTAAAATGTTTACTTATTACTCGGGTTTTGCAAAATTATCGACTTTTTTCGGAAACCCTCCCATTAAAGATTTTACAGTTGCTTCTGATACCTTTTTGGAGCATGTGTTCCACCTGCGCTTAAAATCGGACATGTTCTTGGAAATCTTTCCTGTGTTCTTCAATTCCTTTTTTACCAGAGCCCAATACCTTTCCACAGGCCGAAGTTCTGGACAGTTAGGTGGATTTGCCTCTCGTGGTACAAAAATGGCATTATTCTTTGAGTACCACTCAAGTGCCTTTTTTCCATAATGGCATGATGCCAAATCGGGCCAAAAAAATGTAGTCACTCTGTGCTCTCTTAAAAAGGGTAACAACCGTTTTTGTAGGCACTCCTTTATATAAATTTCTGTGTTTATTGTGCCAGATGCCACAAATACTTTACTTCTTTTGCCACAACTGGAAATAGCTTGCCACACGAGAAACTTCTTAGGGAATTTTGTTTGTTTTTTTGTGCGAAACTCTTGCCGAACATTGCTCCGTTTATCAGCAACATAAAAATCTTGACCAGGAAGTTGAGAAAAGTCTACCAGTACGTATGTTTCATCATCCATCACACAACAGGTGTATTTTTTTATAAAATCAGACTTAAATTTTTTCTCTCGTTTTTTTGCTTCTAAGTTCTTTATAGGATTGCGATCTGGAACCTTTTAGACTTTGTATGTCTTCAGTCCAGCATAAGCTTTGACTCTATGTGCAAAATTCGTAGAACATTTCACCGTACGAGCTGGTTTTCTTAAAGAAGTGTTAGGCGCTCTTCGAAAGAGTCGCTCGACTTCTTTTGCCTTACCAATATCTGTAGGACCTTTTTTCCTCCCTGATCCAGGTTTTCTTTCAATGCTCAGGTTTTCCTTATACCGTCTGATGACATTAGAAACCGTTCGAGGGTCAACTTTCAAATTTTTAGCTATTTTTTTAAAAGTCCATGACGGATTTTTTTGAAAAGTTTCAATTATATTTTCACGAACTTTTTTTTCGCAGTCCATTTTGATTGAAATAACTATTGAAAATTAATAATTTCTAAAATAATAGTATCTGACATAACTATAGAAACTAACTTGATCAAAAAATAAATTATTTCTTGCACTATGGATAAATTTTGTCTAAAATAGTAAATACATGTTTTTTTTAGAAATATTAGATTCTTTTTAGTTCTTCTTTAAAGTTCTTCTTCTGTTATCCTTGACTCCCAGTGGAGCATATGGCCTCAATGGAATGCAGTTGTTGCCTGGGTTTCTGCTAACAGGTAATAACTCGCACCTCCTCGTGGTACATAATGGAAACCTGAGTAACCTAGTTAAAAATGCTTTGAACAACCCGAGTGGGATTCTAGGTCAGGACTAACGTGAGAGGGAGTTATTTTAGAGCCGACGTATTTGAACTTATGGTCTAAGATAATTGTACTTGGTAAAGTACGAAACTGTAGCGTCTGTTCAACATGTTATTTGCGGCTACAAGAGGGCGTCTGTTTCGGATCGAGCGGCTCGCTTTACAAACTTGGCTCTTGTCTTTGGACTCATCATCCATCGACTACGCACTTACGATGTTTTGAGCATGGAAAGAAACGACATTACAAAATATACTACTCCAAGGGTTAATCAGGCGAGAAATCCCTCTGCTACGGCGGCTGGCACAAGGATTTTGGAGGTGTCTAATCTATGCAAGAACATCCTGATGAATGAAACCAATTCTACCCGAAGAAGTCGGACTATAAAACCTAATATAGGCATGAAAGAAAGTTTAAAGTTTGCGACATGGAACGTTAAAAGTTATGATATTTTTTGCTTATTATATAAAAATTGATTACCCGAGACCAAGTTTTTTGAAAGGCCGAACATTGACCTGTTTGTTTACAGATCAACTCTTAAGCTTCTCTGTTCTAAATATGAAATTTCATTTTTCAAACGGTTAAGATACCGTTTGAAAGTTACGGGGTTATTTCTGATATAACTCTTTAGAAACCTCTGTATATCCCATTTTAAATTATTTAAAACTTATCTTTTTACATTAAATTATGTTTCGAAAATAAACTGTTACTATTTTTAAGCAAAAAAACTGAAACCTTTTGGTTTCAGAAAATATTCAACTTGTAGTTAAGCCCTTTTGTTTTTTTCGCAATTGCTCAAAATCTAAACGTTTTTTACCATTTTAGTTTTTAGAGTTTTCTTTGCTGATGACCCAATTCAAATGTTCCTTGTAGTTTAAAAGTTATTAAGTTTCTTTGCTTCTCTTATAAAAAAAAAAAAACTAGAAGTGTAGTTACGCCCTTTTGCATTTTAGGTGACGATATAGCAATGTATCTATAGCAATGTTGGCAAAGTCTCTTAACCCTACGAATAGCAAAATACAAAATAAGAGAAAATCAGAGAGACTTTGCCCAACATTGATGAATAGGCTGTGTTTGCCTGAGTGTAACTTGTCTTAAATATAAGGTATAAGGTTCACAATAATAGCCATGATTTAATATACTGAAGGTTGTTCCATTCTCTCTTTTTGTCGCCTTCAGGCGTTTGTTGTGATAATCAAAAAATCAAGCTGTAATGTTATATCCAAATTTTGTTATTGCAAAGTTGTAGCTCCCTTTTCCTTACTATTCCTTTGTCTGATACTGTAGTAGCCATACATTAATGCTCAATTTTGATTACCTTGATAATTCGGTAATTTGGAGAAAACAATTGTAGTTGAATGACAATCAGACGGCGCAAACTATTTCCAAGCCAGGATTGTCCGCCTGGAGGTTTCGTTCTGTGTTTGGTATGAGAAAATCATCCTCTACGACAATAATAATGTCTAAAGGAAGCAATCGCTCAGAGGCTTCCTGATTTGGTGAATAGAAAACCTATTGTCTTTTATCAGGATAATGCCAGGCCTGAGTTGATGTAATAATGTCCGTCCATCTAAACAGTTACAAGCTAATTTAATGAAACTTATTTCAAACATTTTTTTTTGGTAGCTAATATTGGTAACACTTTTCACTTTTGTTAAAGTCGGTCCATATGTGACTATAGCTCAAATACAAAGCGCAATCAGGAATTGTCCCAAATATATATGCATATATAAGTCCACAGAATCATAACTTTAAATTTGTTTAATTCATTTAACCATATTTCACCTTAATAGTGGAGGGTATCCTTTGGCCGACTATAAAACTCTCTTAATTGTTTACATAAAAATTTTGATGTAAAAAACCTGACAGGTCTTACGACAAATACAAGTTGGATAAGTCCTACTTTCCCTACGGGAAATATAAGCTTTAGGACAATTTAATTTTTGTATCTAAAACGTATGAATGTTTAGTTTCATTGATTCTGTGTAATTAATACATACATACTTAAATGTCTTATTATGTTACTAGGTATTAAATATCCGACGGCATTTTTTCAAGATATTTATAATAAAAAATTATTTATTTATTTGAAATAAATTTAAAGCAGTGAAGGCGAGAAGACCCTAAAATCTGGAATGATACCCTAGGAATACTAAAAAGGTTTCCTTCTGTTCATTTCACCGCAAATTATTTTTTATATTTTAAAATACATACATACCTATTTACATTTATATTCTGTATAAATTCGTATTTTGTATGTGTATGCATTTATTGTGTAAAATTTCAATGCTGTCATAAGATCATTAAACTTACCTAAGTATCGATGACCACTTAGGCCATATTGAAAAAAATCCAAAAAGTCATAGGTAAAAGTAGTTGTTATCAAAGTTGTCGGAAAAGAATTAATTAAATAAAATGTTCTGGTTTTATAGCTCAAATACCAATTCAATGGCCGTAAAGAGACTCATTAAATAGAAGATGGTGATGATGATGATGGGAATGAAGGAAGGAGACACACTCTAGATGAAGTTTGTAGCTCGAATTCTTATTTCCATTGCAAGATAAAATTTAATAAAAATACTCGAAATAGGTATTTGTTGTTATTTTATTATTATTTTGTATTGGAGATATTTTTATTACACTTTTTATGTTCTTTGTATTAGTTTTAAGTACATTCACACCTTTACACAACCACACACCAGCTATCAAAGAAGCAATTATTGTTTTGTTTAAAACTTACATTTTTTAATTGAAACTTTTTAAATTTTTTAATAATTTAATTTATTGTTATTAGTTACCAGTAAGATATTTTTTTTTTTAATATTTTCACTTAATTGATCTGTCGTATACTTTTATGTATTTATGTATGTAGGTATTTATTTGTATTTTTTCTTTATTTAATTCTTTATGTATTTTATTACAAATTTTTTGGCCCTTGGGACTAAAGTTTTAGTACATAGTTGGCACTTCCGGTTAAGTGATTTTTTTTATTTTCGATTTTTACTGTAAAAGTATGCGTGTTTCCTTGTGCTGTTAACCGCGCGTTATACTCGCAGTGCAGACGATTCGCATTTGACAATGAAGTAGTCAAAAAAGTATCGAAACGTTGATATGCCTCAATAGTTTATAATACAGACAAACGAAAAAAAAATAAAAAATTCAATTGTACATATTGCGAATCATGCAAGACAGATAGATACTATTGCCCACAAAGCACCCACTCTTCTCCTTTCTCGCTGCGTTATGTAGAAGACCTGTTCGCAAGGTCTAACAACGCATCACAGACAACAACAAACCCACCCCATTTTTGCAGGGTCTTAGTTTCATGATAATCGGAAATACGCGAAAATAATATTTTTATGGCTTTTGGATAAACTCTATACTTTTGCGTTTTAATTCTTTTATTTTGTCTACAAAACAAAAAATAAAAACTAATCTTTGTCTTTCGACAAACACACACACACTCACTCACTCACACTTCACTGGTAGTGAAGCTCCATGCAAATGAGTGTAACAAAGACAAAATTAGTCAAACAAGTCGACTCCATTGATTTTTCACAAGATGGCCTTTCAAATGAGAGGTGGGGATGTGTGAGTCTGTTGGTATTTCGGTACATTTGAGTACTCAACAGTTTATCTTTTATTTTTTCTTATTATAAACTTTTTGCTTTTTGTTGAACAGATAGAGAACAGCAGGTTGTCAAAGCTGGAGTAGTTTTGTCATCTTTTTGCTGTCACTCTCTCACATGCATTATTAATGATGTTGTTCACTCACACACAAGGCGTGGCCAATTTTTTTATTTTTCTCTCGCTCTCTTCATCACTATTGTGAATGATTGTTATGTGTAAATTTCTATATGTATGTACACCTGTTTCTTTTAAATTCAACAAATTCAAATTTTAATTTTGCTATTATGTCTGAGCATTTGCTATTTAGTTCCAAAATATCGTGGTAAAGTTGTTCATGATCATTTCGAACTCTGGAAATGCATGTGACAAACTTACAATTGAATTGATAAAAATTGAGAAATAATTCCACCCAATGTTATCATTGATAATTTGGTTAGGTACCTATTTAATTTTTCTCAATATTTTGTATAACAAGTAAGAGTGCTATGTTCGGCTATGCCGAACCTTAAATACCCTTCACCAATGGTGTTACAAAAGTAAAGTGCAGAGTGGAAAGAGTTTTTGGAAAATTGCAAGTATGTATGTTTCTGAAGACTGATTTAGGTGAATCCTACAAAAATATGAATATACTTATGTATATTGATTTTCGAATCTGAAAAAGTTTCAAATCTTGATAATTAACACGCCTCATACATTTAGTTTTTATGCGATATATGAATAATACTTTAATTAGTGAAAAACCTTGTTTTATATTGGGTCTACACAACATTGTAACATTTCGCACCTTGAGAGAGGTCGTAGTTAAATGCATATATCTTTAAAATTAGAGGACCGATTAAATGGTTGCTTTTATGAGAATATTTAGCGGACCTATATAGATTAGACTTTTGGCAAAAACAGTTACGTAAGATATGATATTTCGGTATGCTGAAATCAAGTTTGATGAGCTTCTAGATGGCATACTGACATAACTTATATGTATAGGTATTAGATGTTAATAGTGTTCTACGAAGTACACTATTAAATTGCAACATATAGTTCTACTTACAACTGAGATATAGCCAAAACTCGAAATTCGATGCTAAATTACAATTTTTTTATTTTCTATAAACACCAGGGATATCGCCGAATTCAAAATTCGATAAGAATTAAAATTTTTTTTTAATAACTTTATTTTTCAAAATAACTATGTTTTTCAAAAAACTATGTTTTCTTAAAAAAAAGTTTTTTTAACTGTATATCAAATTTTAAGAAATCATTCAACGCAACACACTATTTCATCAAAATCGGTAGATCAGTAACTGAGATATCGCCAAAGCAAAATATGTCGATGTACACACATTTGGCATATTTTAGAAACAAATTTTTAAAAAACAATATTTAAAAAAAATCTAATTATATATCAAATTTTAGAAAATACTCCATTGCAGCATGCTATTAAATTTCATCGAAATCGGTCTATAAACTCCAGAGTTCAAAACTCGATGAGAATTTAAAAAAATTTTGTTTAGAAAACTGTATTTTTCATAAAAAAATTTTAATTTCGTCAAAAAAACTGTATTTTTTTAAATTGAACTGTACATCAAATTTTAGGAAATCATTCAACGCAGCACACTATTAAATTTCATCAAAATCGGTGGATCAATAAGCGAGATATCGCCAAAGCAAAAGATATCGATGTACGCAAATTTACATTTTAATATTTTTTTTAAGCAGTATTTAAAAAAAATGTTGAATTACCCAGCAAAACTTTTCATTACCAAATAATGAGTTAAACAGTTAAACTATTGAACACGAACTACTTACACATTCACTGTTTAAGTCATTACATTAACATGGGGATGTCATTGGAGGCAAGTACTTACCAATTGCAGAAATGTAATGACTTGGGTAAGTAATTGGAAGACAACAACAACAACAACAACTTTTTTGTTGTTGTTTTATTTAAAAAACATATTTTTAAACGAAATACAAATTTTTTCTTATGACCCCATGGGGGCTCGAACCCAGACCCTCCGACTGCTAGGCGGAGACTCTTCCACTGAGCTACTTCATATGTTGAAAACTTAGCAGCTTATAATTAATATAAACAATTTTTATTTTTAGATCCAAAATCATGTGACAATAACTTTGTTTTTCTCTGCTTTTTTGCTTTGTTGTAATTTTTGGAAACATATTTCTATACGATTTTTTGTAAATGTTTAATGCATTTAATAAACAAAGAAGAAGTGTTTTTTAATTATTTTAAAACTTAAACAATTTAAATCTTCCCTTTTGTATAAGTTTTTATATAATATTGGCTCTTACTTAAATGGCCTATAGATACAACCTATTTTCTTCGATCTTGTGCGAATATTCTTCAATTTTTTAGGCCAACTTGTGAATTTTTAATAAAAAAAAAATTAAAAAAATTGTTGCTCTTGGTGGGATTTGAACCCGGGCCATTCAGTTCAACTTACCATTTTAATTACAAATAAGTACTTATGTAATAACTTATTAGTTATTCGGAGGGTATGCTGTAGTCATTACAAGGTAACCAGATACCAGAGTACTTGCCGTTACCAAAGTTTTGCTGGGTATATATCAGATTTTAGAAAATACTCCAACGCAACATATTATTAAATTTTATCAAAATCGGTTTATAAGCATCAGAGATATCGTCAAAATTCAAAATTCGATGAGAATTTACAATTTTTTTTTAAACTGTATTTAAAAAAAAAATTAATTTCGTCAAATAATTGTGTTTTTTTAAAAAAGTTTTTTGAACTGTATATTAAATTTTAGGAAATCATTCAACGCAGCACACTATTGAATTTCATCAAAATCGCCAGATTAATAACTGAGATATCGCCAAAGCAAAAGTTATCGATATACGCAAATTGACAAATTTAAAAATTAAAAAAAACAGTATTAAAAAAAATTTAATTACATATCAGATTTTAGAAAATACTCCAACGCAACATGCTATTAAATTTTATCAAAATCGGTCAATAAACATTAGAGATATCGGCAAAATTCAAAATTCAATGAGATTTTAAACAATTTTTTTTTAAAACCTGTGTTTTTCGAAAAAAAGTTTTGAATTTCGAAAAAAAATTGTGTTTTTTTTAAAAAAAAGTGTTTTGAACTGTATATCAAATTTTAGGAAATCATTCAACGCAGCACACTATCTATAAACACCAGAGATATCGCCAAAATTCAAAATTCGATGAGAATTTAAACATTTTTTTTAACTGTATTTAAAAAAAAAAAAAATTAAAATTCGTCATCGAAGTTTAGTATTTTAGCGATATCTAAGGTGTTCATGGACCGGTTTTAATGAAATTAAGTAGCGTGCTGCGTAGGGAAATTTCCTAAAATCTGGTATAATTCGTCTGGGTACACCCACCAGGAGCTCCACAAACTTGATTTCAACAGACAGACAGACGGACAGACAGACAGACGGACATGGCTAAATCGACTCTCCTGAGTCGATCGGTATATAAGACGAATAATGAAAAAATTACAAACTGAATGACAAACTTATAATACCCTTTCACCTATTTGTGAAGGGTATAAAAAGAACTATTACAGTGCAATCGCAATAGAGTGAACACTTGGTAATATGAACTACTTGATACTACGAACTCCCGATTTTTTCCATTAGTTACTTTATAGAGTGAACAGTACCCAACTCAATAGAGTGAACTTTTGTTTTTCTTATACATAATTGAACAAACTCAATTATAGAAAACATCTTCTTCAACGGGCCATTAAAAAGGACAATTTAAACGAGTTTTTTAAACAATTAACACTCAAAGACGTCATTTGTCATTTGGCATGAGTTGGAACCGAACATTATAAAAAATGCTGGTCAAGTCTTTTGGGTGATTCTGTGCAGATAGAAGAATATAGTGACGACGACGAGGAAAATATACCGTTAAACATATTGCACAGGTCACTTCAGCAACAACATCTGGAAGAATTAAACGTATATGTATTAAATTTATTATTCGCATGAAGTTTTTACCATTGATGGCATTATAGAATGGAACAATGCTGAAAGTTCATTTCCAATTTCTGCTGAAGGCGTTTCCGATGCCATTTCTGACACTTACACTGACATCGAGGAAGTAGCAGTAGCCAAACCAGACATAACAGCAGCGCAGGCCGTGCAGATTTTTAAAAAAGCTATTGACTGGGCAGAAAATAACAAAAACAATTATGAAAATATTTTAGTTTTGCATAAATTCCGCGATTTAGCGGTACAAAAGCAAAAAATGCTTGTACAAAGCAAAAAACTCTTGAAAATTACTTTACTCCTTAGTAATTATATAATAATATTTAATAAATATAGATGTTTTTTGTATAAAAAAGTGTTTTTTTATAGACTCTTTAGAGTGAACTTTTTCAATAGAGTGAACAGGCCTTGCACGAATTAGTTCACTCTATTGCGATTCCACTGTATTATAAACTTATTTATTGTATTTTACTTATACGCACATTGGGGTGGCCTAATTTCTACAGTGACCAAAAAATTAATATTATCTTTTTTGAGTTTTTTGAATTATCATAACGCACCAAAACGTAACAATTCCTTTATAAGTTATTTTGAGTAAATTGGGAAAACATTTTTTTCATTATAAACTATTATTTTTATCAAAATTATGTTATGATTGTTGTCTTTATGATTCGAAATTAGAGAATGCAAAAAAATATTAATTATCGAAAATAGCTTTATTTTTCAAAATATTCTCTATAAAGATCAATTGAATATTAACCAATTTTCGATTTGATTTTTCCACTTGGATTGAGGTATGTGTTTCGAAAACATTTGTATTGAAAACGTCAACAGCTTTATCAATTATTTTTTTATGTTCATTAAGTGTATAGCAGGTTAGTCATCCTAGCCTAGCATACCAGAGGTCCCAAATTCGATCCCCGGCCAGACCCACCTGAAAAAATGAAATTAAAAAAAAGCGGTTCACCTCATAACTCATTTAGCCACTGGTTATTAAATATTATGCTATGTGAAACTTATCCAACTAATGCATTTGTCGTTCGGAGCCGGAGTAAAACGTAGGTCCCTTTCAATCACCTTTTTTTGGTGAATTGAAACCAGACAATTTCGGAACCTTTATAATAGGAGCCGCGAATACTGATCTTTTAAAAAATCCAAGGCCAAACAATTTAGTTGCTATAACTAGTAATAGGCAAATTAATTCTGCCGACATACAAAAATTTGTAAGAACATAAAAATAATGCTTTTACGCTCCAGATTTTTTTAAAACTCTCCCGAAAAAATTCAATCATTCGCAGTTCATCAACGGAGCTTTTTAAATTTTCTCTGCTTCTACCAATACAATTGCAAATTTGAAATTGAAATTAAAATAATTGCAAGTTCTATGTAATGTATCCAATTGCTTTGAATTTTATATAGTCACTACCTGATTTTACCCGGCGTTGCCCGGGTTGGTAATAAAAGTTTTTAACTTATTACTGTGTTAACACTTTCTTTAAAAATTAACAATTATGAAATATTTTTATTAATTTTTTAATTGAATCCTTTATTAATGTATTTGCATATTTGGTAAATATGGTAATTTTTTCTTTTTTGTATAATCCTAACATGGATTAAAAAAAAACATTTAGAAAGAAAAAATGTCTTCATTGGTCCAGCCGTTCTCCAGATATATAATGTTAAAGAAAAGGGGAATTTTATCCCCATTTTCCAATTTCCTCCCATTGGTCCATTTTCAAAAAATTCAAAAAGCGAAAAACTATCCTATAGTATGAAAAAAACCACATTTAAAACTTAAATCGTCTTCATCTTATCATCCATATTTGTCATTTCTAATATTTGACTTGTATGGGAGGGGTCAAGCCAACTTGAGATTTCAGAAAAAAATTTGCTTATTTTAACCACCGGTCACACATTACCACACTGTCAAGATTTCAGAAAAATCGGGCTGCTAGGTTATCCATATTAGTCATTTTCAATATTTTACCAATATAGGAGGGATCACGCCCTCTTGTGATTTCAGAAAAAAACCTAAACTATTTTAACCACCGGTCACACCTTACTACACTGTCTAAAATTCAGAAAAATCGGTCGGTTTGATCATCCATATTTTTAATTTTTAAAATCTGACTTATATGGGAGGGGTCACGCCCACTTGAGATTTCAGAAAAAAGCCTAGGCTATTTCAACCGCCGGCCACACCTTGCCACACTGTCTAAATTTCAGAAAAATCGGTCGATTTGATCATCCATATTTTTAATTTTTAAAATCTGACTTATATGGGAGGGGTCACGCCCACTTGAGATTTCAAAAAAAAAATCTGGCCTATTTTACACACCAGTCACACCTTAACATACTGTCTAAATTTCAGAAAAATCGGGCTTCATTATCAGCTATATTTGTCAATTTTAATATATGATTTATATGGGAGGGGTCACGCCCACTTGAGATTTAAAAAAAAACCTAGCCTATTTTAACCACCGATCACACCTTACCATACCGTCAAAATTTCAGAAAAATCGGGCCGCTCGGTCATTCATATTTGTCATTTTTAATATATGAGTTATATGGGAGGGGTCACGCCCACTTGAGATTTCGAAAAAAAATTTAGCCTATAGTCACCACTGGCCACACCATACTACACTGTCAAAATTTCAGAAACATCGGTCCGCTAGTTTCGGAGATCCTTCCCAACAAACAACATACATTTTTTTTATAGATATAGATATCGTCGTGCAGAAGTTTATGTGCTCTATCCGCCATTTTACACACATTTTGAGTTAATGATGTCACTTTAGGTTTTCGACCATAAATTTTTCAAATCTGCAATCCGTTTTAAGCTATCTCATCTAGTTTCTGAGATAAATAGTGCCTGTTTTGTTTTATATCCTTCAAAACAGATTTTTTTGTGCTTTTTAAAAAAAATTGTTTGTGTTTTTTAAAAAAATTAACTTAAAACTTTAAGATCGATCTTCTCAAAATGCATTTTTGGCGTATAGAGCACATAAACTCCCGCATGACGATATGTGCGTATGCATGACAAAAGGGAAGAGGTGAAGTGAAAAACTCTCCTTTAGTTAGCAAAAATCTACTCTAGCAAGTAAAAAACTTCAAAAGTTTAAAATATTCATTGAAGTATTTTTTAACAGTTTCCAGGGGCAAAGAAAATATTTATTAATCTATAGAATACACGGACAAAAAAACCAACATGAAATTGGTTACACTCAAAATTTGTAAAAATTTACAATTATTTTTATGTAGTCGCATCGTCATTTTGCTTTTTTTGTTTTTTTTTCCATCTTTTTGAGGTTACACAACAACAGGTGAAATATTTAGGGAAAAGGGGATTGAAATTGTTTAAGTTTCCAGCACTTGTATGTCGTGTGTAGCAAGTGAGTAAGTGATATTAAGGGTATTCAGTATTTGTTGCAAACAAACTTCAATTCTACAAACCAACACAATTAAAAAGAGATTTTCTACATGCATTCACGTTTGAATACAAAAACCTTTTTCTCGCTGTAATCAATGAATATATTCTAGCAAACATTCTGAAAATCGTGATTTCCCTTACTATTTATTTTATCTTTTCTTTTTTATACAAACAGGGAAATGTCGCCACATCTTTCATGAGAATTTTCAAAAAGGTAGTGAAACGAACACAATGTATTTATATATGTATGTAATGTTTTTGTACCTTTTGATTTCCGTTTTTATTGTCAGTTGATGATGTTTCTTGTTTTATTATTAAATATCGTCATGGCTACTTTTATTTATTTCGGAATATTTCTCTGAACGTTGAGGCATGTGGCATTTAAAGTTTTTCTTGACGCGTGACTTTGGCATCTACTCATAAAAGTTGTTGTCTTATCTTGAGTTCATATTGTATTTTCTAAATCCGTTTTTATTAAAACAATAAACATTGAAGTCATGACATTTTTAAAAATTTGTTGCAGTTACTATGGGCTGTGATTTCAAAATATGTAAAAATATACCTATTGCTTGGGCTGAGATTTAAATACATACTAAATACTCGTACATTTGATCTGTTTTTGCAAAATACAGTTTGTTCAGATATCGTGCAATTAAAAGCTTTATTGTTAGCAAATTTAGGTGTAGGGCAGTATAATGTCGAGCTTGTCATTATTTTCATACATACATATGTTTGTATACATTATCTTAATTGAGGAGAAGATGAACCCTATAGAAAATCATAACTTAAAAAAAAATCGTTACGATTATCAGAAAGTTTCTTATAAAATACATACTTGTATAAACATTAGGGTAAATTCAATTTATTTTTCATTATTAGTATTTTTAAGCTATCATATTTTTTTAAAGTTTCGATATACATAGACAGAATATGGAAGAATTTTTTGCAAACTAAAACTCTTTTCCATTCATAAAGAAGTCTAGAACGATTTTGACCGTAATTAAATTTGAAAACCTTTAAGAATAGTATATGTGATATTGGACCGTTATAACAACGGACTTAACAGCATAAGAGCATTATTTTATTGAATTAAGAAAATTTCGGATTTAGATTTATATGAGAGCTATAATCAAATGAACGTCGATTTTTGTTGATACAAAAATATTTACAACACTTCGTTGTGCTGTATGTGTTTTAAGTTAATATTTATTGGCATTTAGGTACATAGTTTCCAACTAAACATTTATACCAAAAAAAAAAAATCATCGATTTATGTTAAAACCAATAGCTTTCGTTTTTGATATTAAAAATAAATTTAAATAAAGGCATAAAAGTTAAAAATGTTTTGAGTGCTCGGTGGTTTTTGTTACCATGGGCATCGTTAATTGTCAAATGACGTCAGCGGCATTAAGATTTGCTTTAAAGGATCATAACTGGTGGCGAATCATAGGTATATGGTCTAATCATCCCAAAGGGAGAGCTGAGGAAAGCCAAGGCCAAATTTGATCAAATGTGTGGGTCTTATCGGCAGTTTTTTTTTATTACCGTGGCGTAGTGCATTAGGAGTTCTTACCATTACCTTAAAGTTATGCACCGCACAGTGTGTTTTTTTTGGGGATTTTTTGTTCAAAAATCTATAACTCTTTAATGGATTGATATTTTTAAATGCAGTTTTTTGTATCTTATTTTCAACCAAATTGTCTATTCAAAAACATGTCAAAGTGAATTATTATATTACTAAATATTTATGTAATTTAACCCAAAAGTTAAAGATTTAAAAAATTATATATTTTTGTTAAATATTTTATAAAACTTTACATTTATTTATTCCTTTTTAATGTAATTCTGTTGTCTGGCTCATAAAGCTAATATGCAAAAAGAACTTGAAGAAATCGGATAATCCCATACCATATTTGAACTTGAAATTATATGAAAAATTAAACTTTTCTAACTTTCATAATTGTTTCCAAATCAGACAATATTTCTTAAAAATTAAAGTATAAAAACAAGTGAAATACGAACCAGTCCATTTTTATACATTTTTAATCTGATTTTAAGGAAAAGCATCATTTCGAAAACGTTATAAAATTATCTTTTCTACATTTTTAGTAAGTCTTTACAAAAATATTGAAAAATTTAAAACTGGTTACTATATAAAATTTTTCCGGATAAGTGTCTCCTGTTAGAATAACGAACGAACCTTTCTGAACAAAACTCTAAAACATTGCAAGTTGAAATTTTATGATCTACTGGTCGCGGTAGATTCGGGAACGCGTCTAATATAAAAAAGTCACAGAACTACCTGAAGAACGATTCTCAACAATAAAAAAGTTCTTTTTCGAAAAAAATAAACATTTTTGCTACCTATAATACAAAAAATAGCACAGTATTTTGGGTCAAAAATAAGTTTCTAATACACGTTTTTCAAAACTAAAACCAATCGTATAACTTTATTTGCAGATATTTGTAGGAAAATAAAACACAGCTTTGATCAGGATCTTCAAGTCACGAAACCGAAGTAAAGAACTTTTTTTTGCCGGTTTTAGCTACATAGTTAAAAGTCTAGTTAAATTTCAAAAATATGCCCAAAGAAGGCATTTTTCTCAAACAAAAGCTTATTAAGTCAAGTATTTTTAAATTAATTTATACACGAAATAAACAATATGTCTGCACTCACAATAAACAAAGAACTTCTAAAATTTATTTGACCACTTTCGAGTAACGGTCCTTTAAAAATCGCCAAATGAAAAAAAAACAATATTTTCTTCATATTTTAACAATATAAGGTTGACTTTAAGTGAAAATATCTTTGAAACTAAAAGAGATACGACAACTGAGGTCAGATTTCAAAAATTCAGTGTGTTTTACGTTATGACCAATTTCAAAAAATCTAATATCAGACTATTTCATTTTTATCACTGATTTATTTTTGAACTTTTTCTAAATAAAAAAACACACAGTGCGCCGCTTGCGAGAAGCAATACGCAGAAATCGTCCGGAATTGTATTAAAAAAAATCGTAGCCTTTGCACCTGCCCATTTTTTGTTCGTAATTTTTTGGCCAACAACAACACCGTAATCATTCCTCTGCCGCCGTTTTCATTAGATTTGGCCCCCATAAAATTGCGGCGTTTTGAGACGGTTGAGAAGATACAAACTGAATCGCTGAGAGAGCTCAAGAGCATACCAGAATGTGCATATCAGAACAGCTTCGATGATTGGAAAAAACGTTACTACAAGTGAATTATATCTATACTTTGATGGGGGACAAAATATAAAATGAAAGTTCACCTTATTTGTTGAACAGACCTCGTACTCGTACTAAAAAATAGTTATGTCTAGTTTTGACAAATCTGTAAAAAGATACATTTTTTTGAAGCAGTTCTTACATCTAGCCGCTGGATTTTAGAGATGAAAATAGGAGTAATTTTGCATGAAACTTTAATCGGATTGTGCAATATTACATCAAGAATTTTACCCGAGATATACAATAACACTATTATTTTTACCTATTTACAGAAATCTTTTAAATTGCAAATCTAAAAAAGTTATGCTGCCCTAATACATAAAAATGTTTTTATTGCATTGTCGACAAAAGATGGCAATATTCCTTTATTCTGAAAATCGAATTTTTATTTGATCTAAGAAAAAAAACTATTTTTGTCTGTACGAATATGTATGGAGAAGGTTGACCATTTCTTAATTAAACATTTGTCATAAAGAAAACGAGATACTTCGCCGAAAGTTGATATTTTCCTTTAATTAAATGATGGATGATTGGGTTTTACTGGCAAACGATAGCAAAAATAAAACTCAAAAGCTAAAATAATACAAAAAGCATGAGTCGATAAATACAGAAGCGTAACCCAATTAAGGGACTAAAGTAATTAAATCTCTGTTAGGAACTGTAGCTTCTTCTTTCTTAAAATAAATTTAAAATTCAAGTTAAAGAAAAATATTTAAAAAAATTACATTTCTCATACTTTTTTATAATTTTTGGAAAATAGTATCAAGGGTCATGATGTAAAGAGTATAGCAAATAGATTTATGCGTATAATCAGTCAAAATTTATGACATTACAACCACAAAGTTAACTTTGGAGCTTAATTGAGCCTTGATGACTAAACACAACAATAGACAAACGACATGCATATATACATACATATACATCTAAAATACTTATCCCTAATTTACAGTGTTGTTAATGAATGATTTCTTGATTCACAAGAATTGCAAACATTGCGAATTCAAGTTTATAAAATCTTTAAAATGAATTAAATTGATTTTGGTTTAGTTACATAAAATTTTAATTACACTGAGCTCGACTTTGACAAAATCACAAAAATTTTGTTTTATAAAAATTCATAAAAAATTCCATAATCCAGTTATACAGTTATTTTGAGTATACACTTATAGGAAACGAAGTGCCAAACAAAGCAAGCCCTTAGTGATAAAAAGCCACAATTTCTTTATATTATCCCTAAAGTTCATAAACAAGTAAATGCTATCTAGTTGCTTGTGTGTATTTCTGCATTTTCTACTTGATATTTTTTATATACTAATGCATTATTTTCACTGTTCTTGATTTTGTTACTCTGATATATTGATAAGATAATTTTGTCGCCGAATTTCAATTTTGTTTTCGAGTTACGCGAATATTTACTGTACAGCCTTCTTTATTGCTTTAATAACGCTATATCCGCTATATATATAAACTAGAGTTATTCTAAAAACACGGTTAGCACCACTGAATTGAGCGTGCTTGAATTAGCCTTTTCCACTGGTTGGTCCGTTTGTCGGTTTTTTCAATTAGCAAAGTGTTATTGAATAACTTTTTTAATTCAATTTAATTTAAAATTGATAATTAATATTTTTTGTATTTGCATTTCAACCAGGGCTTTCCACGAAAATTTGTCTTTTTACTGACTGCCAAAAATTAAAGGATGTTTTTGTAACTATATATTTAATATTATTTGTAATTTAATCGCGTACATATTTTGTGCCAATGTAACCTTTACGAAGGAAATTCACTTTGAATCCAATAAATGTATGAATGAGCATTATTTGACAGCTCTGTCATATAGACTAATTAGCCACACAGAGAAAGAACGAGGACAATGACTATCATTTTTGGGTGGGACAGTGGAAGGGAAACGAAAGGGTTGTACGATGATTTAAATAGAAAATTTTTCATAATTTAAAAAGTTCTTGTTTTATAAAACCTTCAAATGATTTTGTTTTTAATTTTTAAAAATTGTTTTAACATTCAGGCTAAAAAGGCATTCGAAAAGGAAAAATGTTTCAATTCATTTCTCTCAAGAAGTTTTTCATTTGTAAAGTTTTTTTCTTGTTTCGAAGTCATTTATCTAAAAAGGATGTTAATGCCAGTCTTCCAAAACTCATCTTCAAATATATTTAAAGAAAATGAATGAGATGAAAAAATAACCGAAACTCTTGATGGATTCTCTGTGGTAATTTGTCTTTTTCCTAAATCAAATTTTTTTGTTTAGTCTATTTTGTGTTTTTGTTGTTATTGTAATGTACTTTATAGTGCATTTTTTGTTTGTACAATGTATACAGTAGATACATAGATACAATATTTTCAAAAGCTTCTCATTGTTTTTCATCATGAATACAGATGTACATTTTTTTTGTGGAATATAAAATAAAATCAAATAAAATTTCTACACAGAAAAACCAGAAAATAGAAAAAAATTGTTTAAATAAAACATATTCTGCCATTATTTTAACCAACCAGAAAAATACATATTCGTATTCGTAGAAACACACACATTCATACAAAATAATAAAAACAAAACAAATTTATAGTGCACTTTCGTGTATCGCATTATTCTTATTTAATTCAGATGAAAATGTGTCTCTTTGTATGCGAGAATGACTGAATGAATAAATGTCGTTGGCATAAAGCGAGAGTAGAAGGGAAAACTAAAGAATGCAAAAAATTTACCAAAAAAAAAAAAAAACTTTTCTTAAACAATCTATGTCGGTACATGTTTTTGTGAACATTCCTTAAAAGAAGGATCAAATACATGACGTTGATGGGCACTATTTTATTTTTTATCATCGTGTTTTTTTTCTTCATTTCATTCCAGCACAAATACACAGACAATTGTTGTTTTTTTACTTTCTAAATCCTTTATTTTATATAAAAAGCACAACCATATCCTTTAATCGAAAGACAAGAATTTTGGAAAAGCGTTTAAATTAAAAATCCTTTTTGATAAGCTTGTATAATGTTTTTGTTGAAATCGGGATTGTTGATTTATGTTTATTTCATCCTGTTTTAATAAAATAAGATCACAATGATTTTGCACAAGGATACTCGACATCACGAACACTTCAAACACGTACCCACACAAATACTTAATCTGGTTGTAGTAAGCAAAAAGAACACACGCTCCTACTTACAAGTAAACACTGAAGATGTGTTCAGATTAGCAATATTTGTACTAAAAAATGAAAAAATACAGGACCGTTCAACGAATGAAGCTTTATTTTTATGTGATAAGTTAATGCTCGATTTCATTTTCTTAAAAACAAAAACTGTAAGTATAAAAATTAAATATGTAATAAATAACGGTTTTTTAATATTTTCCTACTCTGAACAAGGCTTGAGAGTAAGAAAAGTGTAAATATTTCCTTTTTTCGGGAATCTAACAAATTCAGAAATTTTATGGTAACAAAACTTCGATGTATGTGGGTGGCTTTTATTTTTGAAAAGTTCAAAATGTTCAACCTCCAAAAATCGGGCACAGTTGCTACAAAGCGAAGACCTTATATTTATGTATATAAAAGTGAAAACGTGTAGGTAGGCGGCCTGCCAAAATAAAATAACGCTATTACCGCCGAATATAAAATATAATGGATCTAGACAATTTAAGAAGTTTATTATAATAATTTAATGTAAGAAATTGAATAGAATTGGGTTATTCTATTTTAATATAAATGTACTTTCTTAAGGAATAAAAAATTCTAAAGTATCCTGGAGAAAGCGTGGCGAAAAGAAAATAAATAAAAACAAAGGTATATATTAGTGTCTCTTAGAAGATATTTTATTAAAAAGAAATAGATGCTTACCCTTGAGAAGTTGAGTTTAAACTTTAAACAGTGTTGAATGCCTTGAAGGTATTTTAAACAAAGTTATAATGAAAAAAACAAACTATTTGTTTTGTTAAAAAAAAACTTAATTACTCAACTTAAACTTAAATAAAAATCCGTTTTTTAAATTTCTAAACAATAGGATTTTTTCAACAGTTCACTTTAAATGTTGGCATTAGTATTAAAAACGAGTGCATGTTGAAAATATCTGTGAAAGAATAGAGTGTACATATTTCATATATGCATACATACATACATAATATTATTCTGTTGAAGTGTCATATAGATATAAATATGTATGTATGTATGCACTATAAATTGGGCTTTAGGAATAAGCTTTTTCGATACAAAGAGTCAAATCAAGCCTGTCACAAGATAATATTCAGCGGTATTTAGTTTAAGTGATTTATGTAAGAGTTTCTTATTGTTCTTTCGTTCGTGTTAGTTATTCCAAAGAAAACAAAAATTCAAAAAAATTAGCAAGGATTTTATATATATAAAATAATGTTAACCCATACAAACATACAAATGTATTTTTGTACATTTGGGATATAACTTTTAAAAATTTTTTCAAAATATCAAAATTGATATAACATGTCCGATAGAGCATAAAAAATTATCTATAAAGGAACGTATATTTATTTTTTCGCTAAGGTGAAGTTTTAAAAATTTTTAATTTTCTTTTTGGTTAAGAAAAATTAATAACATATTTATTTAAAACAATAAATAGCCCAAATGTGAGATTTCAATTGTATTAAGAGATGGTAAAAATTTTTCCGCAAACCAAAACGTATCTTTTAACGAAAAAAATAAAAAAACACTGTATAAAATTATGAATATTTAATACTGCAACAAGAAGGCCTCAAAAAAAGTTAAAATACATATTATTTTACATAATTTTAAATTATGTATTTTAACTTTGAGTAATTTTATAAATCATAACTTATAAAATATTTTTTTTAAACCTGTTCAGAAAAAGCAATCGGTGAATGAACTTTTTTAAGAAAAATTATAAAAAGTTTTGATACTCGTAGTAGCTCATGGTACTATGCCAATTGTTATAACTTTGGTTATACCCCTAATGTGCATGCATATATGTATATGTATACATATATTGGTACCCAACAAGGGCAAACGATATTACCAAAGTGATGTCGTATTTGCTACGACGACAGTTTCGTGCTAGATTAAAGATGTGTGCATTTCAGTTAAAAAAGATAGTTCTATTTTTATTTAAAACAAACCCCTTATTCATAAACGAAAAACAAAATTATGACAAGCTTATAATCCAAGTTTTCCATACAAAATTCCTACGATAAATCTTTAATAATTTTGAAATTGGTTTATGAATTAGGGGGAAAGTTTATATCATATTAGAAAAGTATAATCTTTAAACTATTTTCAAATTTAAGATAAGTTTTATTACCATTTCGAAAAATTTTCTTTTCTTAAAAGTTCATATTTGTATCTTATATCAAACCCATCTTAGTTAGGATATTTTATTGTTGTTTGGGACCACATTTTATGCCTTAGCAAGTTTCTTTTGAGTAACTTTTCTCTAAATGCTATAAACTGGTGTCATATGATCGATCACAATTTTTTTTTAATTTCAAGACCAGTTGTTTGATTTTGTCTTCTAAAGTCACGATTTATTTTGTCAAATTTTTTTACATTCATATATAAAAAAATTCCATTAAAGAAGACTCTCCTTTGTATTCGCTTATCTTTTTTTTCAAACAAATGACTGTAAACAATTTTGAACAAAAAAGAAAAAATAATAACAAAAATGTGTGAAAGAGCAATGGAACTAAAGGAACAACAACTGAAATGTTACCAATTTTATTTTAAATAAAGATACAAAATATCAGATCATTTCGCTTGGTTGAGACGGTCTTACAATTAACACCTTAAAACTGGTTGGAAGGGAGACATTTAAAAAAGAAAAGCTAAACTTAAAATATTAATACAGGTAGCCCTATTCTATTGTAATACATAACAAACATTAACAACATCAAAAAATATTAATCATTCATGTTTTTCCAATTTCTGAAAAACTACTAATATTTTCTGACTGATTTTGGGAAAATAAATTAAAACTTTGCAGAACTTTAACTTACATATACATATGTATTTAAATTAAATAAATATACACAATAGGGTGGGTCGTTTTTTTACTTTTGTCTCTGATCGACTTCTAATACTGAAATTATGTGGCCAAATTATGTGTGTGCAAAATATTATTGATTTTTTTTTGTGATACGAGCCCGCGCATCGGGCCCAAAGTTTTTGAGACCATTTGTATGGGGAAAAATGAGAGTATTTGCAGTTTTTGCTACATTTCGTTAATTTAGGATTTATATGTAAAAGAAAAGACAATGTAATCTAAAATTAAATTAATGCAACTTTCCTTAAAGTAATAAAAAATTGGAATCTATAAAACAGTTTTAGAGTTATTGCGATTTCTCCCCTAAAATTCGTGTCCTTGACAACACGCCTAAGGATAAACCGCAAAAAAATACTTTGGACATAAACTGGCAAAGTAAGACATGATTTATCAATTCAAGACTTGTAAGTACTTAATAGTTTTGTTTTGTTAAAATATAAAAATATTTACTTAGTTTTTTTCACATTCGAAAATGGGTAATTTTTCTCAGGTGGATTTCAAAACTCATTTTTTATTTTCTCTTAAATTTTGTTAAAAAATATATTACAAATTTGAATTTTTCTCATCGGTGTGTTAAAATAGATAAATAAAACAATAAAATTCGAATTCGGCGAATTTTTCAAAGAAGTAATTTTTGATCATAATTGTTATGATCAAAAAATTTATGTTTAATTTTAATAATGTTAATATGGAATAAAATAATAAATACTATGGAAAAGTCTTAACCCTTTTTTCCGGGGTCAAAAGTAAATAATTTGATTTTTTGTATTTGTTTCATTTTTTAAATACGTAATATTATTAATTTATAAGAGAGTTTTAAAGTAATTATTTAACATTAAGATTAAGTTTTTTTTTTTAATTGAAAAGAAAATGAACCCTTAAAAATTACCCAAATTTTGTTTGGCACTTTGTTCAGCAAATTTTGATTAAAATGCGTGTAAGTTAGTATTTGACTCTAAGATGAAAATTATTATTTGACACTGAGATAAAGTTTTTGTTTTATTATAAAAAATTTTTTAATCCTAAAAAGTACAGAAAAGAATTTTTGGACAGCATTGTCCCCTTATGTTTTTAGGGTTAATATTTTTTAATAAAGAAACTTAATCTTAGAGTAAAATATTTACTTATTGCCTTTTTACCAAAAGTCAATAAAAGTGAAAAACAATTTTGGGTACTTTTTGCCCCCATGTCTTTAAAGGGTTAAAATATTTTTTATAATAAAAAAAGTTTATCTTAGTGTCAAATAATAATTTTCATGCTTTTTTATCAAAATTTGCTGAAAAAGTGCCAAAAAAATTTGAGTAATTTTTGTCCCTATGTCTATTGAGGGTTAAAATATTTTGTTTTATAATAAAAATCCTTAATCCTAGTGTAAAATATTTAAAATTCTCTAATAAATTAATATTATTACGTATGTATTTAAAAAATACCAAACGATATTTATTTTAACAAAAAATCTTAATGAAATTTTGTTTAGATATTTTATATTATTAATAAAATGTGCAATCAACACACAAAAATATATATTTTGTTTTCCTGTGTTATTTATTACAAACTTTCTTTTTATTGATCCTTACATAAAAATCTGATTTGATTCAAATACTGACACAAGTACTTAATAAAATAAGTACTTTATTGTAAAACGTATATTAATCACGGAACGGGTATACTTATATTTGTTTCCAAACATTACTCGTTTTACTTGTTTCTGTTTATAATGGGTACAATGGATAACAAGTATAAGTATACTCTTGTATATACAATACACAAGTATATTTTTCCCAATGGGAACGGCAAAGTTGCCAGTTCTTATTCTTTTAACTAAAATTGATATTTTTAATGTGTAGTTCTCAATAATATAAAAAGAAAAAGTTTTCTACTCAATTTTTTTGAAATATTATAATCGAAAATTTTTCTATAGAAAATATTTTTATCGATTTTTTTTTTATAGAAAAATATTTTTGTGAAAAATATTTTCATCGAAGATTTTTCTATGGAAAAATATTTTTATCGAAAATTTTCTATAGAAAAATATTTTCATCGAAAATTTTTCTATAGAAAAATATTTTTTATCGAAAACTTTTCTATAGAAAAATATTTTATCGAAAATTTTTCTATACAAATATATTTTTATCAAAAATTTTTCTATAGAAAAATATTTTTAGTAAAAATTTTTCTATAGAAAAATAATTTTATAGAAAATTTTTGCATAGAAAAATATTTTTATCAAAAATCTTTGTATAGAAAAATATTTTTATCGAAAATTTTTGTATAGAAAAATATTTTAATCAAAAATTTTTGTATAAAAAATATTTTTATTGAAAATTTTTCTACAAAAAAATATTTTTATCATTTGTTTTAAAAAAGAAAATTTTTCTATAGAAAAATATTTTTATCAAAAAATTTTCTATAGAAAAATAATTTTATAGAAAATTTTTGCATAGAAAAATATTTTTATCAAAAATCTTTGTATAGAAAAATATTTTTATTGAAAATTTTTGTACAGAAAAATATTTTAATCAAAAATTTTTGTATAAAAAATATTTTTATTGAAAATTTTTCTACAAAAAAATATTTTTATCATTTGTTTTAAAAAAGAAAATTTTTTATTGAAAAATATTTTTATAAAAAATTTTTCTACAAAAAAAAAATATTCTTATCATTTATTTTAAAAAATAAAAATTTCTATTGAAAAATATTTTTATAAACAATTTTTCTATAGAAAAATGTTTGAATATATTTTTATCAAAAATTTTTGTATAGAAAAATATTTTTATCGACAATTTTTGTATAGAAAAATATTTTTATCAAAAATTTTTCTATAAAAACAGTTTTTGAATAAAAAATATTTATATAATAAAATCTAAAATTGTTAAATATGAGTATTATTCCCAATTAAGTTACATTTGTTTTAAACAATGTTTACAAAAATATTAGTGTCGTGGCAACAATGTTCGATATTATCCGGTATGTGATGGAAATCGATCGTTTTGATAATAATAATAAATTGTATGAGTAAAATGTGTGCAAAGCACTTATCTGTCAAGATATCTGTTTTATAATATAAATATGTATTTTATCCATACGTGTAAAAAAGATACAAATGTGTACCCGATGTCACTCACTGGTTTGAATCCTTCAAAACTCGACCTAAAAAAGCTTGAAATGTCAGCAAGGTAATTATGAAAGCTCCAGTGCAAAGATTTTAGAATGGTGGTAATTTACAATAAATAAATAAATTTCGAGGTTGTTGAATATGATACGCCTTCATTAGTCTCAAACAGCACCATTAATACATCCATCAATTCGTTAGTTTGAGAACTACTGCATGTGAGGTTTGTGAATATGATAATTATAGCTGTGAACCGAACCTTAATACAAAAAATTGTAACTTTGAAATACAGAGGGTGTGTTGAGTTTGAAAATATTTTGTAACAAAATATTTTTGTCATTGTTGTCATCTAACAAAATTTTTGTTAGATGACAACAATTGACAGTGATTATAGTGCTGGTAAAGTAAAGTATCACATATTATGTTTTTAGACCAGCGATGCCCACCATTTTAGTTTTTTTACCACTTGTGGTACGAGATGTTGTTATACATATCATTTGTTATTGAACCAAAATAGCAAATCAATACTTTTTGGGTTGTCTATCAATGTTAATGTTATTTTTAAAATAAGTCATTTAAGGAAAACACAATATCAACTGAAAAAAAATTATTATTTTACAAAAAACAGCGTCAATAAAAAATAATCTTAAATATGTTATAACGCATTTAATCTGAAAAATTAAGTACAATTTTTTTTTAATATTAATTTCTTCTCAAAAAAAAAAAAAAAATGATTTAAGTTATTTTTATTAACAAAATGCGATAATATCGACACCGTAAATCATAAAACCTTTTAGCAAATCAAAAATTACATTTTCGAAATGTTGGTAAACATTTTAACAACAAACGACACAGCAACAAATTGTATGTATGACAGCAACAACTCCTATCACGGGTGATAGGAAAACTAAAATAATGCTCTTCTCTGCTATAATAGGTCAAAATGTCAATTCCTTGAAATCGAGAGGAGGCATCTTAGCAATTGATTTGAGTCTTTGGGTTTATTTTAACTTTAGATCAATACTTTTATGCTTTACAAAAAAAAAAAAAATAATAATTTTATAAAAAAATTACCTAAAATTTGTAGAATTTTTCGTTACACTTACTAATGGAACAGACTATTGAACATAAATCTGCATATTTTCTAAACATTTTTATTGAATTTGCTCAAATGAATAGAATAATTTATTATGTGGAAACAACTTCACCTGACCTTAAGGCATTGAGATTAGCATGAAAGCATAAATACCAAAATAAATACAGTGAAAAAATCTTATACACCAGAACCACAAATTAAAATCAAAATATTTGATGATAACCAGGAATTGAATTGAGGGTTTTGTGATTGGATTTGATTGTCAACTTTTGATAAACTTTGTCCTTTAACAATTACAATTATGGAATAATTTTGATTCAATTTAGAAAGAAAAATGGGTGTACACCGTTGGCAAATGTTGCAAAAATATTAAATATGAAATTGTGTTTTTGGGAAAATGGAAAAACAAGGGTTAGTTCAAAAAAAGTTAATTTATTTTTCAATATTTTAGTTCTCTGGCATCTGTCAAAAGTAGAACAACTGAACAAACTGTGTAAAGTAGGTATTCAAAATATCCAATGAAGCAAAAAATTCACTTTAGCCTCATAGTTTATACGTATGTATGTATGTATGTATGTATGTATGTATGTATGTATGTTGCACAATGTTGTTTTTGGGATAAGCGCTACTTAAAACTCATTTAGGTTTTTATATTAAAGAGGTGTTAATGCCTTTGTTTTTTATCTTTAAAGGTAGTCACATACTAAAAAACAAATTAAATTGAACTTAATATCTAGTGTATGATATTTCAAATATAACAATAACATATATAATTATGATGACATCTTTATCTTAAACCAAAACATACATACTTACATACATATACATCGCTACGCAAGATGATATTTCTTTTTGTAATGAGTAACAGGGCGTTTTATTTTCAGAGTTATACCGCCAATTACTCGAGAGTGATATGTTTGTTTCCTTTAAGGAAGCCCTTTGTATGTTTGTTCTTTCAATATTTGTACCACAAGCTGTAAAAAATGTTTCTTTTGTGGAACAAAAGGACACAAATAAACAATGTACTTTAGTAACGCCTTTAAGCCGCTAATGATCACTACTCAACTCATAAAACGAAATAGAACGATCGAGAGAAAACCACAAATAAAAGTAACAATATTGAAATCCTCTCCTAAGAACAAAGGTCACATGCGGTGATAAGGATCTTGTTACTTTACTCATTTGTTTAGTTGAAACCACATTATACATATGTATGTGTAAGTACATAAATGGTAGTATGAACTACTTACCTATAACATATTTAACTATGTCTATAAAACCTTTCAAAATTTCTGATTTGGATGCATTAGTATTGGAGTGCTTCTGTGTCTCACACATAGAAATTTTCGTACGAGTATTTGAATTCCTTTTGTTGATCATTTATTCCCTCTACGCATTTTAACACAATCCCCTGGAAGTCTTTGTCTAGATGAAAGTAAATACTTTTTTTGTCGTTCTAAATTAAATTGTTTTAGTTTTGCGACTTGAATTTGTTTTTTTTTTTTTTGCAAACCTTTTAAGCGGATTAGCTATTGAGTGCAAGAAGTATTTATGTGTGAATGTTTTTGTTCCTATGAGCGGGTGTTTGCTCTGCAGGAGCTTGGAAGCAGCTTTATTGTAAACGATCTTTTGGTCTTAATTCTCATCGGCTTTATAGAATTTACTAAATTAAATTTAAGTGTAAAATTATGTGTGAAAATCTCAAGTTCATGCTGTGTATTATTTAATTACTAAAATTAAAATGTATAAAATTTTCAGCTTTGCAAATAAGATAAAAAATTAAAAATAACGACTTTGAGTTATGAAATTGAATCATTCCACAGAACTTTATGATGTGTATTTATATTTCATATAACTCCTTTGAAGCAAATGTAAGTAACTTTTGTCGTTTAAGTTGGCTAAAGTTAAAAAAAACAGCTTAAATTCAGCATAGGAAATTTTTTTTATATATGTATGTGACAATCACGTTTCTTTGAATTTTTTCTTTTACAACACATTTGTTGAAGAGCCTCAAGCAAAATGATAATATTTAGAAAAGTAAATCAAATTTGTTAACAAATAAAATGCATAAAACCAATAATACTCGCTCAATACTTATGTACATAGCAATAAAGGAAACTCATATCCTTTATTTGTCATTATTACATTTTCTTAATCTAAAAAAAACAAAAAATCACAAAAAGCTTCTTCCATTGCACCTTAAAATAAATATTTTAAGGATATTAAAATACCTTTGAGAAATAGTTACAACAAAATTCAAATTTTAAATTTCCATTTAAATTATTTATTTCTTTTTGTAAAAATTATATTAAAATGAAATTCATTTTTGCTTTGCATTGAATTGTTGTTACAACAGAAAAAGGGTTTATGCTTCCTTTTCCTGCTGCTAAGAACAAGATGACGACGATTGTGTAAAAATTGCGGTAGTGAGCAATTCTCTACCAAAATGTCGCAATTTTCCAAATGATAAAAACTAATTATTTATTCGTAAATAACTTTAGCAATTTTGCTAAAATAATTATTACCGTGAAATATTATTACTTTGGACAACAAATTCTAACTTTGTAATGAAAAACACGAAAAATAATAAGAAAATCCATTCCCAAGACTAAGCAGGATATTAATTAAATTTTTTTTTTTTTTTAATTTGAAATGATATTTAAACAAATAAGTGTTCTTTATTTGGTTTTGACGAATCTATGAGCTAAGTAAAAGGATAAGCATCACTAACAATTTTTTTTTTAATTTTGCACCTTGATTTTTGTGTTCTGACCATATCTCGGGAGCACTTTTTCGATTTTGATGAAATAATAGCAAGCTTGCTATTATTACATGAAAATTGAAAAAGTGCTCCCTAGAATTGTATTAAATTATACAAGTACAGAAACATTAGGTCATATTAATAAATGCCTCTTAATAAATGTAAGATAAAACAAGTAAGAAAGTGCTATAGTCGGTCAAGCCCGACCATACGATACCCTTCACCACTAAGGTCAATGGTGTTATTTTTCCTGTATAAAGACAAATATTTGCTAAATTTTGCCATCATACAAACATTTTCTCAAAACTTATATATTTAAGCTGTCATTTGGACTTATATGAGATCTAGGGTCAAATGTGGACCGATTATCTTGAATTTGGCATATTGATCACAGTTGTTACAGAAATTATGTGTGCAGAAAATAAACTTGAAACTCTCATTATCTTTGGATTTACGAGCGTTTTAGTGATTTTTGTCTCATTTAGTGCGTTTTTAAAGAAGAGTTTGTATGGGAGCTATGGTCAAATGTGGACCTATTTCAACGAAAATTGATTTTAGTTTACACAAGCAGTATTTGTTTTAAATTTCATGAAAAAATATTAATATTTGTGACCAATATATCAATTTCGGGAAGTACCATAAATAATGGACCGATTTTGACGAATTTCGATAGCCCTGGTCCTATTATCAATGATCTGTGCCAAATTTCATTAAATTATCTTTAGAATTGCGGCCTGTAGTTTGATTACAAAGTTTACATGTGGGTCCAGCCAGCCAACCTGCCAGCCGGCCAGCCATGACATCGCTAAATCGACTCAGAAAGTGATTCTAAGCCTATTGGTATACTAAAAGGTGGGTCTAAGACAAATATTTCTATGCGTTACATACATCAGCACAAACTTATAATACCCTTTCCACCTATGGTGGTGAGTCCATGGAGTACGAAAATAGTAATATTTTTTTTTGATCACTTCGTTAAGTATATTTTTTAACAGCAAATGTAACGTAAAACCATTATTTACGAAAATTTAAAGAAAAAAATCATAACTTCTTTATTTGACAGTCGATTTAACTTTTGTTTTCAATGGATATTAGATGCGAATTCGGCTTTTCTGAAAATATTTTCCGTTTGAAGATCGCCCATAAAATGGCTATTTTATAGCGCTTAAAATAAAAAAAATGCAATTTTTTCAACAAATTTTCATTTTCTGCCGGATCCCAATTTTTTGTTGGGCAACAAATTTTGGTTTTATAAATTTTATTTAAAAGTACATTTAGTTGGCTTTTTAAAATGTATAAGTAGACTTCGAGTTTCTCATCGAAAGGTTGCGCAATTTAGTATTATTAGTAATAAAAATAAATTAAAAAAATTAATATTTCTTTAAAAATGTGTGATAAAAGTAATAATTTTTGTTTCATTTGTGGACTTTTTGTGGACAAAAAACATAAAATTGATTTATCGGTTAATGAACATGTTATTCCACTATACGAAGAGTACTTTAGTCGTTGTTTTGTTCGTGGATTGTGGTATGTACCCTCTGTTTGCTGTTCATCGTGCTATTCGACACTTAGATCTTGGAAAATGCAAAGTGGCTCCACTGCAATACCTTTCGTTGAACCCGTTGCTTGGCTTCCACAACGTGTACATAGACCAAATAATTGCTATTTTTGTTTAACTTGCACTAAAGGTTACCACTTTAAAATAAGAAAATTAATTAAATACGCAGACGTTGACCATGTTATTAAATCAGTATTGCGTCAAAATAAAGATTTAATCAAAGAAAACACAGCAGAATTATCACCAGAGTCAATTGAGCCTGAAACATTTCCAACCCTTTATGAAAGGCCAGCATCAGAATTTATCCCACCAGAAGCTGAACTAAGAGAACAACGCTTAATTTCATCAGGAGAATTTCATGACCTGGTACGCGATTTAAAACTGTCAAAGAGACAGACGGAACTTTTAGGATCAAGAATGAAACAATGGAATTTCTTAGATGAGAGTGTCAATATTACTTTTCGTAGAAGTGAAGAAATGGGTTTATTTGGATCACTGTTTAGCGAAAGCACAAAAAACAGCAATATGGTTTATTGTAATAATGTAAATTCTTTGTTTGATAAGCTAGGACACAATCATATTTCACAAGACTGGCGATTATTCATCGATGGATCAACGAAAAGTAAATATGATTTACACTTACATCGAAAAACTTTTTGAAAATTTCTGTTTTGTATATACAATATATATAAATTTTAGGCCTGAAAGCAGTACTTTTACATAACGGGAACTTATTTCCATCAGTTCCTTTGGCTTACGCTACTGACATCAAGGAATCGTACGAGAGTATGTCTGAAATTTTGAATTTAATAGACTACAATTCTCATAACTGGCAAATTATTGCTGATTTTAAAGTATTGACCATTTTAAATGGTATGCAAGGTGGCAACACAAAGTTTCCATGCTATTTTTGCGAATGGAACAGCCGTGCAACTGAGCAACCTTTACATATTAAGCTGGGTTTAATAAAACAGTTTGTCAAAGCACTTGATAAAAATGGTTTAACATTTAAATATCTTTAAAGAAGTTTTCCACGAATAACTTGTGGCAAGCTTAAAGAAGGTAAGCACGTATTTTTTGTGATGCAGACATTAAAAAAATTAAAATATATATTCTACAACAGGTATATTTGTCGGTCCACAAATAAGACAACTAATGAGAGACCAAAATTTCTTAGAACAAATGTCGTATTTAGAAAAAAATGCATGGGAAGGCTTTGTTGCAGTGTACGAAAACTTTCTTGGGAACAAAAAATGTAAAAACTACGAAGAAGTGGTTAGTAAAATGCTTTCTTCCTACCATTCGATGGGTTGCAAAATGTCAATCAAACTGCACCATCTCCATGCTCATTTATAATATAAATGCCAATAAAATTGCCATTTCTTGGCTAATTTTTAAAAGGACATTTTTTTTAGTGAGGCAAGGCATGTATCCTTCAAAATGTAGAAAAAAAAAATTTAAGTAGTTTTAAAAATAAAAAGTTACGATTTTTTTTACTTAAATTTTCGTGAATAGAGATTTTAAGCTATATTTGCTGTTAAAAAATATATATTAACGAAGTGACCAAAAGAAATTGTTACTACTTTCGTACTCTATGGACTCCCCCAAAACAGAATTGGTATGTGAGAACCCCCGCATTTTTCTTTACATTTGGATCACAGTGTAATGTTCAATTTGATATACATATAACTTTTAAATATCATGTATATTTATAGGGTCTTCACAAAATGTAAAAGTCAGACAAAAAATGTTCTCAAGATTTTTTTTATTGACCCTTAATGAAGCTAGAGTCAAATGTGGACCGAATAGTTGGAAATTTAACTTTCACAAAAATCTGATCTTCATAGTATTTGTTTTAAATTTCATAAAAATATACTGAAATGTTTTACCAAAAACTCAATTTCCAGAAGTGAGGCCTATGGAAGATACCCGAAAAATATAACTCATATTGAGAAATATAGCTTCATTTGTGATAAATTTTAAGTAAAAATTAATTATTTTATGAAAAATTAAAAAAAATATATATTAAAAGATTTGATATTCCTTAAATAGGCCATTTAAGGAATAATGGCCCTTATATTGGGAAAAGATTGATTTGTGATTCCTAATTTTCTGTAAAAAATTTAAAAAATTATATAAAAGAGTAAAATTTTAAGTAATAAAATCTGACAAAATATAAAATCATAAATATTTCCTTAAGGAGGTCTCACATTAAAAATAAGCGCTTAATTTCTGAGTTTTTTGTGAGAAATTAAAAAAATATAAATATAAAATCGAGTGCTATATTCAATTTGCCGGATCTTTTTTATTAGTGTTCCATAAAGAAATAGTTAATTTAGTTCAGTCCTATAGAAATAATATGAGATATAAACAGGAGTAGGCAGGCCATGCCACCAGCAGCCGATGAATTTTTTTAATTTTCGTAAATACCACGATCATCAATAAAACTAGTGAAAATGAGTATTAAAATCATTCAGTTGAAATTTGAATGTTAACAGATTTGGTTGGTGCCGTTTTGTTAAAGAAAAGACAAAAACAAAATAGGCAAGATCCAATCCAATTTATAGCAACAAAATACATGGTTCGAGAGAACGTAGAAATATAATCTCGAACATTGTTACCACGACAATATTATTTTTGTAAATATTGGGAATTGAAAAATTAGGTTTCATCAGGTTTGAGTTCATTTAATTTTCAAATTATTAATTTTGAAAATTGGAAAGTAAATTATGGAGAAAAACTGAAAAAATTATTTTTGAACGCGGCTAGTGGATTGCAAATAATATTGGGAATATTTTTCAAAACAGAAATAAATTATAATATTAAACAATTTTAGATTTTTATATGTTTTAGATATTTTCGACCCAAAAGATTTTCTATAGAAACACTTTTGATAAAAAATTTTCTACAGAAAAATTGTTGATAAAAAAATATTCTATTGACAAAATTTTGATAAAAAAAAAATTTTAAGAAAAATTTTCAATAACAAAAAATTCTGTAGAAAAATTTTTGATTAAAAAATTTTCTGTAAAAAAATTTTTGATAAAAAATGTTCGATATTTTCTATAGAAAAAATTTTTGATAAAAACTTTTCTATAGAAAAATTTTTAATAAAAATATTTAAAAAAATGGAGTAGAAAACTTTTTTTTAAAACATTAGAACTATGAATTCAAAAAAATACACATTTTAGTTAAAAGTATAAAAAACGGCAACTCTGCCGACTATTTTTTTGTTCTGTTCTTGTTCATGGATATAGATTTGCTGATATTTGCAAGTTTTTGGTCATAAAAAGTATTAACACGGGTTTTCATATACATATACGTTTTGGGTCGATTTGTTCATAATATATTTGATCAGACATTATATATTTGATACTGACAGCGGTAAATTGATTATTTCGAGGAAAAAAAATAAAATTTAATAAAATATTTGTACTTAATATTAATTACACGGAAATAATTATTATTTATTTAAAAACAGAAACAGAGAAATCGTTTATAATAAGCAGCTAATTAAATGCTTAATTAGGAAACAACAATAGGATCAGAAATTAAAACAAATAAAGTTTTGGTACCAAAATACGATAGATCACAGCGGGTATATGAAGTTGTATGAATTTGTTTGAAATTTAGCAGAAGTCTTAAATAAATAAATTGACTGCAAAACGGAAAAGGAAACTGTATTAGACACAATTTACTCTAACTTCATACGTAACACAAACACACAAAACTTGTCGGGCAGACACTCACATCCCTATGGGTTACAGCGTATCCTGCTGTTATAAATTTCAATGCTAAATGATCCAACTTTTGTATGACCGACATCTGTCATAGAAATATACGTACATAAATTATATATATAAAATGCATACTTACATCTTTATTCCACTGCACAATTATTTAAGTTCGCTTCTATTGTAAAAGTATGGGTGTACGCTGAGAGAAAGAAACATTTACAGTTATGTAATTATAGGTTTATTTTTGATTGTAATGTTTTGATTTTGTTCTTAATGGTCCTTAATAGTCGAATGACAACCTAACATCGCCAATATTTAGTACAAGGGGTTGAAATTTATTAAAGTTACAACATAATCGTAATATAATTTGATTTTTTAGAAAAAAAAATGTAAGTAAAAATGCAACATATTTATGAAGGTGTTGACATTAAAAGCCTCAGGTTAAAACGCAGCATGAAATAAATATTGAAATGTACTCATAGCGAGGTTAAATTTACTATTACAAATTCTAATTAAACCATCTCCATTTCTGTGCATCATTCCGATTTTAAAAGAAGGGAGGAAATCCTCAGACGCTATCGTATTTTTATTTTCATACAATTTCTAACACATTTAATTCAATTACCTCGTCTCTCAGTTGTTGCTATTGCTTTTTTTTTTTATCAAAATTCATTAAACATGTAAATTATTTCTTAAATGCACATACATAAACTCTCATTGCTAATGTCGTCTATAATTTGAAAGTTTTGATTATTTTGTCATTGACAATTTGCTAAAAATGTGTATTTTAATTAAATAAAAATCATTTTAATCATTCAATATTCACATATACAGACACTAACACTTACGCAAATACTCCTGAGTATTTCAAAATTTAGCAAAACTCACACTCACAAAAATGTATATGTTCATACCTGTTAACAATTTGGCGCCATTTTTAGTTGTACCCCAGAGAGTATTTTCTCATCATTGAAAATATTGATTTAAAATTAAATTATTTAAACGATGTATGCATGTATGTGTGCTTATACAAAAAACACATACATGCACATTAACACACCCCTTTTGTGAGTGGTAAATATATTATCGAAATTAGTTTTAAAAATCATTTGCCTTTGGAAGAGCTATATTCCGATATTTGTCCGATCTCTTACAAACTCATATACTTCTAATCTATACATTCAATATAACTTCGATTCATGTTTACGACTTTTGTCTGCCATATGCAAAGAACTAACAAAATGTTAGTTGACCTAAAGGTCGATGTGAGATGTCGGTTATGAAATATATTTCATTTAAAATAACGTTAGTCAACTATTTTAACCCTACTTTATGTATGTATCTTTATTTGATGGATTATTATCACAAGTAAACTAAAATGTATTTATTATTTTTTGCGAGGGTTAGTAATTTAATTTTAATATTTATGTTTTTACTCCGTGGTCCTTTTATTTTTAGTCATTGTTAATGAACATGATTGTGTGTGTTTAGTTGGGTTTTGTCTACAATTAATTTTAAAATTGTTTAATTATAACTTAATTTGCGAGGATTTTCTGTGTGGTTCATACTATACAAACAAATTTACATAAATTAGGGGTATAATATTTAAAAGATTTGCTAATTTCAATGATCAGAAACACCGATCACTGAAGTTAAATATGGAGATACTATAAACTCAGTTAAGAAGATTATTTTCAATGCTTATATACATATTAACATACATACATATGTATACTTGCTGAATATCCAAAGATTTTTTTGCACTTAATCCCAGTATAAATGTAATATATTCATTAATGTACACAGATTTTATGTCAATGAAATGAAGTTATGCTTCTAACCCAGTAAAACTTTTCATTACCAAATAATGAGTTAAACAGTTAAACTATTGAACACGAACTACTTACTCATTCGCTGTTTAAGTCATTACATTAACATGGGGATGTCATTGGAGGCAAGTACTTACCAATTGCAGAAAAGTAATGACTTGGGTAATCAATTTGAAAGCAACAACAACAACAGCAACAACTTTTTTGTTGTTGTTTTATTAAAAACATATATTTTTAAACGAAATACAAAATTTTTTTTATGATCCCATGGGGGCTCGAACCCAGACCCTCCGACTGCTAGGCAGAGACTCTTCCACTGAGCTACTTCATATGTTGGAAACTTAGCAGCTTATAATTAATATAAACAATTTTTATTTTTAGATCCAAAATCATGTGAAAATAACTTTGTTTTTCCCTGCTTTTTTTTGCTTTGTTGTAATTTTTGGAAAAATATTTTTATACGATTTTTTGTAATTATTTTAAAACTTTTTTAAAATTATTTTAAAACTTAAACAATTTAAATCTTCTTTTTTGTATAAGTTTTAACATAAGATTGACTCTTACTTACTTAAATGTTACAACCTGTTAAGGTCAAAGTCCGAGCATATTTTAGAATTCCATGGATTTCGATCTTGTGCGAATATTCTCCAATTTTATAGGCCAAGCTTTGAAAAATGTTCCTCTACTTGGTCTTTCTATCGAAGCTTCGGACATCCTCCTCTAATATTAGGTAGTGGGACATTTCAATTCTAATTTTATCCTCTTCATTGTATTTTTTTTTTCAAGAGAGGGATACTAGCCCGTAATCCTAACCCATTTTTATCGATCTTATGGGACAACTCTCGGAACATGTTAACTCAGATAAGTTGGGCTTACCAAGTTAAGACCAATTAGAATCGTGTTTGATATTCAACATCCCCTACATAATCAAAATTGACTCATGATGGTATTTTTTCATTAACGTGAGTTAGTTTTACAAATTTTTTTTTACAGAAGATAATATTTAAGTTCTTAAAATTCAAAAATCATTTAAAAAGACTCTTTTAATAAAAAAAAAAACTAAAAAAAATTGTTGCCCTTGGTGGGATTTGAACCGGGGCCATTCAGTTTAAATTACCATCTTAATTACAAATAAGTACTTCTGTAATAACTTATTATTTATTCGGATGGTATGTTGTAGTCGTTACAAGGTAACCAGTTATCTGAGTACTTGCCATTACCAAAGTTTTGCTGGGAATGTATATGATTGATAAAATTTTAAATATATATAAGTATATAAAAGTATTAATAGAATAAATTTGTAGTACTTTTTATGGAATACTCAGTTTTGCAGGTTTTATTCATTAAATTTTATTAATATTTGTTACAACTTGCAAAGAAACTAAAATTTATTAAAAATCTGAATTTTAATTATTAATTTTCACTATTCTGAGATGTAAAAAATATTATGTGAACAAGTTAGAAAGTGATATCCTTCACCACTGAGGTCAAATGTTTTTTTTTCGTGTATAAAGACAAATAATTTGTTACTTTGTCTTAATACAAAGATTTTCCCAAAACTTATATACTTATGCTTTTGCGTCGTTTTAACCTATATGGGATCTGGGGTAAATTTGGACCGATTGTTTAGAAATTAATAATTTGATTACAGTTTTTACAAAAACTATGTATACAAGAAATATACATAAAATTGTAATTATCTTCGGATTTACGAGCATTTTAGTGATTTTCTTCTCATTTAGAGATTTTTGGCTGAAGACTTTGTATGGGAGCTATGGTCAAATATGGACCGATTTCAACAAATATATAGCCATGGTCCCACTACTAAAAGAATTTTGTATTCAAAATTTCATCAAATTATCTTTAGAATTGCGTCCAGACATATGGTGGTGACGGGTATAATAAATTCATTTTATACATAAAAGACGAATCAGAAGCACTTTCTCAAAATATGATAATTGTTTGTTTCCAAAATACTCGTACAATAGTACCCTAATGCTTTTAAATACAAAACAAAAAACAAATCGCAAGAAAATACAAAGGAAATAATTGATAAATGAATTAACTAATTGAACCACAAAACTTCATAAACTCAAGTTATTCACTTATAACACTCGTTTGCACAAACTACTGAAATATAATTGAAAGTTTTGCGCTAAAACCCAGCACATTTCAAATTACAAAGATGTGAATAAGAAATCTATGATCTTAGTATAAATGTATGTGCTTACATTAGACCGGTTTGATCCAAATGTAAATTAATATCAACTTGTGGGTTACCACCTCAACAATTAAGTTTAATCGATTTGTGTTCCTTAAAAAAGTTTTTTGAGATTGTCAAATTTTAAAATTTAAACGTACCCGTAACAAATTTTTCAAACTGGCCTAATGTGTACATACATTCTTAGATGACAAACATATATACAGTACAACTTCGAAAGTGTGGATACTCTAGTAATCCGGAAACTTCTTCATTTCGGACAATTTAAAATGTTTTCTCAGTTATCCGGACAATTTTTGTATGCAAAAACACACATTTCAAATATGCCTTTTTAAACTCGCATAATTTACTATGCCTGCCTAATAAAGCATAGAAAAATTCACTTTTCCTAAACCAACGATTTGTCACATTAAAAAAACAGGAAGAATATAAAACAGTTTATTTAAAATACCTTTAATGGATCCGGTAATATTTAAACTAAACTTTTGATAAACCTTTTTAAAATGGAGTAATTTACCATTTTTTAGGAAATAGAAAAGTTATAAAAGATGCAAAAATCCATAGTGAGAGAAAGCGCTCTGGATAAAAAACCAGTTTCCTCTAAAATTTTGAAAGCAAATGCCAAATTTTATATGTTAATATGACGGGAAAGGACAATATTATAAAAATATGTGGCGAAAAATATCTCTCTATACATTAAAAAACGAACAATCACATTAACAAAATGTGTCAGCAAGAAATAACTTCTTTTCATAGTACAATTAATGTTCGCACATATTCAATTATTTTAATATTTTTACCTTCTATAGTCCGGACAAGACTAAAACTAAATGTATCCGGATAGGCGAAGTTGCACTGTACCTGCATATACACTCCTTTGCTAAACTATAAAAAGTAAAAGTGTATTAATATGTGCAAGATTCTGCTTTATGTGCAAAAGAAAATTGAAGAAAATTTCATACAAGTGCTACAAGTGAATTTTCTTTAAACCACTACTAACCACATCTTTAATCATGTCTTTTTATTTGTGCCGAACATTTGAACATACTTTCGTTTTAAGATTGAAGTTTATTCTTCAGTTGTTACATTAACTAAACCTAGAATAGTTTTTTATATATGTATGTTAGAAGAACTAATGACATTACTATTTTATTATATTATTATTATTTTATTCCTTACAGGAACAGAATTCAACTCTTTGAAGGGATTTTCAGATACAATAATAATTTATTCTTAAATTGTTTATAGTATAAGGTTTAGAAATTGATTCTAAGAAAAACGGATTTAGAGAATAACATAATATTTATACCCTTCACCACCATAGGTGGAAAGGGTATTATAAGTTTGTGCTGATGTTTGACCCGCATAGAAATATTTGTCTTAGACCCACCTTTTAGTATACCAATAGACTTAGAATCACTTTCTGAGTAGATTTAGCGATGTCCGTCCGTCCGTCCGTCTGGCTGGCTGGACCCCCATGTAAACCTTGTAATCAAACTACAGGTCGCAATTCTAAAGATAATTTGATGAAATTTGGCACAGATAATTTTGTTGACCATGGGACCATGGCTATTGAAATTGGTCAAAATCGGTTCATTATTTATGGTACCTCCCATAGGTCCCACTTCCCGGAATTGCTATATTGGCCACAAATATCAATATTTTTTCATGAAATTTAAAACAAATACTGCTTATGTAAACTTAAATCACTGTACCAAATTTCGTTGAAATCGGTCCACATTTGACCATAGCTCCCATACAAACTCTTCTTCAAAAACGCACTAAATGAGACAAAAAATCACTAAAACGCTCGTAAATCTAAAGATAATGAAAATTTTGAGTTTATTTTTGCATACATAATTTTTGTAACAACTGTAATCAATTTGCCAAATTTGACCCTAGCTCTCATATGAGTCCAAATGACGGAAACAGGTTGAATATATACGTTTTGAGAAAATGTTTGTATGATGGCAAAATTTAACAAATATTTGTCTTTATACAGGAAAAATAACACCTTTGACCTTAGTGGTGAAGGGTATCGTATGGTCGGCTTGACCGACTATAGCGCTTTCTTACTTGTTTTGTATGCAAATTTGCAACATACACTCACTCCCATAAATATGTATCCAAATAATTCGCTAAAAAATATATTAGTTATTAAAAATATGTATATTGAATTTCGAATCTGAAAAAGTTTCAAATCTTGATAATTAACACGCCTCATACATTTAATTTTTAGGCGATATATGAATAATACTTTTATTAGTGAATAACCTTGTTTTATATTGGGTCTACATTTTGAAGGTAGATTAAAATACAAACAATTTCAGAAATTATGCAACATTGTACCATGAGAGAGGTCGTATTAAAATGCATATCTTTAGAATTAGAGGACCGATTAAATGGTTGCTTTTATGAGAATATTTAGCGGACCTATTTAGATTAGACTTTTGGCAACAACAGTTACGTAAGATATGATATTTCGGTATGCTGAAATCAAGTTTGATGAGCTTCTAGATGACATACCGACATAACTTATATGTATAGGTTATAGATGTTAATAGTGTTCTACGAAGTACACTATTAAATTGCAATATATAGTTCTACTTACAACTGAGATATAGCCAAAACTCGAAATTCGATGCTAAATTACAATTTTTTCATTTTCTATAGACACCAGGGATATCGCCAAAATTCAAAATTCGATGAGAATTAAATTTTTTTTATTAACTGTTTTTTTTTTCAAAACAAAAAACTATGTTTTTTCAAAAAACTATTTAAAAAAAAAAAATTTTTTTTTTTAGAAAATACTCCATTGCATCATGCTATTAAAATTCAAAATTCGATGAGAATTTAATTTTTTTTTTAAACTGTATTTTTTAAAAAAAATTTTTAAAATTCGTCATCGAAGTTTAGTATTTTAGCGATATCTCAGGTGTTTATGGGCCGATTTTCATGAAATTAAATAGCGTGCTGCTATTTAAAATCTGGTGTATAATTCGTCTGGGTACACCCACCAGGAGCCCACAAACTTGATTTCAACAGACAGACAGGCGGACAGACAGACAGACGGACAGACAGACAGACGGACATGCCTAATTCGACTCTCCTGGCGATTCTGAGTCGATCGGTATAATTTCACCAATAGGTGATATATATATACATATATATAAATAAATAAAAATATATTTTTTTTAATTTAAAGGATTCAGTATTTTTAGGCCCTCTGACTTAATGTTTGTTATAGAAATATATTTGATGAAAAAATAAATTAAGCTACACGTTATAGTTTTTTAAATTAAAATAAAAAAAGTTGTGATTTTTGCACGAGTTATTTCAATTTATAATATATCTAGTAAATGTTTGGATAAATATTTGTGCGAGTGAGTGTATGTATAAAAAATGAGATCCATTAGAGCTAATAATAAAAATATCCTCAATAGAACTATGTCCAGAGGTGGTTACCAAATATTTATTTGCAAATTTAGAATCTGGTTGTTTAAATTAAACTCCCACAAATAGGAGAGTTTATGAACAAAAAATTAATTATTATTACTTTAAATTAATCTTACAAATTAATGTTAATACGAATAGAATCGATTTTTAACTCTCCTTCCCTATTTTATATGCATTTGTTAAGTTAGAATGAAAAAAAGGAAATTGAGTAAAAAGAAAATAAATGAATTGTAAAATTAAATAAACTTCTTTTAAGCTTAATTTTGATTAGTTAAAATTTAAAAGCTACATAAATACACCACGTGATTAAAATGTTAATACTTCACATAAATAATTTTAAGCAATTTTAAGCAAATTAAATAACAGATCTTATAACTCTGTTGCAAGTATAAATGTATGTATATAGTTGTTTTTACTTTTATTTTAGTAGCATTGAAGTATTGTCCCAGTGTTAACGTGTGATAATGACGGTTTTTTTATTTATCCAATTGTAATTGTGTGAGATTCTCCATAACTCCTCAATAACTTTAAATTGTTTTAAGGCAGTTTATATAGACACATATTTTAAAATTTTAGCTGGTGTGAATATTTTTTTAGAATATTTTTTATAACTAGTTAATAATTTGTATTCATAATAATTATGTGTTTTATTAAATAATTTCTACTAATTAAAGTAATTAAAAATATAAAAAGTGCTAAAAAGCTTATATACATAAGTTCAAACGATAAAATAAAAGTGTTTTTTTAATAATCAAAATGATTATTTACTTACATTTTAATTAAGTCACAAACAACAACAGCAACAGCAAAAACACGCTTGTATAAACCCACGCAAAATGATTTTTAATTAAAAAATAATTATCTCCACATACATACAAACACACTTGCATACATATATACACATTAGGGCGGGTCAAAGAAAGACAATTAAAATCAACTTCATATAGCGATGTCAAATATTTTGAGTGTTAAAAACTTAAGTATCATAATCTAGGGGATAAAAATGGATGTAAAATATGCTTTTGCCAAATTTCATCTAATTAAAATGTAATTGCTTAAGAACAGTTTTAAGTAATTAAAAAATTTATCAAAAATTTTATATCTTTAATGACTTGTGGCAAATAAAGAAAAGATAAAAAATGTTTTTGTGTTTCTATTCAGAGGTAATCTTCGATTTATGTTGATAATTGTTGGACACAATAATTCTTATTTATTCTGTCCCGCAAAAAAGATATAATGAGTGGGTTTCGCTCAGTGTAGAATTAGGTATAATCCTTCTGAAGAGATGGCCTAACCAACCATCGAAACGCGTCGAGGAAAGGTTTCTCCACCAACATTTTTTTGGTTTTATCAAAAAACGATTTATTACAATAACAAATAATTGTAATAAATTTGGATCTTAGAGCAATACACTACAGTAATTTTTAGCCTTCTTGATAAATAGCTATGTAATTTTGCAAAAAATGTTTTATCGACCCTCCCTAATATATGTACATATATTCTATAAGTACACAAAACATTTAAGTATAAATACTATATGTATGTATGGGTGATAGCTTATGTAGAATAACCCCATAAACAATTAAATTTATTTTCATCTCAAAAAATAAACTATGTATTTCCATCAAAAGTTATGATATGAATATGAATATATTTTGAATGAAAATAAAAGAAAATAATAAAAAAAAGAATTTTTGACATTGGATTTTACAGTATTAGAGATTGAAATACGAATTTGCAAATAAGCGATATACGAATATACTTATCGCCGCTTTATATATTGGTAAAAAATGTTAGGAAAAACAAAAATAATTTTTCAAATGTTTGCTGGGAATTTAATTATTCAGAAAGGAGAAAGAAAACGGCGCAGACAGACATGTTTGTGTGAACGTTTATGTCTGTCTATATGTAGGTAATAAAATAGAAAAACTCGTCATTTAATTAATTAATTCATTATGAATAATTTTAAAATGGTTGCCGAGTCGCAAACCAACTGTAAATTTGTAGATACATATTTATTGGCAATTTTATTTAGCTTGTAATAAATACTTTATTTAAAAATATATTTTACACACATAAATTTTAAATTTAAATTTTTATAATTTAATAAAATAAATATTTTTAAGGTGAAAAAAAAAATTCGGAAATAATTATAATATTTAATTTAATTGAAGTAAGTTACCATTTAACATACTCATGTACATATACATGTATGTACATACATACAATTCTATGTATTAATATATATATATGTATATATATCAACACACACAGATACATAGTTTTTATGATGCAGCACTTTTTGTGTCAATTCTATTTATTAAAACACCTTGGCACGTTTCCTTTTTCAATTAAATACCACCATTTTCCATTAATGAATTTGCATACATATTCGTAGAAATGTGCTCCGAGCAGACTGCAGCAGTTTGTTAAATGAAAACAAGAAACACTATAAAACGACAAACATGACATACATATACATACGGTTGTGTACATATGTATATATATATATATATATGTACCACATTGCATCCAACCACTCCATACCACATCACACTACACCACACATCCTTGTTATTGAGTATTTCTATAATAAAATTAAATTAGAAGACCAGAAAATTAAATCATCAAAGCACGACGACAACGTCAACGACACAAAAATTACAAACATACATTACATTATTTGTATGTACATATGTGTCCGTCCATACATTCGTAAATTGAATAATAAAATGTAACTGGAAAGAGTAAATTTAGATAACCCTTAGGTGACCACTGGCAAAGAGGCTGGGTCCAGCAGAGGAAAGGGGATACAAAATGGAAATGGTCAGAAATAGATGGAAGTTGTTTTGGATCATTAAGACATCGCTTAAATGGCTGCCTGTTATACAATATTAACTTAAAAATGATGTATTTTCTCCCCTCTCTCTTTTTCTCTCATGTCACTTCTCTTCATTTAACAAGCAATTTGACAAAATACACATACGAACGTAAAGATCTACTATGTATGTATGTACATAAATTTACATCCATCCATTCAAACGTACATAATACACTTAATACTTATGTATGTATGTAAAATTGATTAAGTTCTCCGAGCAGTTTGCATAAAAGTAAAACAACAATGATAGCAGCACCAATAAGTACTGTATGACCAGTCAAGCCCGACCCTATTATACCCTATGATTTTATATATCTCATACTTACATACAACCAATTACATTTCTGTTTTTTAATTTATTATTTATATATAAACATTATTTGGTTACATCAGCCGATTTAGTTGTTAAATGGTACTATATCAGATAAACTGAATGTGTTAAGAAAAAAGGTTTATTCTCAAATTGAGGATGATTTGAAAATAAATGTTTTTCAAAGGTCAGACGTTTGATACTGATTTGAAAATAAAAGCGATCTCAATAAAAAGGGCACTTTATTCTCAAATTGGCAAATGCCTTTGTTCTCAAATCATTATCAAACCTTATTCTTAAAGGTTTTTCAAATGTGGATATCATCTACATGTGGAACATAAATAAAATGCTGTTATATTTTTGATATTTTTGAGTTTGTTTATTTTGTTTTTGAAGTCAGTGCATTATATTTATGTAAATCCTTTTGCTTAAAACATATTTTTTGTGTGTTAGGTAAAAAAAACTTTTGAGAAACAAAGAAAATTTGCTTATGCATATGAATATTATTGAAATTTTACCTTACACCTCAATAGGTGGTTGGATGGACAATTATGTAAACTTTTTTTCAAAATAATTTGATTCAATTTGTTGCAGACATTTGCTTCGGTCTATCACAATTAATCTCCCAAACAGAAATACTTACACAGAAGTACGAGAACACAAAACACCAAAATTTAAATCTACAATGATTTAACTTGAAACAAATGTTTTTAAAATCGTTGAAAATATTTTAGTTTTGCTGTATTTAATTTTCAATAACAATTTTTCAATGTTTTTTTTTTTTTTTAATTAATAAATATTGTATTGACAATTTTAAAATGTTTGCCAGGAAAAATTGTTCTGACAAAAACATGTTAGTTATTGTAAAGAGAAAATTTTATAATTTTCTCAAATTCGTTCTTAAATTTGTTCTTAATTACATTTTTTTCAGTACAGGAACACTTTATTGTAATTTTCTGATTAAAACTTGTACAATATTGCCCAGTATTGGTAGTTCTGAAACAAAGCTATGCAATTTTTTTTTTTAATGTTTGAAAAAAATTTGAAATAAGATTTGATATCAAATTTATATAACACCATTTTTTAACGTATTCTGAAATCATCTTAGGGTTTGATAATGATTTGAGAATAACCTTTATTATCAATTTGAGAAGCTATAATTTGTTAAACGTTTATTCTGAAATGAACCTTCATTTGAAAGTAAATGTGAATCTCAAACATCTATTCAGATTTGAAAAAAAAAAATTAAAAAGAAGATTTGATATCAAATGTAAAAGTCATCATATATCAAACGTTTGACAAATTAACAAAATTGATTTGAGTAGAAAAACAAACGATTGACTCAAAAAAATATTGGGTTTGCCAAAATTTCTATAAATTTGAATCAAATGTACTACTTTCATATCGTCTATACTGTCAGCCATAGGGTACTTGGTACTACATACATTATGAAATAAAAAAGACGTTCCTTTTTCTTTGTTGTTTTTGCTGTTGTTTTATTGTATTCAAATTGAATAAAAGCTGAACACATCCTTAATGCGGTTGTTGTGACTGACCAAGTATCTCACATGTTGTATTTGGCATTTATATACCTACAATTCGTATGTTTGTAGCAGAACAGTCCACTAGAGTTGAACTGAGCTAAATTGAGTTGTTTGGGTATGCTGGATGGGTTGACTCCACACCAGTGGAATGCTCGATGCCATGTTGTGATTGGATTGGGTCTGTGGGACATCATAAATTAAATTCTTCATCAACTCAAATACTCATTAAAAACCAATAAAACTGTAAAGAGAGCATTAACTTTAATGAAAAAGTGTGGTAACCATCATATTCCTCAAACCCTGATGCGGACTCACATTATTCCAACCATTATATGAACCCAACTAAAGATACTCTTTTATGAATATCTTTTGTGATTTGTTGCACGCAGAATCTATCTCTAGCTTTTGCATTGAAGTACTCACAAATACTTACAAATGTTATGTTATAATATGAAAAAACAGAAAAGAGCTTGTTTAAACTCCACCCCATATACCACAACCATACACATACATTAACATTTCAAATCTGGTGGAATATTGAGAGTGTAGTAGTAACAGTCATCAAATAAGGGGAAATTTGTTTATTGTTTGAATTTGGATTCGAGGTAATTTCATTATAAGTTTAACCTCAAAGTTTATATTTCAATTATATCTTGAATGTATGTATGTGTGTATTTAGTAACTTTTTTTGTTATTTTGCTGTTTCATCATCTATTTTAACATGCAGAAATAACAAGTAACAAACTGTTGCTTTAAACTAAAATGATAAGTCTTTGAAATATTAATTGTTTATAATTTTTAGTAGCTATTGTTGAAACAACCACATTAATCGCAATAATTTGCAGAGTATACGAGTGTATATTTTAAAACACGCATATATAGACACAATACACGTACATATGTACATATACATATGTGTATGTTATATTATAATGGAACATTTTATTAAGTGTCAGCTACCGTCGGTTAACCAATCGACCGTAATTAAAAATTTCAATTAAATATAAATTAATTAAACCACACACCCATACTCTTACACTGTGAATGTAATGAATCGAAGTACATACATAACAAAAATCACACGAATTATTCTCGGAAATAAAAAACTTAAAGAACATTACAAAAATGTTTTTAGTTAGTTGTTCTTAAATTTAAATTTTATAAAACATCTTTTAAATAAAATTCGTCTTAAAAAGATTATTTAAGATGTAAAATCATTAGGATATAAATAATTGTTTTTATAAGATGTATACCATGACGATAAATTATACCTGAAAACGACAATACAAACCGGAGTTTAGGGTAATTAAAGATGCTTCCAACAGATTGATAAACAAAATTCAAAGGGAGTGGTAACATTATAAATCGGGAGTGGAAGCATTATATATTACCTTTTATTACCTTAAGTTAATTATTTATTCAATGAAAGGAACAATCCCTAATTACCATAAAAAAAATATTACGTATACGCTCAAGTACATACATACTAGGGCATTCAATGATTCAGGCTATCAGTTTGTACATAATTACAAATTCATTACATAATACAAAAAAGCTTAAGGGTCCCTAACATATCAATTGTACGTACTACCATAACTGTTTCAATACTGTTACCAATACATTGTAAAAAAAATTCAGTCAATAACGGTGTTAAAAACTTTTTATTATTTTGGTAGTTTTTTTTTTCTAGCTAAGCTATCGTTTCAGATTTAATAGAAAATATATTTACCAATATTTTTTAAAATTGTCTAGTTTTAAACTTAGATATGGTTTAATTTGCCTAATATTCAAATTTAGACGAAAAGAAACATTTTAAAATAAAAGATCGATAATATATTTTACACGGGGTTTTTGCTTTTAAATAATTTGAAAGTAAACAAAAGCTATACAAATTCAACCTTAGGATAATTAAATATGTACAACCTATTACATATATTCGATATTATTAAATAATATCCTGTTTAGTTAAAAAAATCGAAAGATATCAATACTTCCTTAAAACTCTTATTTATTCTTTTTTTTTTTGCAGATATAAATTCATGATTTTTAAACACACACCGGAAAAACCAATATGGCTGCAAATAAAAAGGAAACCATGTTACATAAAGGAAAAAGGAATAATAAAAAATCAAATCAAATAAAATAATAAAACATAAGACATACATATTTAAATGAAGGAAAATGTTTTTTTTAACGTAAATATATATGAACATATAAATACATATTTATATGTTTGTATATATAATAGATGTATGTATGTATTTATATAATGAGTTTTAATTTTTCAATAAAATAATTGAACAACAAACCGCATCAATAGTACAAACATATTCAAATGAAGGAAATTGTTCTTAGAAAAGTATACCTATTGAAATATTTATAAAGAATTTCCATTTAATAGAGCACTTGCCGAAAATCGATAAATAGTTCTGATTTTGAAAGAAAGTTTATATTATCGCTATATAAACTTCTAGTTGACATAAAAAACGTAAAAATCGGAACAAAAAAACTGCTACAAGACCTTAATCATTTTAATATTAATTACATTTACCGAAGCTATCCTGAGAGGAAATTTTATATCGAAATTGTTCTTATGACCATAATTTTTCTATACAAAATTAACTAAAAAAGACAAACATTCTAAAAAACAAACATTTCTCTCTAAATGAATTTTGAAACGAAATTTTAATTTAATAACGAAATTTTAATTTAATAAAAAACAATAAAAAATTGTATGTTAAAAAACGTTTGTAATAAATTTGTAATAACAATTTTTTTTTCTATAAACATTTTTTAAATTTTAAATTGCTTTAATATTAATTTGTTGGGGATTTTTATTAAAAAATCGAAAAGAAGCAAATGACTAAAATTTTGACAATGTCACTTAAGCTCTTTTGCATATCTTGTAATGGTATGTAGAAATAAAAATGGATTGGTTCAGTAAAATAAAAAAAATATTATTTGGAGTATTAGATTCTATATTTCATTTCTGTTAAATTTGTGCTAAATTATAAATTAATATACTAAATTATTATTGATATTTTTTATGTCTGATGTACCACACACCTTATATACATATATATTTAGTCCTTTAATTCCTGGTGGAACATAGGGCCTCAAACATTTACCACACACCTTCGCTTTACTTTTAATTGAATTGTGAACAGTCGGAGAACACAAATATTTTATTTAAACGTAATAACGACTGTGTATCGTCGTTGTAGTCAATATTTATTTAAAAATCAAATATGTATTGATGAAAATCTATATTCGATATATTTATAAACGACTTTGTTTAAATTTGGCTTCACTCCCATGTGTGATAGAATAATAATATTGATAATCCTCCCGGTATTTATTTATATACTATATACCCTACACCACCATAATTGGGAAGGATATATAGGATTTGTGCTGATGATTGTAATGCACAAAAATATTGGTCTGATTTTCACTTTCACTACACCTACGACTTTCGCAGTCAATATTCTTCTATTATCCTTGACTACCAGCGGAGCATAGGGCCTTAATACATTTTACCCGTAGATCAACTGATATTTACAAAAAACAGACACATTATTAGCATTAAAAAAATTATATTTGATCTCAGTATGTGAGTATCATAAAGTCGGGCTTGACTGACTTGTTTTTACTATGTCTATTCGAGTTGTACATACTCGTAGTTACTTACATATAAATATACATATATATTGTATAATTATGTAAGAGTAAATGTAAATTTGCTGAACTCTTGTTAAAAGTTTTATTGCACAATAACAAAATTAAGTGTCTTTTGCTATACGAACACTCACTCATACATTCATTTTCCAAAGGTTTTCAATACAAAAAAGGTCGTCGAATACATGCATAAGTAACTGTTTGTGTACGTATACAGGAAATTTTATTAGTATGCGTGAGTACAAAAGGATATTTTGAAAATGTATTTATTTTTGCTCTCTTATATTTATAAATATTTCTTCTCAAGCGCATTTTAATATTTAAGGTAAATAAATTGGAAATTTCATTTTCTTAAATACTACTTTATATTATATTATTCGAAGAAAATATTTAAAAATTGAACGAATTTTTTCCAATCAATTTGATAATTTTGTTTAAACTATATAATAAATTCACGATTAATCGTAATTGCGGCTTATTAAATTGATTAACAATTTTGAATAACAATTAAATTGTTGGTAGCAGAAGTTAAATAAGTAATAAATAAGATATTGACGAGTAAAAATTGTAAACTTACAGACTTTTAAACTTAAGTTTTTTTCTTATTTTATGAGATTTTTTCTTGTACTCAATTCCACTGAAGATGGCGCCTTATATATATTTTTAACAAGACCAGTTGCTTCTGTGCAAAAATTAAAAAAAAATTCCTAGTTAATTTAAAAATAATAAAGGGAAAATTCTTTGTGCTTTTTGAATTAATAATTTTAATAATTTTTGACATAAATTATATTTTATTATCATTTTATCATGCAACGAGTTTCTGATCAAATCTCTAGTAATTCAAAAATCTCTTTTACTTATAAGATTTTTTGCAAAAGAAAATTTTTCATTCATAAGTACACATTTACGATTTTCAAAATAGAAGTAGGAATTAATTTTTTAAAACTAACATAGTCATTAAGATAGAGTTGCTGCGTCCGCCTAGAAGTTTTTTCATCAAATAGTTAGAAAGGGAATAAGTTAATTAAAATATACCGTGTTCGGTTGATTATTTTCACCCGGAAATAAGATTTGCTTATATATTTAACAAAATTTGAAAATATTGTCTATATACTGTAAAAATGACCATAGGTTCGCTATAATACCTACTACAAGTCACTTAAATCACACATGATTGGGTATATTTTGATGCAAAGGCGAAAATAACTTATGTATGTATATTAGGCTTTTTAATTTCTTGAATGTTGAACTACATTTGACCTCAGTGTTGTAGGCTGTGTCACATGTAACAGCAAAAGGTGATGAAGCTGTCATCTTAGTTGTATGTAGTTAAATCGCTCGAAGTAATAAAATCTGTTGATTGTCCACTATATATTATTAAAATAAAAAAATCAATAAAAAGTTGTATAAGTTGTAATTTATTGTTAATAAAATTGTTTTAACGAAAATGCGCATAAATAAAGTAATTACCTTTAAATACGTATATTTATATTTAAAAAGAAATACAATATAATTTTAATCTGCCTAATATGTTCGTAATAAGTAAAATACATCTTGCGGTGCGAGTAGTCGTTTGTCTAAATACTTCAAGTCAAGTAGAATTAAAACCTAAAACCCTCATTCACACATTATTTAGTCAGTATATGTATCAGTCTGATGAGAATATAAAAGGTTTTCTTTCATTTGTATATACACACATACATATTTATGTTTTATTGTTCTCTTTATTCGGTAGGATAAAAGCTGCTTATATCTCAGTTATCAGCACGCGTCTTTTTTATGTATACAAACATGGAAAACAGATCATAGTGTTTTAGTGTAAAAAATAAATAAAGACATTGTCTTCTTGCAGGAATTGTTGTACATAATCCTCCGCTCTCTTAAAAGCAACACACAAAGGATATTTTCCCATACAGTTTGAGGACTTAAAATATACTCGTTAAGTACTCGTTGGTATAAAAGGTACAATGTGAGACTCCGCCTTGTTGGTTTTGTTGTGAATGTGTGAAGGTAAAAAAGATTGACATTACTAACAAACCTCCTCTCTTCCAAGAAACATCATCCACCAGAACGAGTTTCCAATTTGAATTTTTATTTTGTATGAGAATTAAAATCAAATTTCCCCTTACCGTAATGACTATGTGTGTGTGTGTGTGTGACTGAATGAATGAACGACTGAAGCATAGAAGAGCGTTTGTTTATTAGAGGTAGATATGAATGTTATGTGTTCGTTGGCTTCTGTGCTAGAATTTTTGGGCTTTTATGTTTATTGCTACCTTTGCTTTAAGCCAGATAGTACGTTACGTGTTTATAACGCTTAGAGTAAAACGGATTGGATTTATCGCGTTTTAAATAGTGTAAAGTTATTAACAAGCAGCAAACAAATTACATAAATCACATTTTAAACATCTGTACAACAAGTGAATTAGTTGTCACTTTTAATAGAATCACACATTAAAAAAAATACATTAGTCGAAATTTAAATCTAAAAAATAAAATACCTACTAAAATAAGCTTTAAAGCTTTTGTAAATAAAATTTATATTTATTATTTTAAAAAAACTTACGTTAATATACGTAATACAAATAATAGTAAAATAAAGTTTTTTATTTGTTTTAAAAGAAAGTGCTATTGATGTGATTTTAAATAAAAATGATCTAAAAAAAAAGATTAAAAAAATTGTTTGTTAAGATAAAAATAATAGAATAATAATTTCTTTATAAATTTCCAAAAGACCTCAAGAACAAAATGGACATTAAAACCACTCCACCTCCGAACCAAACCCCAGCTGGTGCATCGTCCAATGTCTCACCACCCGTTACCCCTCCTTCGCCAATGTCGTCAGCATCCATTACCAATTTGTCCGACGTTCAAAAGCAAACGTTTCAACATATTTTTGAAAAACTGGTTGTAAGTAGCGGCGGCAGTGCAAAAATACCGCCAAAACAATATGAATATTTTCGCAATCTACTGGAAAATGTACGAGATCCAAAAAATTTACAAATGATAGTGGAAAAATTTAAAAATCTTGAACAAACGGATGTGAATTTTTCTCAAAATGGAATAAAAGCTCCACTTATGACTGAAGGTAAGTTAAGTTAAAAAATGCCTCATTTTATGCGACGGAATTCGCGTTAAACATTTTTCACAATACATATACGTTAAGGTTTTCTTTCTCTTATTTAACTCTTAATACCACCAAATAAATTTAAGTTATCAATTTAGAATGAGATTATCTAAATATTACGAATCCATTAAAAATTTAGTATGTATTTGGAATGCGGATGTTTTATGTGAAATGGCAAATTTTATAAGCGATTCCTAGCTTTGGAATTGGTTTCCTTCTAGGCCCTGTAGTTTATAAAAAATAAATTTCACTGCAATGAAAATGAATATCAAGATAATTAATTTCTAAAGCTAAATGTCAATTTTTTCTTATTTATATACTCATTATTTTTTTTTCAATATGACCTCGATTTAACTTGTTTTGATTTAAGTCGTTTAATGTTTAGCTAAATTTAACATTAATTTACTTTCTTCGATTAAATAAAACTGTATTAATTCAATAAATTAAAATATAAAATTGTATCATCTTTTTCCTTATGAGTTAATTACATTATATTAAAGATATTTGTAGACGTACACACCAAAATGTGACAATTTTATTTGTTAAAAACATGATGCCAATTTTTTCTAATACATTTAAATTAAATGAAAAAAAACGTAACAATATTCACAAATGTTGAATTTTTAGTATTTTTTTTATCAATTAGAAGTGATATTTGTTGGATTTTATTCACTTTGGTTTAAAGTCTCCACAATTTTATTAAACGTACATATATTAGAGACTGAAAATCAATATCTTTTATTATAACATCTCATGACTTAAATTTTATAAAATTTTAACAACAACGGTTAAAAAATGATTAAAAATTTTTTAGGTATGAAATGTTTTGAAGAATCAATGACTTATGACATTATGAATATGACTTCGTATTCGGTGGATTTTATAGAAATCTGTCAAAAACCTCGCTTGTGAAAAAAACATAACTAAATATTTCAATGTATTAGTAACATTTTCAATGATTTGTCAAACAATTCGTTGTATATATCAGAGTTTTCAAAATAAAAAAGAGTATAGCAAAACTTTTAAGAAACGCATATTTCAATATTTGCTAAATAAATTGTACGTGTTGGTTGGTCAAATAATATTCAAAAAAGTTTTATTTCTGCCTTTAATTATTTTTTTGAAAATAGTTTTAAATTTAGTTCAGTTTCTGCACAAACTTATTATAATTTTGCTATCTCTTTTTCTATTCTCTCCCTAAACAAATTGTGTCAAAAAAATTTATAAGCAAAAATAAGTTTACGAATTTCAAAATATTCTCGGATTTTAAAAAAATTGCATTTAAAAAAAATGTATATATTTGTGGATAGATACAAATTAAGTTTTAAGTTTTCGTATATATGAGACAAAAAAAATGTTGTTTGTTGTAGGACGTTGTATTTGTAATCAGCTGTTTTCCGTCTTGGTGGTTTTTGTACCCGTAATTTCGTTTAGAACTAAAATTTTATTAAAATTATTTTGTATTTATATTAAAATTATTACATTTTTTATTTATAAAATCAATTATTATTTATTTTACATAAATTATTACTTTCGTTCTTCATGGAAATGTTTAGCTTTTACAAACACAAACCCTAATCATACAAAGTTCAAGACAAAAACTTTCTAGACTCAGAGATTTCGAAAGACTGATCAGGCAAAAAACATCTAAACTAAATGACACAAAATTTAAACTGATTTAATTAGCAGAAATTGCACGTAAACACGCATTAAATGCAAATGTAAAAAAATCAACATTAGACATGCCATATGCTACGCTTGCCTTTTAAATATTATATTTTTTTCTGGGGTTTAATGCAACAATTGCTACAACACGTGCATTAGTTTACATGTTGTCAACAATGTTAGCAATATTAACAAAATATGAACAACCGGAATGGGGGAACCTCCAACAACAACGGTTTCTTTTCTGCAAAAAAATCATTTCGAAATTAAAACTAATTACATAGCAATTTTCATATAAAGGACATTCATACGTTTATGGAATGTAATTAAAATAACATGTAACTACCAGCAATTTGGAAAAATTAAGTTTGCGTATTTTGTTCACAATAGCGACTGACGAGAACACTATATTTGTGGATAAACTCTAAATTATCACAGATGAAGAATAAAAGTGAGTTAATATGTAGTTTTAAATGTTGTTTACAAAAAATTTATGTTACAAAATCCACGACGAACGAAAACTGAAGAATATTTTAAAAGAAAAATATAAAGGTCTGCATGTTTAGATACGTATATAGGTTTAGATGCATTAAGGTCGTTTGATATCGTTTCTTAAAATTTGTTTAATTTTTTTTACAAATTTTACCATTTGATTTAATTATAAATTTAGTTTCTCTTGTTAATTTACAAACATGTCTCTGAACAAAATCACGAGTCCCTTCAATTAAAGTCCTATATATTTACAAATACATACATAAATATGTATGAATGTATGCGAGTACATACATACATATGTATTTATGTATGTGTATGGATTGATATTGTACTACAGAAAAATATCGTGAAACATGTTGAGCGGAAATAATACAAGAATGTCATTGCATTTTGAATGGTTTACTAATTTACATGAGAATATCGTGCTTCTAATTGGGTTTAATCATATTATAAGACTTTTTTTTATTTCCTTGTTTGTTTTAATATATTTAAGCTAATTTGATCTGTTGCTGCAATTGCAACTCTAGATCATGAGTTGTTTAATAGAAATTTAAAAAGTTTTATTGAATATATTGTGATTTATCTTTATTTGTGTTCAGATGCAGATGGCACTATAAAGGATGCGTCACGTAGATACGCCAATACAAATCAAGCTATTACACCTCGTCACACAATTGATGCAATTTTAGGCTTAAAAAATCGACAGCAAATGAATGATGGTAAGTGAAATTTATTTTAATATTGCCTAGATTCTGAAAAAACACTAACATTATTTTATACAAACTATGTATGTATATCAAAGTCTTGAGATTGTGGTTTTTGTAACACCGAAATACTATAGAATGGATTAAGTTGAAGGAGTAAGAGCATACATCAATCCGAAAGATATTTACATGAATTACAGATATGTTATTTCTATAGAAATATTAGATAATTCAAGTCGTGATATGACTTGCCTTAACTCAGGCAGTTTAAACAATTTTGTCTGGGACGATATGTAGTATCAAATGTACCTTTTTCAATCCAAACACATACTATAACAACACTTCCGTCTTTAACTAAGTTAAAATCCCATTAAATAAATAAATCACACAAATGCGTATATATGAATATATTATGTATCTCCTTATGTTTCAACTTTTTTGTTTGTAATTTTACGATCACTACGCCTCTGATCAATGTTCAATTAATCTGCATTAATAACCACTTAAAACTTATTAAGTGCTTACAAATGTATTTAATAATATCAAAAAGTCAAACAAGGCTTATTAAACTGTCAATCAAACGAATAAATCAAAAATAAAACATAAGATACATCGTACGTACAGCTCTCTCAATAGCGGATAAATAACTGAGAGAAAAATACAATAAAAAAAAGTTAAAAGAAAAAATATTAATGAATTGAATCGTTCAATAAACCAAAATATTTATTAAACATTTTTTTTCCATGTTTGAGATTGTATGTGATGTGGGGTATTGAAACCAATTAGTAGCGCTCTATAGTGGACTTAATTTATAACACAAGTTATGAAAACCTCTAAAGAAGGCAAATACAAAGACGTCCGTACATCTTCTTATGATGATGACGAAGAAAATGAAATTAAGAAAGAAAATGCATTTATCATGGCCTTAACAATGTTTGAGAAAGATACCACATACAGACAAATAACCATTCAAAAAAAAACAAAACAACATAAAATTGCAAAGCAGATCGACAGACATACTATGTCTACACATATGTATGTATACATGTAACTTCATAAATACATATACTTTTTATAAAAACAATTTCTTAAAGAAATTCTATAAAGATTTTTGCCGGTAACTACTTACTAATGGACTTGTGGCCCGACCACCTTAAGCTGTCAGTTTAAAAATGATATTTGACAGCTTCTAAATCAATACAAATACAAGTAAATATTTATTATATTTATTCGGCTGGGTCGATACTAATGTGCCTACTATTAAATTTACAAATTCCTAAATTTTAATTTTTAAATTGAATAATTTTTAAATTTTGAGAAAATCTTTAATTTTTGTAAAGTTGATATTTTACTAGTATATAATATTTTTTTTTAATATGAGAAAAATGTTTATACTGATTTTTTTTCAAATAGTGCTTTTTTATGATTATGATTTTATATTTATTAGGGGTGGGGTTATTTGAGAGCTATGGTCAAATATGGACCGATATGTTTATTTGGTCAATAATGATATTGACAACTTTTTAAGTTTATAAATGTAAATTATGTTATATGATTGTATTTTATATACATATGGGTAAAAATCAGTTTTAATTCCTTTGAAACCTACTTTTAACTCGAATAATTTTTGTACTCTTAGGAATTTGGAAAATCTGATTACATATTTTGAACTCTTAAGACTTCAGGTATATTGTATCTTCTTCGTTTCAGTATTTGGATCCAAGTCGTTGTTCCAAATCGTTGTTCTTGTTTCTTCTTGGGGGATGAATCCATTGCACATTTTTATTTTGTCACTTCTAATACTACTTAATGGCGGACAAAATTTGAAGCACGCTTTCGCCACTTTTTATTTTTTTCGCATATTTTTCGGCCTCAAGGAATTCCAAAAAAAATGGATAAGGATTAGTAGATCTTTCGGTTTCGCATCGTTTGATATATATACTACAGGTGTAAATGACGAAAAATTTAACGTACATTTTTCAAAATGCTTGTTTTTCGTGGAGTACACTCTGAAATATGTATTTCCAAACTATGTATTTCCAAACTACAGTTTTTTGCCATTTAAAAGCAAAAGCGCACCAATATAAAAAAATAAAATTTTATGAAGATTTTGAAAATTGTGCAAAAAAGTGCATATTGCTTTTAACGGTTTTAGAAAGCAACTGAGACGAAATCACATAAAGCATAAAAGCGATGTTATTTATGACAAAAGTTTGTCAAAAATCTCTTTATTAGCTGAGATCGCGAAGGTTTTATCTAAAAACATTTTGCTGAAGCACATCGCAAATTAAGCACAAAATTGATCACGAATTGTCTTGAAACTATTCTTCAAAAAAGCTTTACCTTAGATCAGAAGACCAAAAAAGAATTTTATATCTTAAAAAGATATTAACCTATATTTAAATAAAAAATTGTTTTAAATTAGTCTTTTACATAACTTAAGGCAGTACAATTTCACTAAGACTCACATTTTATCAAATTTAGCGAAAATCGCGGTTTAAAAAAAACATAAAGATTGTTTTTGTTCACTTGCATAACTGCATTATTTCCTTGTGCTTAGGCATGTATAAAGTGTCACAATACCATAAAATATCAATATCCCTAAATATATTATGATTGTGTCCAAATCATCATAAAACTAAATAAAATAAAAATAACCGTCATAAATTCTGCGGGCATCGCGTAAAATCATTAACGAGAACGGTTTTCACATCCACTAAGCTCCCTTAATATGAACCGCTGTGGTATAGCAGGTTAGTCATCCACCTATATATATATATATATATATATATATATATATATATATATATATATATATATATATATATATATATATATATATATTTATTTATTTATTTAAAATATATATTTTATTTGTTATTGTCTAACAATTAAATTAATGGAAGTATGCAGTTTTATATTTACGAATAATTATAAAATAAATAACATTAATAAAATATGTGTATTTTTAATTTCTTTTCTTCTTGAATGTTTTTACAATTTTGTTTATTAAAATCCATCAAATCAAATTATTAGTCGTTAAACCTCATTCGATTTTTTATTAATATTTTATTAAATGTTATGGAAATGAAATCAAATTAGTTTTGACGCGTCAAAGTAATAAACCACTTCTATAAAACACCTTCGCTTGCAAAACGTGTAGGCGTTCAAAAACCAAATGGAATAAAAAACAAATTCATCTAATCAAAAGTTGAAATCAAATTAAAATCAATGCGCCGCTGACTCCTGCTTTAGCAAAAACCGAAACCGTTCCGGCATGAAATAGTTATTCACATGACGTGACATCTCACTATGGCACCAGACTGCTGTTTTTCTTTATTCTTCCCGTTTTCTATTGTTATTTAACAAGACAATATTTGGATATAATTTATTTAAATAGACATTCTTATCGTAGACATAAAAAATAAAAAAGGAGGCTTACAAAACATTTACCAAAAAGTGAAATAAACTTATATTGGCTTTTAAAAGAATTCTATAAAAACCGCCCATTGTAAACACATTCATGTTAATGCCCCCGCAATCGCTTATACTCATAGATATCCATGTAAAAGGATAAGGATAAACCTTAATCCATTGTGTTAACATTAAGTTTATTTATTATCTTGGCTTGAAAATCTCCAAAAACGTAAAGGGCGTGTTTTTTAAGTTTTAAACACTTTTTCAGCTGTGCTGGTTCTAAATAGATTTTTCATTGAGTATAATATTAATATTAAATTTTTTTAGTAATAAAACATAGCTCAGACTTGGAAAATATTTGACAAAAGAACATTTTATTTGCTTTAATCCAAAAACCCAAAAATTTCTTATCAACCTTTTTAAAAACTTATTTTATGAATCGTCATACCAAGACTTTTTAGGAAGAGGGTTTTGGAACCCTAATATTGGTAATATATTGCCATAGAGCGCTGATGTCATTGAAACTAGAAAAAATTTCTTCAGATAAATTGAGCTATTCGTTTTGAGTAAGAGGTGGTAATTTTATGGGATTGTTGCTTGGTGATGTTAAATTTTCTTTGCGCTTCCGTCTGTATGTTCGGCGACACACTCAGCCGTTTTCTCACCTTGGCTGCAAAAAGATAATGATCGGAGTCCATATTGGCTCCCCGAATTGTACACACATCCAATACAATTGAGGAGTACCTTCCGTCAACTAAAATATGGTCTATTTGATTATTTGTTATTTGATCGGGAGACACCAACGTAGCTTTGTAATCCTTCTCGAGTTGTTCATAAAAGGCTTATTTTAAATCTTTATCTTTCTCCTCTGTCCATCTTACTTCCTGGACAGCAATCAAATCGCATTTATATTCCTTGATAATATCCATCAACTGGATCAGAGTACCTCCTCTGTAAAGGGTTCGGATGTTCCATTTTTTTTTTTTCGTTTGCCATAGTCGTCAACATAAGGGAGGTCGTGTTTTATTTGTTCTTTTGCTTTTTTTTAAGACGCCCTAACCCATATTTTTATCGTTCTTATGGGGGGAACATGCTGCACATGTTGTCACGCTAAAACGGGTGATACCACGAGGAGTTAAGTTTCCACAGTTTAGATGAAGAAAATCCAAGCTTAACAAATGAAGACCTTGCAATTAATTTTAATTAAAAGAAGAATGTCAAGCGCGACCCTACATCAAGTGTGGTAAAATAGTAATACAAATAAAAAGTATTTTTTGCTAATGCATAGAGTCATCATACAAACATTATTTCATTGAGCTAGAGTCAAATAATTATGTGTAAAATTATGTAAATATAATTATATATTATACATAGTAGTTATTGTATGATAGCCACGGTCAAATATAGACCGATCCCAACAATATTTAAAACAGTTATATCTGTTGCATAAATAACATATTTTTTAAATTTTATTTAGGTACCCTTACTAATGGACCATGAATCGTCAATTCTTTAAAGTGGTAATGTCCTAGGGAATAAGCTTTTAACTGCTTTTTATATCCTTTGATGTGCCCAAGACTACATTTTTATACCCACCATCAAAAAGAATGGGGGGTATATTGAGATTGTCATTCCGTTTGTAATTTCCTTAATATTGGCTCAAAAATCAAAAAAGATATATATTCTGAATCCTTATGAAATTCTAAGACGATTGAGCGATATTGGCTCAAAAATCAAAAAAGATATATATTCTGAATCCTTATGAAATTCTAAGACGATTGAGCGATGTCCGTCTGTCTGTCCGTCTGTCTGTCCGTCTGTCTGTCCGTCTGTCTGTCTGTCCGTCTGTCTGTCTGTCTGTTGAAATCACGATAACACCTAAACGAAAGGAGCTAGCTCACTGAAACTTAGCAAAAACATTTTTAATTTATGAGAAAATTTTGGTATTGAAATTGGGCAAAATCGGTTAACATTTGACCATAGCTCCCGTATAACCTCGTCTACGCCAGTCGCTTATTTGCTAATAAATGACAAATTATAACAGCTATGATGACAAAATTTGGTATCTAGAAGTTTTACATAAGCACTAGGCAGCATATAAAATTTCATTGAAATCGGTTCACATTTAACCATAGCTCCCATATAAAAAACATACGGAAACAGCCTAAATTCCACCTGAAATTCACTTAAATGCCAATAAATGCTAAAATGTAATAGCTTTGGTCACCAAATTTAGCACAAATAAGTCTTATGTAAATACCAGCCGGTGTGCAAAATTTTGTCTCAATCGGTCACCATTTGACCATAGCTCCCATATAAAAAACTTACGGAAACACAAAAATACAAAAAGAAAAGGGGGTTTATGTCCGTCTGTCCGCTAGATAAAAGCGCGATAGCGCCTTAACTAAAAGGGCTACAGCAACAAAATTTTACAAAAGGAAGTCTTATGTGAATGCCAGCCGGTGTGCAAAATTTTGTTACAATCGGTCACCGTTTGACCATAGCTCACATATAAAAAACTTACAGAAACACAAAAATCAAAAAGAAAAGGAGATTTATGTCCGTCTGTCCGTCAGATAAAATCGCGACAGCTCCTTAACTACAAAAGCTAGAGCGACAAAATTTTACAAAAGTATTTCTGATATCTAACAAAAGTTGTGTACTGAAAATGGGCGAAATCGGTTCACATTTAGTTAGAGCTCCCATATAACCCCGCCCCGGGAAACACATGAATGCTGATAAATTGAGTACAATTGTAATAGCTATGACGACTAAATTTAGAATAGAGAACTTTTATGCAACTATTAGTCAGTATATTAAATTTTATAGGAATCGGTCCATATTTGACTATAGCTTTTATATAAAAAACACTCCCAGAAACCAAAAAATATTTAGCAAGGACCAGTTAAAAGCTATTAAATTAGAAACTATGACAGCTATTACCACTAAATTTTGCAAAAATAAGCTTTATATAAATACCAGCCAGTGTGCTAAATTTTGTTGAAATCGGTCAACATTTGGCTATAATTCTTATATATATATTACATCCCCTTTTTTTATATCTACAATCAAAAAGATTCTGAGGTACAAGCAGCATATTAAGATTTGTATATGGTAGATGCATTAGGACCTCCTAACAAAATATATGGACCACTCGTATTACTATCAACTACTTTATCCTAACTAAATATTAAGCTAAAGGAAAAGTATTTAACAACTTATTAATGTAAAACCATACCCGGTTACGATAGTGAATTTTGTTCAAAGTAAATTAATACTAGGGAAACCACTTACATACTTTTGAATATTGAACTATAAAGCTACTGCAACCGAAGTAATTCCAAATATTTTACAATACCAACTAGCGTAACAACTTTTTTCCAATTTGGTCCACGTTTTGAATTTTCTGCACCCTCGTAGATATATGAGATATGTTTCTAAATTTAACACAACTTGATGGTGGGTATATAAGATTCGGCACAGCCGAATATAACACTCTTACTTGTTTTTAAATTGTCTTTTTATTTATTGAATTTTTCGTTTTTAGAAATTTACAATATGTATTAAAATTTTAACCTAAATATAAACACAAAAAAAAAAACAAATGTAAATTTTTAAATATATTCAGATCGAACGTTCTCATCCTTCTTAAGCGTCTGTGGCCCTCTAGTGTTAGCAATGTCCTCGCAAGGGGAATAGGATGTCAGCCAGTTTTGTTGAATACTTGATGCTGTAGTACTTAATTTCTTTATGAATGTTGTTGTTTTTGATGAATCAGGGAGCACCAGTTATTATTCTTAAGAGTTTTGATTGTCTTCTCTGCAATTTTTTAATATTAGAAAAAGATGGCCAAAATCTTGGCCATCAGATATAAACACATCTTAGAATTGATATGCTTATGTGAAAAGGTCATTGAAAAAACTTATAGGCATCATTAATTTTACTAAATCCCTAATTTTGTGGTCTTTTACCAGAAAGTCAGAGTTGAACTTGTTAGAAATCATATTGCATAATTTTACATATTTTTGTTAGATGTTACTGCCATAATTGAGATTAATTTCGATTTAAAGAAATATAAATTCTTTACTTTTCGTATTTAATTTGTTTTTATTTATGCACATTTTTAAAAGGCAATCAGTTGCAAATCAACAAAAATTGTGGCAAGAAAAAATTACTTAAATTGTGTTTCCTCATCAATTTATAATCTTAGACATGAACTTTATGTGATTATGATTACGTGACATTTGTGAATTTATGCGCTACTCGTTTTCAACTTGTAGCAATTTAGCACATTAGATCCTTTTGGTATAACTTTTTTATTTCTAACAATTTAGTTTGTTTGCAAAACATTTGTCATCAAGAAAAGTAATTCGACTTGTAGTGTAATGTCAAAATAATTGCTTGTAATGAATGGTTACAGAATGATTAAATGATTAAATCTTGTTTATGCAGTTAAAGAAAATTATTCAAATATTTATCCAATCATTTATAGTTGTTAAGTTTAACTTACATATTTCTATTTGCTACATGAGCTTATTCATACGTGTCGAGTAGAAATTATATTATACAACATTTACAAACATCAAAAAATTATTTAATTCAAAGAATTTTTGCAAAAAAAAAACAAAAAAAGGAAATGAAAAAATGGATTCACAACATGATTTTTATTGAAATTAGCTTCTGCATTAAAATTCAATAACTTATTTTCAACACACTGCCGTTTTTATTTCTGCTATAGAATTGTTTATAATTTATTATTTAACTCAGCAGGTTATGGCTTAGCAAATTAAATGCTTTAATAATATAATTAACAAAATAATACAAAAAAAACAATGCAAAATAAAAAAAAAACACTTTTAATAAAGATGTGAAAAACGTATAAAGTATAAATAGGGAAAAAATAGAGATAAAACAAATTAAGTAGCTCACCTGGAAGCTTTAACCTAAAAAATAGGCGCAACTAATTTGTTAAAAGCCCACACGCACACAGGTTGATTGAACAGCAGCTTAAATTTTTAAAAGTTTCTGTTTCATAAAATAAAGAAAAATTTACTTACATTCAAAGTGTAACTAACCAATTAAATAATTTATTAAAAATACGAAATACAATACATATTTATGAATATGAATTTATTAATCGACTTTGAATACAGTGAAAACTGAATGGACTTTGTAGCACTTTTTACGGTCTTTACAGAGTCTTAAGAATGAATTTAAACAAGAAAGTAAAAATGTAGAAAGGTTTACTTTAGAGAAAGATACAAAAGATAAATACATGCATACATACATACATACATACATACTGTTCAACAGTTGAAACATTTAGTTAATTATCTTTAAAAAGAAAATAGTTCGTTCGGTTCTTCAGATAATGATCAATTTCAAATTATAATTTTGTTTCTTTTCTTGTTAACTGACATGTTTAGATGTCTTAAATAATATCTTTTCAATTTTTGGCCGTTTGAACACAATTTTTTTACTAGTAAAAAAACACTTTACAAAACAATAGTGTTTTTTGAACGCCTTTTAATTTGACATTAATCGTGTCAAAATGATGATTTGACACTTCTAAATACATTTCGCTTATTCTCTGTTCTTGCTGCAACGTCCGTCTCTTCTCACAGTCTTTTTGAAAAGTGACAGTAATCCAGATACTGACTGTATACATATTTATGTTGCACTATCATTAAGAATAAACAAATAAAAAAAAGAAAAGCCTAATATTTTAGACGCTTCTTCCTAAGAAACCAAAAATAAAAATATATTAAAGAAAATTAAGTGGCGGCACACTTAATTGAAATGTTATTAGTTCGCCATAAAATGTTTCATAAATACGAAGAAGCCTTCAATAAAATTGTATAATCATGCATCTTTAATGTTAATGGACTGTAAAATGGTCAATAACATCATAAGCAATACGTAAAAGGTAATAACAAATAGGGATTATTAGTTTACAGTAAAATTAAAAAAAAAAGTGATAACTTAAAAAAAATGTAAGTTCTTTAATTAAGGCACTTCACTTAAAGAGTGGCTTGTTGAAAACATTTAAGAACTTTAACTACATGAATTTATTTGACTAAAATATAACCTACTAGATCTTCCTAATTCCATGGATGATAACAGCGTTAAACGCGCTACGTACTTAATTCCGATAAACTAGACACGCGATTTTACGGACACATCTATAATCCAGATACTGCTACAAACCGGACAGTACCACTCTTTTTGCTCTATAATCCGGAAAATAAACAAAAACTAATTCATTAAAAACAAGTAAGAGTGGTATATTCGGCTTTGCCGAATCTTGGATACCCTTCATCAATAGTGTTTCAAAAGTAAAATACAAAATCGTATGAATATATTGATAATTACATAGTTTCTGATTACTGACTTAGTTGAGCCCCACACAAATGCTTCATATGTATATTAAATTTCTTTTGTTCATACTAAATGTAATTCCTAGCAATATTTGGTTATACTAGTACAAGGTGGCGCAAAAGTAATCCTCCTATCAGAAAATGCTCCAAATTTTGCGATTGGCCGCTAATGTCAATTCTGTTTTGGTATTTGTGTAGTAAACACTTGCAAAATACACGTTAATAAACAATGTTACTCTACACTGCTCTAGAACGCGGAATATTGGTGACTATTTATTTGGCCAATAATCGGTCGGTGACTTTGGCACAACGTGAGTTTCGTCGCAGATTTCCTGGCCGTCCAACGCCTACTGGTGAAATACTGCTCGCCTCGAAGAGACTGGCACAACACGAGATGCTGCCAGGCGTGGCAGACCCCGGAGTCGCCGTTCTGCAGAGAATATTGCTGCTGTAGCCGAGGATGTCATGGAAGCGCCGTCGACATCGATCAGACGACGTGCCACGCAAATGGGTATCAGTCAACGGTCTTTACAGCGAATTTTTGAAAAAAAATTGAAGATGTTTCCGTACAAAGTCCAGACGGTGCATCAGCTGTTAGCTGCTGACCGCCAATAGCGTCTAACATACGCTCAAGCCATCCTTAATCACCACCAAGAGGAAGGCGATTTTTCATTAAAAATTATCTTGAGTGAAATAAATAAGCAAAATTTACATGAAAATCTGCGTGTAACCCACGAAGAGCTATTACACCCGCTCAAAGTCATTGTATGGTGTGCTTTTTTCGCTGGAGGAGTCATCGGACCTTTTTTCTTCAAAGACGTAGCGGGCCAAACGGTTACTGTGAATGGTGAGCGCTACAGAGCAATGATTAACGAGTTCCGTTTGCCGCAACTTGATGAATTGGGATTGGAAAACATGTGGTTCCAACAGAACGGTGCAACGGCATACACTGCACGTGCCACAACCGATATGCTGAAGGATGCATTTCCCGGGCGCCTAATCTTCCGTTTTGGCGATTTGCACTAGCCAGCAAGATCGCTTGATTTGACCGCTGCAGACTTCTTTTTGTGGGGCTTTTTGAAGTCGCGGGTTTATGTCAACAAGCCTCAGACTCTTGCAGCTCTTAAAGACAATATCCGTCAAGAATGTGAGGACCTATCGCCGGAAGTTTTGGCCAAAGTGATGTAAAATGCTATAAAAAGGGCTCAAATGACAATCAACTCTGGCCGGAAAACGAAAAGCTTTTCGGTGGCGTCATCATCTAGAATAGTTATGGAACCAAAGGTTAGGTTGGGCAGGTGGCTGATGTATAAGGCAGCGTCACTTGGATTCTAAAGTTCGATAGACCAGATAAACCATGCAGAAAAGATGCTTCAAAATGTAGATGCCCTTAGATTTGCAAGAGTACATCGATTTGATGAAGATTAAGTATTTTGGCACACAACCCAAAAACACAGTGCCCAGTGAGGGTTGTGTACTTTAATTCATACGAATTATCCAACTATTAAAGGTTAATGATTAGTTATGTAAAACTCTGAAGTTAGCGGACTGATTTAGGTCAAAGTTTTAACAATGATTGTCAATGTATACAAGCCTTAGAATTATAAGGTATACACTTAGTTTTAGATACATAAATGAATGGATATCAGCTTTGGCGGAAAATTTATTGGAGATTTACTTATTAATCTGAAGTTAGTTAACTAATTAAAATGAATACTTCAACAATAATATTTGGGATGCATTGTTCTTTCGATCTGTCCGATGGATATGTGGAATGTTTTGCTCTAGTTCTTTGTGCAATTATAACGTGATTTAATTTATAAGCATTAAAGTGATTCCCGGTCGGGGTTATATGGGAGATAACAGTAAATGTGAACCGAGCTCGCCCATTTTCAAAGCCGAACTTTTCAAGAGATCGCCCTGAATAACGATATTGTACAACGTCTTTATACTAAATGCCATCATCGTATCTATTATAATAGATAGATAATTATAATTAATTAGCTAATTAGATAATTATAATTTGTCATTTATTAGCTACTAAGAGATTGCCTTAGGCGAAGTTATACGGGAGCAATAGTCAAACGTGAACGGATTTCTCCCAATTGCAATTAAACAATTTAAATTTTCGTTGATATGTGAGATACATACCTACATATGTAGGTTTTGAACGGATATCATGTACTTAGCTGGATTTTTGTACTTCCTAGGAAGATTACCTATAATTTGATATATAATACATACTCAAATGTAATCATAAAGTTCAAAAGTCAGACATAAAATTAAGATAAATGCAGTGTGTCTGTCTGCTAAAATCAGATTTGTGGAGCTCCTGGAAGGTATACCATATGCATTTTACACAAAATTTTAGGATATCGCCTCTACCCTGAGCTCCAAAAACTTGACTACAACAGAAAAAAGGACAGACAGGTAGACGGACGGACGGACAAACAGACGGACGGACGTCTCGAAATCGATTCTCCTGCCGATTCTGAGACGATCGGTACAACTTGAATGGTATTCATAATCAGATTTGTGGAGTTTATATCAGATTTTAGGAAATCCTCCCAAAAAGAACGCTGTCAAATTTCATCACAATCGGTCCATAAACACCTGAGATATCGCTGAAACAATACTTACAAAATGTCAACAAAATTTCTTAGACACGTACTTTGGGCAATTTGCTGTACATCACAAGTAGTGTTTTGGCGATATCTCAGTTGTTTATGGACCGCTTTTGATAAAATTTTATAATGTGCTTGGCGGGGGAATTTCCTAAAATCTGATATAAAATTTATGTATGTCCGTGCTCCAGGAGGATGATTTTTCCTAATTCTGCATTTCATTGTTTCAACAAACATTCTCTAACGCGTACTTTGGGCAATTTGCGATACATCAAATTTAGTGTTTTGGCTGTATCTCAGTTGTTTATAGACCGATTTTGCAGAGTGCTTTGGGGAACCATTTCCTACAATCTGATATATAATATATTATCACATGTACACCAGGAGTACCTTGTTTCTCTTATTATTTAAAAGTGTGTTTCAATCAAAAATTTTAAAATTTTCGTCTAATTTTTGGTATTTTTTCGATATTTTCGGTGTTTATAAACCGATTTTAATGACATTTAATAGCGTTCATTGCGGGAGAATTTCCTAAAATCTGGTATATAATTTATGTAGGTCCATCCTCCAGGGGCTTCAGAAACTTGACAGACAGACGGACAGACAGACGGACATCGCTTAATCGATTCTCCTCCCGATTCTGAGTTGATCGGTATAATTTTTATGGGGTCTACGATCACTAATAAAAAAATTACAAACGGAATCACAAACTTATAATACCCTTTCACTTATTGGTGTAGGGTATAAAAATAAATAAATGAGAGCAAATAAATACAAAGTATATACAATATAACCATATGATTTATAAAAATACATACATATGGGTTTTCGTTACGTATACTTACATACTACGTATACAGTGTTGTGCAGAACAAAAGCAACAGAGTTCATCTCCTAACATAAATACATATTTTTCATTTACAGTTCATTTTAGAAAACTATATATTATTTATAGATTTCATATTTTTTGTGTTAATTAAAAATACAAAAAAATTAACAAGTTAAATTAACAATTTCTTAAAAATTAATAAAAACAAATTGTTTGGCCTTCTGAAGCTATGCAAAACAGAAGAAACAAATTGAATTCTTCGTGTATTAACCCTATTTATGATGACATCCGCACATCTACGGGGCATAGATGCAATTGTGTTTGATTATCGTACTGTTTAGATGTTTTCCCACTCTGATTACAATTCTTGAAAAACCCACTTTTATTTTTGAACTTTTTTCCGGCTACCTTTCTTTTAAGTATCCCAAAAAGGTTTTCAATGGGATTCAAGTCGGGTGAAATTGGCCGGCAAATCAAGGACTTGAATCCCATTGTCTTAATTAAACTCTATGACCAACGACAATGTGTGTTTCGGATCGTTATCGCGTTCAAACACCCATCGAAGTGGCATAATCCATTCGACATTTGGGTCTGAAGTGTAGCTCTGTACCTGAAAAAGTTCATTTTTCCATCGATTTGATGGAATGGACGGACTTCTTCAGTCGAAACACAATTCTAGACCATACCGAATGGATTATGCCACTTCGATGGTGTTTGAACACGATAACGATCCAAAACACACATCGACGTTGGTCAAGGAGTTTAATTAAGACAATGGGATTCAAGTTCAAAATAAAAGTGGGTTTTTCAAGAATTGAAATCAGAGTGGGAAAAATTCTAAACAGTACGATAAATAAACACAATTGCATCTATGCCCCGAATTACTGAATTTGTTGCTTTTGTTTTGCACAGCTTCAAATGGAGAAACAATTTGTTTTTATTAATTTCTTAGAATTTGTTTAATTTAATTTACATAAAAAATATGAAATATATAAATAAAATATAGTTTTCTAAAATGAACTGCAAAAAGAAAATATGTATTCATGTTAAGAGATGAATTTTGTTGATTTTGTTCTGCACAACACTGTGAATGTAAAATTTATCAAACTATAATGATTGTTAACATATTATGTTAATAAAAAAATCTTAAAAAATAAATATAAAATTGATTTAGTTTTTATTCTTCACAAAAAACTTATTAAAACCTGTTTCGGATACTCCAGTAAAACGTACATTGTCAGGATTTATGGTGTCCAGAAAGTATGCTCTTAATTTTACAAATATACTTGATAAGTTATCTCTGAGCTTAAGATATTTTTTAATGAAAATTAACTACTACAAAAATGTCTAGATTACACAAAAAAGTTTAGTAAATTAGACCTCCATTAGATCTTAAAGTAAGATACTAACATTAACGACTTAATAATAATCGTTAGAAAGTATTAAATACTTAACGGTTTATTATATAAACTAATTTAATAGAGTCTTGTAAAAAATTACCTTATACGAGAAATATCAAATCAATAAAATTTAATTATTTCCAGTTAAAAATAATGTAAAATATATTTATCAAAAAGAAATCTCAAAAGGTGTAATAGAAATTCATTCATTCAATTTATGTACAATAAATGTTGTATGTAATCGTTTTTGTTCTTGTTTTAGTTGTAATTGTAATTGTAGTCGTTCCCATTACCATCGTACAAAACATCATCAAAATGCAATTACTCAACACAACATAATTATACATTTTTCAAACTATTAATTGGATTCGAAGTTAAACAATGTAATTGCATTCATTGTTTAAATGGAATGAAATGAATTGGAATTGTGCACTAATGTGATTCAAACAAATGAAATAAACAAGGACGACAAACTGTATGTACATACATACATACATATGTACATACACATGTATAAATATAATAATAATAATATGACCACAAATTGATTACAACTGGAAAAAGTCAATTCATTGCTGGGGTTCAGAGCTTTTTTTACTCGAACTACTAATATTTGGTTGTATTCCTTCGATATCTACAATTAAGTACATATCGTTCATTTATATGAATAGTGTCATCACTCAAAAAATATCTTAAAACTTTTTGGAAATAATTTCAAAAGTAAAAGCTTATTATGTTGATATTTAATACAAATTGCAACTAGCAAACGATTATCGGTCTTGGCGTTTTTACAGATAACTATTGAATATAGCTTATTTAAGATAAGACTCTATTTCTGTAAATAGGCGACATGTATGTACAAGCTGATAAATGGTAGGGATGGGTTAAACAAGTATAAAATTATCCTTTTAGTTTAGTTTTAGTCATTCATATTGAAATCATTAACACTACCCAAACAACCCAAATACAACCAATTCACTTATTCAACTTTTGGTTTGAAAAAATTTTTGTAACATGTTTTTTTTTGTGTATTTTTTCATTCAGTTTGAGAGAGTCTAATGACTTTCTTGCATGTCACATGATACTTTTGTATTGTTTTCATTTTAACAGTAACTTTGGCAAATAGTTAAACCATATTGCTCAATAAAATTAAATGATTTCTTTTTATTCCTTGACTCTGCTCGTCGTCGCTTTTTTCAGGTTTTTCTTCTGTTTTTGAGGTCTTTGGAAGTCTCATGAGTTAATTTGTTATTTGGAGTTGAGTTTAAAATCTATTCAGAAGGCGTTTTCGAAATTTTTATTATGCCACATTGTAAATATAAAACGGCGTCTAATTGAAAGTCATTTAGGTTTTCGGAGACCATAAAAAAAACTCAAGGTCTTTATACCGACCTAATGTCACAGTAAAAAAAAAGATTATTTTTATTATATGAACATCTAAATGAAATAAAATCAAACCTTTGCTTGTTGTAGGGTATAGGATAATTTCGAAACCACAGTTCAACATACGATTATGTTTTAATTTACAAATAATGATATGATATTTTTTAGGTTGTAAATAGTTCGTGGTTAATTAAATTGTATTTACTTAATTATTGGGTGTTTAATACATTCATACATACATAATTATTACATGCAAATACATTAATTCAATTTATAAGTGCAGGGAGATACAATCACTTAAATATATTTGGCTATAATTTTCAGAATTTCAATATAATCAAAGGGTATTTTTATTGAATTAGTAATAGAATTATTATATACATTGTATGTATGTTTTGTTTTTTATTTTATACTTATGAATATACATATATTTTAATCAAAGCAGGTGATTGTGATGATGCCACTGATTTACGTTGTAACAAAACATTGGCACAACTACGTAGTATGGATAATCATATGGCAACGCTAATTCATCAACAACGGAATAGCGCTGCATATCCCCTGCCCTCACCCACAGGTCAAATGCATCAGAGTAATATGCAATCTATGAATTTACCACCGCCTTCAGGTCATCAATCACATGGCCAACACAGTCATATTGGTTATCATAATACTTTAATGAATTTCCAACAACAACAACAACAACAGCAGCATCAACAACAACATAATTTTCAAACTGCATCCAACCACTTATTGTCATATAACAATCTCCAAGATACTACCATCGATATGAATGGCAGTCGCATTAGTCCGTCCATAAGTAGTGGTGATTATTTGAATTCAATGCACCAAATGGTCGAAGCCAATAATTTAACACAACTGCAGCAAAACAATGACATAAGTCCCCATGCCCACATGACGACTCAATCACAAATCCAGTCGCCACCGACATCGGCTATTATCAATTCTGGAGTCTATCATAGTCATCAACAACATTTGGCTGCCTTAGCTGCTCATGCTCAAGCCCAACATGATCAGAAATTTGTTAAGTCATCATCATTATCCTCAACCACAGGAGCAACTGCTACAACTACAGCAGCGGCCGCAGCATCGTTAGTGGCATCAACAATGGCTAATCAAATATCGGCTGCATCCACATACTTTTCCAATAATGGCGCCACCAATCTTGTTCACAATCTCAACGACTACGATGAGCGCTCACTGTCCTCTATGTCCAATTGTGGCGATATTGACGCCGTTACCGAAGATGAAGATGAGGCAAAGGATCCTAATGATTCACACAACATTGACGTAACATCTGCACACTCGCCGCAAAATGCAAACTTTGGCAATGGTTCTGGTCTTAAACGAAAATCAATTTCAAACTCTTCTCCCTACTGTGATGATTTAAATATAATTAACAATAATACCAATGACGATGGAAATAGCGAGTGTCTGAGCAAGAACCATTTGAATGGAAGTGTTGGCGACAATTACATGTTAAAGGCACAATTTGAAGGCGGAGTGCGACCACGATCATTAGAAGATATGCAAAAACAAAATTTCATGTCCATCAATGGAAATTCAACATTGGAAGCAAACCATCTGAGCGGACATTCCCAAAGCCAACAACAGCATCAGCAGCAACAAAAGCATTTGGATGACTATAATAGAATGCAACACATGAGTGGTGCTAGTAGTGTGGGTCCATCAGCAGGCGATCAACAGGATCGTCTCAATGATAATGACAGTGTCATGAACGGCAGTTGTGCATCAAGTGAAGATCTCAATCAAACAAACACCAGCGAACAGGGTGAAAAAATTACATCTGGCAGTGATGATGAAGGTGAGCATTTTCAAACAAACTATACAAATATTTTAGTTCCATAAAAGTTTAAAACTTTTCTAAGCACATACATGTATTTTTGGTTCGTTACAGGACAAGATGACAACTGTTCCAAAAAGAAACATAGACGCAATCGCACCACTTTTACAACATATCAATTGCACGAATTAGAAAGAGCCTTTGAAAAGTCACACTATCCTGATGTGTATTCCCGCGAAGAGTTGGCCATGAAGGTCAATTTACCAGAAGTTAGAGTACAAGTAAGTTTGCACTTTTTCCTCTTTTCTCTCTATTTTTTTAAATATTTACATACTTTATTGTGTTTATGTTCTATTTGTATCTTATGCTAGTGAAATAATAAAAATGTTAACAATATTCAACGGTTTCGAATTCAAAGCAAAAAACGGAAATTAAATAATTTCCGTTAACAATTTATTTTCACGAAGAAATTAAGTTCAATCACGTTAAATTAGGTGTTGAATAAAAGTAACAAATACATTGTACCTATTTAATAGATACAAAATACATATGTACGAGTACATATAAATATGTATATTAGGGGTATAACCAAAAAAAAAAAAAAACGACGGGGTGGTTACTGATGTATATATTAAGAAAAGAGTTTTTTCTGATCATTTTGGATAAAAAAAAATAAAAACCGTTATTTCTAAAAACTTACAACAAATAATAATTTTTGAATTTTTATTTTTTAAATACTTACTTCAGATACTAAATATTATCTTTGCTAAAGGAAATAAACTTAAAAATAAAAAAAAAAATAATTACTTTTTTAACGTCCGCGAAAAAGTTAGATTTTCATGGTCTATATAAAATTTTTTTCAAAAGTTATACCCCTAATATATATATTTATATATCCTGAAGGCTTGAGTAAATTCTTATGTTCATATACTCATGTATGTAAATAGAAACGAAACAAGATTTATGTGATTTAATTAAAAAAATATAAATAAATATGTAGTATTTAACTAAAAGTTAAGAAATTTTGCAATATCTTAATACTAAAGAGAACTTTAAAATTTTAGTTTAAAAATAAATAGCATTTAACTGAGTTGCTTTTTAACTAAACGGTTGTCAACAAACATTTCTCTTTAAATGTCATTTTTTTTTTTGTTTATATACGCAAATACTTAAAGTTATAAAAGCAGAAAAATGTAAAACTTTTTCAAGTTATTTTCGTTTCATTGGTGGAAGGACAAAATATAATTTTTTGAATAATTCGATTGACTTCAATTGTGGTTGGAACCAATCTTACCCTCGTATTTTAGTGCATTCAATTTCTATGATGTAGTCCTTTTCAATCTTTCATTAAAATTTTGATACCGCCGTAAATGTTTAAAAAAAATTCAAGTAGACAAAATAAAAAATACTTTCGCGGTTTAAATAGACATAAATACTATCAAATTTCATGATTTGACAAATCATTTTTATTGACTAAACATTATCATGCCACAAAATCCAATAAAATAGCAGAGAGAAATAAAATAGGGCTGTTGGAAAAGTTATTGCTATTAATTTTGTGAACTATTTTCAAGAATTTTATATTAACAAATTTCTATAGGATAAATATTTAAACAGTTCTAGTGAATCAAAAAGGATTCGCTTTTTTGGTCATAACTTTAATAGAATTAACGACAGTTTAATACTCAGATATCTAACAACCTTTTGTTGTTTGTAATTTTTCTTTGCTTTAAATATACATACTTTATACATGAATATTGAAAAAAATTCAAAGTTGAAACTTTATTTTACCCCACTCAATTTGCAATGTCAATCGAATTGTAAAAAAGGGTAAAATACCACAACAATGTTAAAGAAAACTAAACTAATACAATATATTGCTGTCTGAAAATATTTTGTGTGAATATTGTCAAAGTTTATAAAGAAGAGTATGAAAACTGAAAAAGTTGAAAAAAAAAAGTTTGAAGAGAAAAAGCCAACCAAATAACCAAACCATCCACCCACCTACCTGTTCCTCAACCGCATATGGAGCTTGAACATGCAAAAAGTATAATAATAAAAATATAAATTTGAATTTGATTTCGATTTTTTTCTTTTGAGTTAAATGTATAAACAATTTTTTTCTTGCTTTCTGCATAAAATTACCTTATCAACGATTTTTATTTGGCATAATAATGGTACAGCCCTTAAATGTCACTTTGTCAAATTGACGCTAAATTCAAATTATTTCAAAAATTTTTGGTGATGAAAAAGGAAGTGGGCAATATTTTATTTATACATACTTACAGATACTTACATACTTATGTGTTTGTGTTTGTTTGTATTCTGAATAAAAGTTAATATAACTTTGAAATACTTAGTTTTATTTTTATTGTTCTCATGATTTATATAAATTTTTTTGTAATTGTGTTAGCATTCAATTTAATAGATTTATTAAATGTTTCTTTAAGTTGTTTTTATTTGAAATTTGAAATTTTCAATAAAGTTTATGTAAAAGTTAGAGGAGATGTAATTTAATTTTTAAACGAAACATACGAATTTTGAACCTCGCCATCTTCGATTTCGATGAAATTTCGTATATATATTCACCTTACATATACAATTTTTAGGTTCAGATTTAATGGCGGTAAAAGTTAGTTTGATGTTACTCACATTTCAGCGTATGTGCTGTAGCTTTACTTACACAGCCTATTTAGGTCAAAGGCCGAGCATATCTTAGAATTCTATCTTGTGCACATATTCTCCAATTTCTTATGCCAAGTTTTGAAAGATTTTCTTCTACTTGGTCTTTCCATCGAAGTTTTGGACGCCCCTTCTATGATTTCCCTCAGGATCATTATCAAACACTTTTCTTGCCGGAGTATTTTCAATAACATGTCCTACCCAACGCAGCCGCTGTTGCTTAATGCGTTTTACTATGTCTATGTCAGCGTATAACACATACAGCTATGGTTCATTCGATGTCGATACTCATTGTTGAAGCAGACTGGTCCATAGATTTTTCGTAGGATTTTCTTCTCAAATACTCCAAGGATAGCTTCATCTGCCTGTACAATTGCCCATAATTCTGCACCGTACAATAACAAGGTAGTATAAGCATTTTATAGAGCGTAATTTTAGTTCTTACGGAGAGGACTTTGTTTCTCAGCTGTTTGCTTAGGACAAAATAGCATCGATTGGCAAGTATGATTTTACTTGCCAATCGCTTAATTTCAAAGCTTATATCGTTGTTGATGTTCACAGCGGTACTAAGGAAACCATCAGTTTTGTTTTAGATTCATTTACAACTAGACCCATTTTGTTTGATGTAGCTTTAGGTTATATTAATTAAAAAATTTAAACATTATGTGGTTCAATACGTATTTGAAAATCCTACTTCAAAACATTCTTCCCAAATTAATGAAATGTATATTTATTAAATTTTAATTACATTATGATCAAAATGTTACGCCTTATGATTTTTATACATATCTTTCTACTTTTGTCAAATGTAACAAATTTAAAGGAAAATTCATTTTTGATTAAGTTCATTTATTATGATATACCGTGAAACTATTTCAAATCTTCTGTCAACATTTTGAAGTAACCACATATTCTCTTTAATTTCGAATATCTGTTAAAAAAGAACAATTGTAATAATAAAATAATAATGATAACATTAATCTTCAAATTATGCGCTAGATTATCATAATACAACATTTGACACTTGGCAAATTACATGCCACATCATGAAATTAAACAAAAACTGAAACAAACAATTCCTGTCGTGGTTAAGTTTTTTCTATTTGTAAAGAGAGCATTTTATGATGAGAAAGGAAACATATGTTTGTTGCAACTGAAAATGGCAACATTGCGGTAATAAATGACAATTATTTTATTGAGATTAAAAGACTAAAACCAAAACATAACAAAATCCCTTAAAGAGAGCTGGAGTGTAAAAGAAGACACACAGATAAGGGTTAAAATGAGCAATTGTTTATATGTAGTAGAAAAATCATCACCGGATAGATAGACAGAAGTAAAGAACAAACATGCAAGACCAAAGGGTGACTGAATGTGTTTATTCTGCTTTCTCTTTATTTTACATAGTCTAAGACTGACAGAGTAAATATTATAGTCCTTCTAGACCGACTACATGATCCATACTCCACTGTATTAATGTTTGTTATTTGAACGCCATCTCCAACTGATGATCGGGTATCATAAAATTGAGAGATGTAATGTTTTATTTTTTATATATTTTAGCGTCGTTGGCTCCAGATTCAAATAATTTTCGGGAAAATAAGGTATCTTTAAACTTATTTAAATTAGTACTTAATATCTGTTGTTAAAAAATATATTTCACACATTATAAGGGTCTTACGTATCAATAAATGATTAATTTTATCTATTTTTAATCAAAAGTTATCAGGATTTTGAAGTTTCTCATAACTTTAGGAATGGGGACTTACATAAGTGCATGAATGTTCAGAATCATTGAATATGAACCGATTTTAACGAGACTTGATAGTGTAGAGTGCAATAAAAGAGACTAGAAAAAATAAGGACGTTTGGAAAGTTTTTGTTGTAGTTGTTATTGCTCTTTGTTCGTTCGTGGCATAAACTGAAGTGGCTTGTAGCAGCATCTGTAAAGTGTTTAAAAACACCTAATCATACGCTGGATTAAGCACAATCATTGAAGAAAATTACAATTTACAATGTATTTATGTATGTATGTAGATGATGATGAAGAATAAAAATAAAAAAACCAAACCAACCCAAACTAACATTAAGTACGAAAACGAAACGTATAAACGTGTTTACATATAAAGTCATAGTGTTCCCGGGTGAATAATAAAATAGGGAGTTTTATTTTGAATGTTTAAAGAAGATTAAGAAGGAGTAGAGTGACTGAATGAGTGAGTGACTGTGTTTGTTTATGCTTGTTATAAATAATCGTTTGTAAGCCTTATTGTTGTTGTTGCCACAAAAAGGGTTAATTAAAATGTAATTTAGTGTAAAAGCAGAGTAAATTGTAGAGTAAATCAAATAGAAAAGAAATTCATTTAATATAAATACAAGAGAAAACTGTCTATTAGAAATTGATTGAGTTTAACAAATTTTGATTGATTGTTTCATTATGAATAATCCTTTTTGCCAAAGTAAGTACCAATACAAAGATTGAACCAAAATGGACAAAAGGATTAAACAATTTTAAAGCACAATAATTTTGCATCTATACAACAGTCAAAATATTGAAGAATTAAAATGTTTGTATGTAAATCAAACTTTTATTTAAAGGCATTTTAATATAATATAAATTTGTTTATTCATTTATGTATCTATTGATAATAAAATATATTATAAGTATTAACATATTGGTATAGAATTTCAATAAATTTGACTACTTATTGGTAAAGAAACAATCTAAGTAATATAAATTGTAATAAAAATAAATAAATGAAATAAAGACTAAATTCAAATGAGCAGGTGGATATTAAATCAACAAAAGCAGCAGCACCACCACCACCACCACCAACAAAAACTAAATAACCAAAATAAAATGAATTAAGGTGTCTTTGACACGCCATCTATTCACATACAAATTTACATACATTATTACGTACATATGTGGGTATATGTGTCACATGTAGAGCAAATATTCTAGTAAAAAAGGATCTATTTAGCATTTTCGATGTACGTGTGTACAATATTTGTCAAAAGTATAAACACGATTTTTTGTCAAATTCACATAAACGTTTAGTCTTAAGTATTTATTAGCTAAAATTAATGTCAAACAGATAGACTGACTGACTGACTGAAGTATAAAAACAAACAAATAAATAAATAATTTATTAATAGAAATTCAAATTCTAATGTATATTTATATTGCCAACTAAATAATAATCTATTTGTTTTATTTGTTAGTTTTTTTCTTTTATTTTATTACTTTTCTTTGTTTTTCACATAAATCCAAAATAATTTTCAAAACATTTATAAAAATTACAATAAAATAAATATTTCGGGAAAATAGTTTATATATTATTTTTTTACTATAAAATTATTTTTATGTTTAACAATATTTGTAATTTTAATACACAATTTACTCAAACTGGAGTACAATTTCTTTTGTTTAAGTTTATTTCTCCTAAATTATATAAATTTAATTTAAAATGTCAAATTTAATAAGTGCTAAAATACTCGTTAATCCGGGCAATGTACGTTGGTTTTAAATGCCGAGTCCTTAACAAAGGTAAATTATCAGATCCGTTTGATTTTACTATTGGAGTAAAGCAAGGATGTATCTTGTCGCCTATTCTTTTTATCCTCGTCATCAACAACATGGGCAACACCCTTTAAACAACTTGAGGACTTGGAATATGCCGATGACGTATGTCTTCTAAGCCAAAGCTCAGGCCCCCTTCAGAAGAATGCTGACGCTATCACTGTTGAATCTCGGGCAGCTGGGCTGGAAATCCGGAGGCTCGGCATCTCCAAATATCAACAACAACCAAGTTACGAATATACAACTGGAATGTCAAGTTTATCCTGTATTACGACTGCGAAACATGGAAACGCACAAATGCCATCGATAAACGACTGCAAACCTTTACAAGCAAATGTTTAAGGCAAATCCTTAATATATGGTGGCCGAATGAAGATCTACTTAATGCGACCAATCAAATCCTTTCTTCCACAGAGGTATGTCAACGGAAATGGCGGTAGATAGGCCAAACACAAACATTGCTGGACAAGCACTTAGTTGGAATCCATAGGGAAGAGGTACACCTGCTAGAACGTGGAGGAGATCAATTGACATCTCGCAATAGAGTCCGATGTAAAAGGATGGTTGAGGCCCTATGCTCCACAGGGAGTCAAGGATTATTGCATACGTAGGAACAAATTTTCGAAGCACGTTTCAAAATGCTAATGGTTTATTTTATTTTAGATTAAATAACAGAAATAACTCTCGTACATGGTCAAAAATAAGTAATATCGGTTACCAGAAACATAAAAGGCAACCCCCGTATATTTTAAGAAATGTTATGTTTAGATATTTATTACTTAATACTACAAAATACTGAGGTACATACATACATACATACATATTATTATTTAAATGCTAAGAACAAATTTCTGCCACAACTAATTTGTTGTTTCTTTCAATTTTGACATTTTTTGTTTGATAACTTAATTGAAAATAGCGTGTTTGAAAATTCTATTTTAACGTGAAACACTCTCGAATAAACATTTCATAATTCCTGCGTACGAAATAATTATAAATCTGCATAAACGAAAAAGCGAACAAACGAAGCGAAAATTTATGACGGAAAGCATAACGAAAATTAACATAAATGTTAATTATACGGGGAAGTGATTAATTAACACTTAACTAAAATTTATATTGTATTTCAAACAAAAATTCATTGAATTTATACCAAGAAAAACTCTATAGAAATAAAAATATTTTTATTAAATGCCAAATATGTATCTTGTTATAGCAAAATACACTTATGCTACTCAAACAAAAAAATTGATTATCATAATCATAAATAATTTATTTGCAAATAATGTAAAGTATTTGCTATAAAAATCAACAAAATGCCTTAGGACACTCATTAACCTTTTCTCTCCGACCTGTTAAATCATAAATTGCACTAACATGGGAAAGGTTTTTTTTTTTTGAAATCAGATGCCTAAATTTAATAAAAAAAAAATTATTCAAGAAATTATTATTATTTTATTTCCATATTTACTAAAAAACATTAACTAGGAAATCGCATAAAAAGTGCGTGTTTTGGATACAGAAAATATAAATCATATCCAGTTTAAGTATGAAAATATTGACATTAATCCTTTTTGATTAAAAATTTTTTCAAAACACAACAATAAAATTATCAAAAGTATTTTACTAAGTAAAATACAAAACACAGTGTTGTCATTGTCTGGCAATCAATTTTTGTTTTCGTATTTATTTTGAATTCCCTTAACTTATTTGCTAAATTTACTTTTATCTACTTAATAAAATTGTTTTGAATTTAACTAATTGCCCATGTGACCAATTTATGGCAACTTCTTTCCCCCTTAGCGGCAAATTGTTGACATTAAATATGTTTAGGTATTTTGTTAGTAACTGTTTTGAATCCAAAATAAGATCCCTCGGGATTAAAGGGACAGCATATTATTTGTTAAAAAGAAAATGGTTAAAATGGCTATTTTAAAAAATAAGTTTTGGATAATTACATGGTTTACTGCATTAAAATTTTGAAAGAAAGCATTAAATTAGACAGTTCTACAAAATTGAAAATTTTATTTTTAAATATTTGAAAAGTCGGTTTCAATCTCTAAACAAATATAAATATTGATTGGTCGAATCATCAAAATTTTAAATAAATACATTCATTTGTTTCTTCACAAATTTCAAACTTTTGTAACTACACTCTCGAAATGAAATTAACTTGTCATTCATTCAAGAAGTTGTGATTTTCAGGTCTTAAATTACAAGCTTTTGACAAAGCTAAAATAATTGTTTAACATTATCACATTAAAGACCCTTAAAGTGACAATTATTAAAAAAGTTGTATATTTAAAATAAAAATTTAATAACAACAAAACGAGGGTGGGTGGTGGTCTTAAAATTTCAACACTACGAGTACTCGTATATCTCCCTTATGTGTGCCGATTCGTACATTATCATCAATATGATTGTAATATTTTCCATTTATGATTCAATTTAAACGCTTAAATGCTTTATAATGAGTTGCACATCTGTTCACTAAAAATTCTACTGACAAAACACGAGATCAAACAACGGACTGAATGACTGAACAAGTAATTTGTTGTTGCTTGTAGCAAGTACTTGATTTTTATAGCATGATGAAATTATGAATGATTATGAATAAACATTAGGGTAGTTAAATTAGGTCTGCACTTATCCTTAAATAATTTTATAAAATTTTCAATATTTCTGCCAGAGTTTTGATAAAATACAATAGAACAAGTTTTACCCTAATCAATTTTTCAATTTCACTTGAAATGAAGTGTATGAAGTGTGCCATAAGTCAAAAAAATATTTTGTTTGGTAACAAATAAAACATAATGTTATTTATTTATTATTTTCGTTTTTTTTCACGTAAATTTCATTATTATAATAGTATATGATTTGTATTTTTTTCTTTAAACTTTCTATATTAATGTCCCTTTGAAGGAAGTTTGAATGTGATGAACAGAAAACAAGTTCGAAAAAATACTTTTTATGTCAGATGTCAAGTGGTTTACAAGCATTTCAAGTCAATATATCAAAGAAGGGGGGGTATAAACACTTCATCGTGATTTTACTAACTTTCCTGTTATTAATGTTTAAATGAGTATGAAATTGTTTCCTAATGGCTGCAGCAGGATAAAAGGATGTTTTGTTTACAGTAATAAAATTATGTAATTTGAAATAAATTGAAATTCAAATAAATATAATGATTTTGGGATAACTTGAGTAATTAAATTTAAACAAATATTTATAAAAAATAAAATATATGTCTCTCGATCTTGTTTTTGATTTATAACTGCCAGAATAAAAATCTTCCAATACAGTTGATGATTGTCTCATAATTTATTTATCTTAAGCATGTTTTAGTGAAAGTAAACTTTTGGCTTTAGTTATTTCCAATGAACATACATTGAGAGTGTTTAATGGTGAACTTCTATCGAAACATATTAATTTTTTTATTACCGTCACCAAATTAATAAGTTTTGATAGAAGTTCAACATTAAACACTCTCAATGTGTTTTCTCAATTTGTATAAAACTTCCTTAGAGATCAGTCTTCTGTTTTAGATGGAAAGTTTAAAATTAATTCAGGTGTGCGGGAAGGCTTTCTTTCTTCTACTCTTTTTCACATCTTTCGAAATGACTTCTTTTATCAAATGTATCCTATCTACAACGTTTCTCATTTGTTTAATTTCAATCTAATTTGAATTTCTAAATAGAGTTGTATGGTAAGGATTGATTATATACCAGAAAATTCCATGATGATGTCCGTACATATTTATTAGAGTGTTTAATTTTAACCAAAGGTTTGTTTTTCATTTGATCCTTGAACCTCTTATGAAATTTGAAAACTTTTCCACATAGGACTCGTATATGTTCAACAACTCGCCCTTTTCTCGTCGATTGGCCAATGGATCAAAGCTCTTTTGAATATTTTGAAAACAGATTTACTTAACTAAAGATTGAGATATTCATAGCCGGGGTGTACAAAATAATAAGTAATTAATTATATAAAAACATACTTATATCTAGAAGATATTATTTGTTCTTTTGTAAACCTGACTTATAATATTTGACATTTATTTAAAAAATCGACTTTTATGAGCAGATGTTCATAGCATACAAGAACCCTACTCATATGAGTTTTATTAAGTTTTTTTCTGTTTTTGTAGACACCCTCATAAATGTAAATTATTTTATTCGTTCGTACTCATTCCGCGTTAAACGCTTATAGTTTTATATAAAAATAAAACATAAAACCACATAAATAATTGCATAATTACCCTGACAACCTTTCAACAAAAAATTTTACCATAATAGAGAACAAACAAAGAAAAAACAAGAAACCAAGTCCTCAAACCCTTTGTAGCCACTTCATCCATTCATATATGCGTTTCGTTATTGTTTTTGCTTTTTTTTTTGGTTCAAGTGTTTTGACTTATTCTGTAAATCCCTTTGGCAAATATTGTAAGTGAATATGGAAAAGAAGGAGGCTAATAATGTGTTAATTGTTCTACACCCTATAAATTACGAAAATGCGGGGAATATATAACAAATTTGTTTAGGGAAAATTGATTGGCGTCAACTGCTAATAAATAAAAACAAAATTAAGCCAAATCTGTCGAAAATATAGAAAAGGCAAAAAAAATCGAGCAACTCTTTCGAAAAAAGAAAAGCAGCTCGTATGGTGAAATGCTGTAATAGTTTTGTCCACAGAGCCAAAACTTATGCTAGACTGAGAACATACAAAGTTCAGAAAAAATACGGCCAAGAATTTTATATTGCTGATGAACGAGGCAATGTTCAAAAAGTGTTACTAACAATAATAAAAAAATCCCAAAGAAATTTCTCGTGTGTCAAGTATTCGTGGCATCAGGCACGATAAACACAGAAATTTACATAACAGAGTGTCAACATTTTTTTGGCCGATTTGGCATCATGATACTTAGGAAAAAGGCACTTGGGTGGTATTCAAACAATAATGTCATTTTTGTACCATGAGAGGCAAATCCACTTAACTGTCCAGAACTTCATCCTATGAAAAGGTACAGGAGTCTTGTAAAAAATGAATTAAAAATCACAGGAAAGGTGTGTGTAGTAGAAGGACTTCAGGAAAAGTCGATAATTTTATAAATACGAACAATACGTAAATCAACATTATAATGTTAAATTAATTTGTACAATATGCCAATAATTTTGCGTATTTTGAATATTTTTGTATTGCACGGCTTAAGTTTTATTGAACTTAATAAAGTTTTAAAAAGAAAAAATTTAAATAAACGTAATTACCTACAAATATTTCAAAAACTTTAATTGAAAGTTTTAGATTTTAAGATTTGAATAAAAATACGATATCATTACTCAATTCACAAAGTGTTGTAGATCGTAGCTAAATGACATTTCACTTTGTGAACACCTTTTCGTATCTCACAGTGTTGTCAAATTTCTTAAATTAAAAAGCCAAATCGGAGCGACTTTTTAAACTATTTTTTTATGATAGCTTTTAAAATTAATCATGAAACAAAATTTTTGGTTTGGTGTCTTTTAGTTAGGGAATTAAATAAATAAATAAATTATGAACTTTTAATACTTATTTTCTTACGACTCTTAAAATTTGCATTGGCAACACTGATATCAATCTCATTGAAAGATGAATGAAATGCAAGGATGGGAATTTTAAATTTTTTTAATATTTGAAAGTCTAATTTAATTATTTATTTTGTGTTGAATAACTTTGTAAAACTTAAAATACTTGTTGCCTTAATACAACATTTCAGAAACATATGGGCAAATCCGAAAAACATTAAACCAAGGCTCATATATACAGGTTAACGCATGGCTACAACAAATAGAACAAGCCAAAAACAACATAGATTTTGTTGTTGGATAATAAGTTTTGTAATGCCAAAATTTAAAACAACAATTCGACAATTCAGATTAACAACAATAAATAATTTGACATTAGAAAACATAAACGAATTTTGAACTAGAACAAATTTTGAGTTGCAGTCACTTGTTATAATTACACTATGCATTAAACCAAGGACAAAATTTTAAAACTGTCAAAATCACAGGAAAATTTACCATATATTGATCCTTTAAAAAATATAATGGATATAATTTTTGATTGCTCTCTTCGTGAATGGCAGGTCTTTATCTGCACCCATCTCGAATTTTTGTAAATTTTTTAAAATAATAGGGTTTTTAAAAGTTCATAAAAATCGCAAAAACCTCCATTTAGATATCAAGTTTTAGTAGGGGCTCAAAGTCTGCTTAATTTTATGCAATTAGATATAAATGAACCCACCCAAAGTAATTGGAGCAATATAAATAATGTGAAGTGAAAAAGGGTTGACAGTGTGTACCGTCCGTCACAGAAATAAAGTTTTTTTTTAATTTAACTAGTGAAATTTTTCTTTTATCTCCAATTGAACTTGGTTCGTAAAGAGAACTTATAGTATGCATGATATAAGGCTAAAAATATATAAATGTTAATATAGCATTTTACAAAATAATATGTATCGGAAAGTGTGTAGCGTCCGTCACAGTATATTTTTTTTTACAAAATGATATTTAATAAATACAAAATTTACGAACACATGTCTGTCTTATTCATAAAGCAATAACACTGTCTATATTCACAGATTAAATTTAAGGTATTAGGAGTTAAAAAAGCATACAGTGGGGCAAATTTGATGCTTTTGAAATTTTTATTTATTTTTTTATTTTTGGAACACTCTAACAGTTAGCTGCAGCATTCTTTGGACGAAAAATAAATATATGTATGTAGACGTTTTGTGAAATATTAAATTGTGCCCAAAAATCGCATTTTTAAGTGCAAACATAAAGAGGAAGGAGATTAAATTCGGGAACAAATAACACCATTATTTTCACTAACGAATCCTTAAAAAAATATTAAATATGAATTTTTCCTAATAAAAAACATTCAAGGTTTTCCTCTATCTTCAATGTATTAAAATTTTTCTTATTACTATGACCGATTTGATGAAAATTACAGAAACATGTATTGAAAAAAGTTACTACCATTTTTTGTAGCGTTCATTACAGCACTTTAAAAGCGAATATCTTTCCCCCAAAAACAAGTTCCCCAAAAACAAGTACAAATGCCATTCGAGAGCGGAATCGATGGGCTAATAATATCTGTGCAAAGATATCTCGTGTAAAACCTATGGTGGTGAAGGGTATAAAAATACGACCCAATTAAGTAACATAATATGCATTTTTGGGTTATACTACTTGCTTGGTCTTGCCTTTTCGTTTCTGGTAATGGCAACACTGAATTTAAGGTTTAAATTATGAGGATAAGTTTATCCTTGCCGAAAATCAATATCATTGTCGGCATTTTAACTAATTAAAATATTTCCTTTTTGCTTGGCTTTTGTCTGGAGGTAATTTCAAAAAAATCTACAAAGCCGTAAAAGCAACAACAACTACAGATGATCGAATAAATAAAACAGGATGCCAAAAGACATGAACAATAAAATCAGTCATAACTGAATTAAAAATTTAAAACATCAAAAATACGAACCTTGACAAAGGCGGAACTAAAAATTAACCTTCAACTGCAAAACAAAACTAAAAAACTCACAATAAAACATGTCATAATTTCTGTCAGGTTTGAAAAAAAAATACATTCAAAATTTTTCAATAAAATTTCAAAATGTCCTGGCGACTAATTTGTGAGCTAAAATTAAATCACAAAAGTAATTACAAATTTCTCAAAAGTGTAATTAATACTCGTATAAATGTTTTGTTATGTATCATTTATAATTATTTGGAGTAGGTACATGAATTTATTTATTTAGGGTATACATTTAATTATGACTGCGGGACATTTATTCATAATTCGCCAAGTTTTTTTAGTTTAAATGAAACCAGCGGGATTGCATTCAAATTCATTTCAATCACTTTGGATTTAGCAAACAGAACTGTTGAATTATGTTTATTTTAGGCGCCGCATATCTTTTTTATGTGCTTAAAGGAAGCATAAATTCCTAAGATTCAACCCCAAAACGGCCTGTAAATGTACTTTGCTAATTACTTATCTTTATTTTTTTTTTTTTTTTTTGAAACACGTAAAAAATCACAACTACATATTAAGGGTTCTCATGAAATGTTCATAGTTTCCCTATAATCTACGCGTTTCTATACTCTCGCACTTTTTATGAAAAGTTTGTGTACCAAGCATTTTTTAAGAAAAATTGTTGATAAGGAGTTTTTTTCAAAAAGAAAGAGCATTCGCATTTGATCTCATCTGTTACATTTATTTATTATTGTAACAGACAATTTATTGATAAAAAGCAACAAAAAAATGTTTGCAGAGAATTCCTCGACGCGTTTCGATGGCTGGTTAGGCCATCTCTCCAAAAGGTGTATCCCCACTTTTAGGCAGATCGAAGACCTCGCATTATTACTTATTTTACAAACATAATATTTACGAATTATGTTTATAAACCATAAGTAAAAGCTCAGACTATCGACTGAAGGAGTTTTTTAATAAACAAAATTTCTATAAAAAGTTTTTATAATAAAAAACATTTCTATAAAAATTTTTAAATAGAAAAATTATGCGTACATACATACATATATGACGCGCAAAATAGAAAGGGATCTAAGGGTAAAAGCCGATTTTGTTCAGGAGAGCCGTTTAAAAGATTTAAATATTATTTTTTTACCCTGAGGTCCCTTTCTCTATGCGGTGTCAAAAAAAAGTTATGGAGTAAACTTCAAACTGTTGTTTGTTTTTAAGAACACGTCTATTTTATAAGAATATAACCTTATACAGTGGTATCCCGGTTTTACGTAAACTCAGGGCCACTGTATTTAATTCCTACCTATTTTCTCAAAGTAGGACTCCAGTAAATAAAGGCTTATTAATATTCTCTAATTTAAGACAAGCTATCGTCAATATACAACTAGAGGACATTTTTAAACTTGTTTCTGAATTGCTGGAAAGCTTTTTCAATTATTGTTTCGATTTGTGACATAAAAAGTGGTTTTACCTTTATTTGCAGTTAAATGTATAACACAAACACGTACGACGTGTACTTTTATATTTTAAATAATAAAATTGTTTCTGGACCCCCGAGGGCGATATTTACATTTTAGCTTAAATATATACAAAATAAAATTCAAACAAGAACCAAAACAAAAAATTGTTACTTTTATCTTATTTATTCTTAGGATACGCAGTTTGACTAGAAACAATAAAGAGGAAAGAGAGAAAATATAACAATTTAACTGCTTATTAAATACGCATAAACAACTTTTGTTAGAAACAAAACTGTCAATAAAAGAAATGTCAACATCACAACGCCTGTCCTCGCCTTCACCACCCAACGAAACTTGTGACTGGGAAAAGAAAAATCAAACGCCTGCCTTATTAAGAAGGAGTTTTATTAAAGGGCTCTTTCTTGGTTTAGCAGCTAATTAAATACATGGAGACACGTGACTCAAAAGTACAAAATACATTTTAATACATTTACTCCGGCCTATTTCTATGATTATTATGATAATAATGATTTTGTTCCTGTTTGCTGTTGTTACTCGAAATGACATTTGACAGAAACTAAAATATAAAGTAATCTACAATATGTAAAGAGATTGTATGTATGTAGGTTTGATTACTATGTTCAGAATACCAGTAGCAGACTTTGTTTTTATATGATTGAATTGGTTGGTCACATGTTCAGTATTACATTACATTATGATTTTTGACGTTGAAATAAAAACCGTTATTACATTTGAGAAATTTTTTGCGTTTGTGTAAAATTAAATGAAATCAAATTCGATGAAATACCAGCAAACACGTGTACTATTTACACAAACATGTGATTAGTTTAGTATTAGTGTCAAACTATTTCCGTACATGGGTAAATCAGTTTGTGTAAATAACCAATATTTAAAAATATCTAATTTTATTTATTCTCAATTTTAGGATAATTTAAAAATAAATTTTGTTTCATTTGACATTCTCAAATCATTATCAAACTTTTTAAATTCTCAAAGGATTTTCAAATGTAGATGTCATCTAAATGTGTTATTTTTAAGTTTTTTATTCTATACTTGAAATCATATACATAACTTAAAAATGTAACAAAAACATAAATTGTATTAAGATTTATGAAATGTTCCTTTTGATTTTTAGCTATTAAAATAGGTTTTGTATAGCCTATGTACCAATTCCAAGAAATCTGAAAGAAGGGCTAAATTTCTGTATGCCATTCCAGTAATTTATCATAAACATTAAAATATTTTTGTAAAATAAAAAAAATATATTTTTTAGTTTGGACAAAATTTGAAAATAAAGTTTCATATCAAATTCACATAATATAATTTTTCAAATTATTTTTAAATCATCTTAGGGCTTAAGAATAACATTTATTATCAATTTAAGAAACTACCATTTTTCAAACGTTTATTCTCAAATTAACCTAAATTTAAAAATAAATGTGAATATCAAACATCTATTTAGGCTAGAAAAAAATTTGAGAAAAACGTTTAATATCAAATGTAAACATTTAAAATAAAAAAAACTTAAATCGGAAATGTATGACTGTTTGTTTAAGAAAATACCGCCATTTCATTTTGTTGATTTTTCTTTGTTAGAAATCGGCACTTTAAACATTCATTTTTGATCCTTTATCAATTGTTATTCATTTGTTCATTCTTAGCAAAGTGTCTTAATTAATTAGAACGCAAAATGAAATCATTAAGAATATTAAAATAAAAAAGCAATACAAAATTATTTGTGTCCTTTAAATTTCGACATCCCAATACTTTTAAGTTTCTGCGGCATTCTCTGACAACTATTTTTAAAAAACCAGCCTGAAATAATGAGATCCAATTACTTCTTTCTTGTAGGCTTTAGCTAAATCAAAATACTAAACAAAAGACCTGATCTTTTTAAAAGAAGGTAAAATATTTTTGATATCAATTTAATGTTGACTGATATAAGTTGAATAGTGAACACCCTTCATAGTATATTCTGTTAGAATATGAACAAATATTCTACTGAAAAACTTTTTGTGAAGGGTTTACGTAAATCCCTATGAATGTAATTTAAGTTTAAAAACGTGTTTTCATATGTATTTATTTATACTTATTGAACAAAAAAATTTAAGATACTCGTTCGAACGCATCCACAAAGTGATTTGCTCTTTTTGCGTTGGTGGTTTTCTGCTTTTTTTTTTGTCCTAAATCTGTTTAATGAAGTTAAATAAAATTGAGTCATGACACGTGATAAGTATTAGGAAGAGGTTTTAACAAACATTTAGTTTATATTCATTCATTTTTGGTTATTTTTTTATGGTAAGATATTTTAAGGAAATTTATAATTTGTCATAACCGATTGACTGAGAGAATCTTTTACTGAGACGATTTATGTCAAATATAACGTTTTTAATGAAATTTTTGATTTCGATAAGTTTAGCTGAAATTATTTTGGAAAATGTTAATTCTAAAGTATTTCGCTTCCAACTTATGTATTTAGTTTAAATATTCAAAAGTGTTTACGTTTGTTCATTTTAATAAAATTTCAAACTTTTACTTTACACAACAACACACACAAATTTGTACATATTTTTGTTCAAGTTAAAAGTCAATTTTCCAATTTGCAAACTGTCAGAAACATACTCGAAAGTAATTTGGTGGCAACTTTTTTTCTCCAATTTTAATTTTAATCACTACATTTTACGAGTATTTTCAGATGCGGTGGTAAAAAGAATCGAGAGTGCGTACTATACACTTTTGATTTCAGTTTTTTGTTTTTGTTTGTGGACTAAACATTTGGGAAGTTGAAGAGAGGAAGGAACAAATTCGTCATTGCATACATACACAATTTCCCTATACTAAAGTTGTTGGGAAACCATTTTCATCATTTGTTCTTCTTTACTAATCTGTTAGGGTGTTCACAGATCTCTTGTTGTTGGATTATAGATACACAACCCAGTAGTATCAAAAGAAAAGATTAGCCTCATAACTGGTCCTAATAAAAACAATTGTTGGAGAAGCCAGTGATGATACTCATATTTTAGCTAGTAAAAATATCCATATCATAAAGCTCCTGCACATATTATGTACAGCAAAACCGATATCTCGGCGCATAACAAAACTTCGCACGTTCTGGACGAAGCCTAGAGAATTGTTGTTCCCTCCTATTTATGCTGATTGCCCTTTATTTTGGAACTGTTGGTAAATTTTACTGTTAATGTCTGTTTGTATTTACTCGTATATTGTAGAATGTGAATTTTTACTACCAGAAGAAGATGGAGATGTAGAACACAACAAAGTTTTCCAATAAAATTGCCATCATAACGATGCTCTCAGATTGCCAGAGTCTGTTTTGCAACCAATGTCCCCCATCCAGTCACAAATGTCTAAAACACCTTTGAACACTTTCCGACAACAATAAAATGTTGAAAACGAATTCAGTTAATAAACTCGTAATAATGTTTGTTGGCCTGGCCCTAAATGCTGGTAAATAGTGTGGCAGGATGGGGGCAAGCAAAAAAGTTTTTAAAAGAGATTAAACATGAAAAGTGGTTGATGCCACTAACGAATGTTAAGTTTTTTTGTTGAGTATGATTGTGGGGGAAGGTAAGATAAACAAAAATGGGAAATTTTGTTAGAATAAATGAGTGAATGAATGGGGATGTAACAGAAACATCAAAAGACCAAAGAAAAACAAAATAGACTGCTGAGTAAATTTTATCTCATCTTGTTTCCGTGCTGAACTGGAACTCTTGTGGAAGCACAAAAGCTTTTTCATAAAGCTTTTACCACTTTTGATGGGTGGCAGTTAAAAAAACAAAAGTTGGGGTTAGTAGGGCGTTTATTATTCACTTTTCCTCAAATAGAGTTCGTTTTACAAATATTGTTTATGTAGTTGTGTGTGTGTGTATGTTTCTATTAGAGTTTTTTTTATTTATTTTCATTATGGCGCGCCATGAATGGAAATTACAAAATTGATTTTTGATGATTTAATTAAAATGAAGAAGCTGCCTACCTCCTCCTCTTCCTTCCACTTACATCTATGTACACGCAGCACAATATTTAATTAAAACCAGCATAAAAAATAAACTCAAAAATTAAAAGTTGACAATGTCAATTAGTAAAATATCTAATAGTGAGAGGATGTGTTTTTCTGTGTATATGTAGAGATAAAATAGGTAAAGAATAAAATTGTATACGCGTTAACTGTCATTAAAAAACTTAGTTTACATGAGATAGCGAATTCTTATCCATAAAAATAGGAATCTAATATTTTTTTCACAAATTTTAAAATGTTTAAAGCAATAATATGTATTTTTTTCAAATCGAGTTGAACATTTAATTAGAAACCGGTAGAATTTGAAAATTACTTTTACAAAAAATATAAATACATATTATCCAACTAATTTATTCATAGGCAAAAAAAATCAACCTTATAATTCCAATTTTTCATACGAAATTCCTATATTTCGTATGAAAAATTGGAATTATAAGGTTGATTTTTTTGCCTATGAATAAGAGGGTTATATATACGTTTTAAGTCAAAACCATAATTTACAAATTTTATAAAAAATATTAATATTTTGGCATTTAAACAAACAAAATACTTTAAAAAGTCACTTTGAATCGTAGAGCACATAAGACACAGTTGTAACTTATTGCATACATACTTACATAGTTTAAAAGTGGCACAATCCAAAACTTTTTCTATAAGCTTAAATGATAGGCAAAATTATTTTTTAACTTAGAAACAATTTCAGTTTTTTCGATTTCTGAAAAATCAAAAATTTTGAGTTGTGTCACTTTTGACCATAGAAACATCAAAGTATATTTTAGAAACGTCAACGCACATATTAAAAACGTAATGATACATATTTTTGGTTCCTTAGTAGTCCATATGTTCTCAGTCTAGTTATAGTCTATGTTTTGAACTTTGTGTGTGATATGTACATCAAAATCGAGAGAATTTTCTGTCAACGCCGTATGAAATATTTTTAAATAAAAAATAACAATATGATATACAAATTAAATTGACGCTTTTTGTTGCTAATTTGAATTTATAATTTTACTTAAATTGGATTTAATTGATTTGAGACGAGACTAACATAATTTTATTTCTAAAACATCTATAAACCATTTGTGACCCAGTGGTTCAAATTACAATAATTTTAGCATAAGTTTCCCATTGGAGGTGGATAATTGGTTATTTTTAAATAATAAACCAATTATTCGTTTTGGAGACGGTGCTTAAATTTAGAATTGTTGGGACACACTAATACACACAACGGGATTTTGTCACCACACTCTCAAATTATTTGATGTGTTTCCGTTATATTTATCACAATTAGTAACTCATTTAGTCTGGCTGTCAAACTCTTAATCTTTTTGGGTGGAATCTTAACAACATATTTAGCTTAATGTCTGCCACTTTCATTTACCTCCTCTCTCACTTAAATTTGTTTTTGTTGCAAATAATTCTAATTACTGCCTGTTTAACTTAATTGAATTTTATTTATGAACATTCTTCTCTTAAGAGCTTTTTTTCTCCATTTCGTAAAATTATTTATATATTAGTCTCTTCCATCAATTTGCCGCCATTTTGTTAAAAACATTTGTATACACAGAATAAGAGAGCAGACAGATTTATGATATCGTAAGAACTTAAATAACAAATTCTAAACTTTATTTAATAAAAAGCAAATTATAAAAATGCAAAAAAACAATAATGTAGTCATATTTTCCAAATCTGTTATTATTCTTTCACTTGATGCTGTAATTTTCTTTTTTTATCCCTATAGGTATGCAAAGCTTTAATACATTCTTACGTAGTTACATACATACATGCATACAGATTTATATATGTATGTATGTATATAGTTAGTCAGTTAGTTTTATAATTAAGCTCATTCATTTGTAATTATATTTTATGGTTTTGTGTAAAAAATAGAAGATAAAAAAGAAACAGCAGAAAAAGATTATAAATACGTGTACTTATGAACATATGTATGTATAGATGATGTACTTTTTTCGTATGTCTGTGTAAAACTTTCGAACGTAATTTTCTTCTTTTCATCGTTGTTTTGCTTTTGTTGCTGTTGTTCTTTTCAAATTAATAACGTTTAACTAGATGCCTGTTAGAATGTTCATTTGTCTTTTGCTTTCCATCGTGCTCGTGGTAAACTTTGTATCTGTGTGACTATGTGTACTATCTCTAAGTGTATGTTTGTGTGAGTGTCGTTGCAAGTTTAATTAATTTTTTCGTTCGTTAAACTAATTGTTGCTTAAGGTGATTATCAGTAAAGAATGTAGAACATTAAATAAGGCCATAATTGGTTTAGTGAGGATTTAAAAAATAATTAGTGAAATTCTCAAGTAACTTTTAGACGAGGAAGATGACATGCAAATTTAAATACATAACTTAAATTTAATATAGGTAAAATTAAAAGTTAATAAATGGATCTTAACGAAATACAAAATTTTTAATTTTATCTATTTAGCCAGTGCTGCAATAATGCAAATTTCCTATTTTTAACAATTTTTTTTTATATTTTTAAGGAATTAGATCAATTAAAAAATTATTAGTAGGTATATCTATTTATCTTTTTTTTAAGAAATAAATTAAGTTAAAAAATACTTATACATATTTTAATGTTTAAATTATTTTGGCACGTTCAACATGTCACGTATCGACCGAAAATATAGGTTAGACAAAGTATAAAATCACGATCTTTTTTAGTCAAACTATAGCATGTTAAAGTAAGATTGTTAGGTAAAGTTCTGAAATTAATTGCAAGACAAAAAAGAGTAAGGTTTAGCTGAAATATCTTTTTCTAAGTGCAGCCGCGAACAACAACTTCTTCTTTTGTCACGTTCGACCCACTGCTTAATTTTTATATATATTTTTTTATTCGAGATTTCTTTTAACTTAAATACAACAAGATTAATAGAGTAGACAGACGACAGCCTTAATACGCATTAACGCCCTAAACCCTGGAACGTCATCCTTATTTTACATACATTTACGTCATCCTCGTCATTTTGACTACGTATACTTCAAGAGACTATAAAACTCTTCGTGAGCAAAAATGGATACCGAAATAGTTTTCTTATGTATTAATAGACTCTTTTTAATAAATTTTTAATGAAATTCATTTGTTTATTTCTTAATTAATAATAAAAACTTAACATATTATAGCCCTCTTTTTTGTTTTAATTTGAAAATAAAATTTTCCGTAGTCATTTTGACGAAGGATGACGTTCTAGGGTTAATGTAAATTAACTTGTATATTATCTCCATTTAAACTGCATCAAGTCTGACGTTTATGACAATATTAATGTGCATTTAAACTGCATTTAGCTTAAACGATATGGAAACATAGACAAAAACTTATTAACTGTGGTAAATTTTCTTAAACTATCATTCCGTGTGAGTGAAATTTTTAAATAAGAAGAAGATAAACAATATTTTAAATTGATTTTTTTTAAGAATTTAAATTTTCTATTAAATAGTAATTTGTTGCTAATCGTATGTGATTTTAATGTAAATGTCAAAAAAAAAATACAAAGATTTGTTTATAAAAGAACAGCTGATTGCTAATGCAGAAACTATGGTCTGTCAGGGAAACATTTTAATTTGCATTAGTGGACTGTTAATGCGCATTGACTCTCTCGCCTGTCTATGGTATAAGTCAAACCTGAAAGTATTTTTAGTTTTTTCGCTTTTTGGAATTCAACACATACGAATGTCATGTTTAACATCAGGGATTTATTCATATGTACTTACATATACAAATTTATATTATTAAATGACTTTAAACAATTTCAATTTTTAATTTCTATGTAGTAATAATTTTTACCTTGTATGTAATGAACTAAATTATGCTTTGAAAATTACACTTAAGTAATAATATTTTAATTTGTATTTGCAGGTTTGGTTTCAAAATCGCAGAGCCAAATGGAGACGTCAGGAGAAGTCAGAAAGCTTACGACTGGGTCTTACACATTTTACACAACTTCCACATCGTTTAGGCTGTGGACCATCAGGCTTACCAGTTGATCCTTGGCTCTCACCACCTTTATTGTCAGCATTACCAGGTAACATAATTCAAAAATGATGACATTTCAAAAATTTTAACAATAAACTTGTATTTATTATTTAGGGTTTCTCTCACATCCTCAAACAGTGTATCCGTCGTATCTCACACCACCTCTTAGTTTAACCCCATCTAATTTGGCAATGAGTAGCTTAGCAGGAATGGGGCCACATGGTCACAGTTTACATGGGCCACATGCAACAAATCACCATCAGCCACCACCCGGGATGTCTATGGGATCTAACAATTCTCATGGCGCTCACCAACATTTACAGCTAACTCACATGTCACCGCACTTGTCACGTATGTCTCCACAGACAATGGCAGCTATGAATCCGCAAATATCTGTATCAAATTCAATGTCTTCAACATCAACGACATCCTCAAATATTTCGGCCACAAATTCGCCTTTAACATCTTTACCTCCACCTTCTTCTCTAAGTTCGACAGTTTCCATTGCTCCACAATCATTGTCACCGCAAAATCTCACCGTAACTAATGGCGACATTGACTCTTCGATGTCTGCGACAAAATGTTCTTCATCAAATATAGATGTGGTAGATGTGGGTCGTGATAGTCCCATCCCCATAATAAATACAACAGCAACAACAAGTAATGACGCCACTAATTCAAATACCAACGAATCCTCAACACCGCCGTCTTCTTCAGCATCCTCATCAAATGCACCATCAGCAGCAGCAGCAACAAATCAACAACCACAAACGTCAGACATACGTTCAAATTCTATTGCAACATTACGCATCAAGGCCAAGGAACATCTCGAAAATATAAATAAAAGTCTAACTATGGTTTAAAATGTCCGGTTAACCGCGAAATCTTAATTTAATCGACTTTTACTACTACACACTCACCCACCACAGCCTTCTCTTTTTTTAGATAATTTAGATATCATGTCAAAGGTCAAGTTATTATGCTAGTGATTTACTTAATTGTTCAAAGACTTCACAATACACATGCAACATATAACACAAAAGGACATATGTTTGTATGTGTAAGTATTTATCTTTATACATATGTATGTACTTCATCTCAATTATACGAATACATACCTAACAAAAAAATATTTATTTAACATTCGTAAATTATAGAATTTTTAAAAACTCATTTGTAAATGTTTCAATATTAAATGTAAAAAAAACTCACTCCTAAACAGTTACTAAAATAAATTTTTGTTTAAAATAAAATAATTGTTATTAGAAACAAACAAAATTTACTTTTTGTGAAAAGACAGTTTTTTTCATACAAAATTTTCTAAATTAAAGTCTTGATTTTAAAAATTAAGTATACGCTATATAACTTATGATTTATTTAAGTAAAAAAATAACGAGTATGAATTAAAATGAAAAAAATCAAAAACCATATAAATAATATTTTATAAGTAAATAAATAGAAGATATAAATATGTATGTATGTTTCTTTCTCTCTTCAGTCACATTTGAACAATATGTCAAAATTTATTTTAATTTCGAACAAACGACTCAAATGTTATACAATACGAGTATTTATTGTACGAATAACTGAGACATGTATCATTTCTGTAGTTGTATTTATAAATATTAATTAATAGATTAACATTTAATTTATAGAATTCTAGATGATAAATAAATAAATTCACATTTTCAAACAACTTAAATAATTTTTAATTTTAAAAATTGGGAAAAGTATAATTTATATAATAATAATAAAGAATATCATACAAAATTCTTACTATAAGATTTTGATAATTTTATAACTCGTTTATGAATAATTGGATTATTATATAATTTCGGAATAATAAATTTATATTATATATTTCATGAATTTTATATTTGTTTTTAACAAATTTATCATAATTAAAAAAAATGTTTGGACTAAAACAAACAATATATGTATATGTAATTTTTTTAATTCCAATTTTGGCAAAAGTTTCCTAATGCCAGTTTTAGACACATTGATACTTTAATGTTTTTGCTAGCAACTTTTTTTATAATATTTTAATAATCTCAAATCATTAAATTGATTTTAAAATATTATAACTTTATTGCACTTACGGAATTTTGCATTAAACTTGAAATTTGTAGTTCTTTATTTTGCCAGATATCATGTCCAAATTATATAAGAATATGGTACAGAAGGATATTATCCTTTACATTGACTAGTTTAATATCGGACCTTTAGAGAAACTTACAATCAAGTCAACGCCAAACACCCTACTTTACACGAAAACGTTTTTCTTTAATCTTTTCAATTACATTAATTAAAATTACAAATATTTTGATACAGTTTATATCAATTTCGTCCTGACTAGCATAAAAAAATATTTGCTTATTTCGCAGTAATTATTATAAACATTTACAAAATCTGTCGCTTAATAATAATTTCCATGACAACATTCCAATAGGAACAAGTGGTACTTATCTCAGACAATGAGCTGCATCCGATTCTATTTTTAGACTCATGGAAAGGGACCTACTTTCTAACTCCGGCTACGAACGGCAAATGCATTAGTTGGAGAAGTTTTACATAGCCTAATACTCAATAACCAGTGGCTAGCTGAGTTATGAGGTAAACCGCCGCTTTTTTGAAAAATTTTTTTTTTTATTTTTTTTTTCAAGTGAGTCTGGCGGAGGATTGAACTTAGGACCTCTGATATGCTAGGCGGATGGCTATTCTGCTATACCACAGCGGTTCACATATGTCGCTTACTAATTCAAATAAACATGAATTAGTGTCAAAATTACTTAAATCTATCATTGTTTGAAAATTACTTTTTAAAGAGTAAGTGCTTTAAAACACTATTGGTTTTAAAGTACTTTTTTGTGTTAAATTTTTAAATATATTTTTAAAATTTTGAAAAAAAAATTATATTTTATAAGAATTTTTTAATCATTTTTTTTTAATTTAAAAATTAAATTTAAAAAAAAAATTTTAAAAAAATTTACTATTTTTATAGGAAATGTTTTAAAAATGTTCTATTTTTATAGAAAATTCTTCAAAAATTTACTACTTTTATGGAATATTTTTCCAAAGTTTACTATTTTTATAGGGGATTTTTCAAAAATTTACACTCAGAATATTATGTAAGTAAAATTAACTTAAATTTTAATTTGAAACAAGCCAAAATTCATTTAAAAACCAGTCAATTGATTTTTCATTTAAATTCAATAAGTCCCGTTTCACACGAATCAGGTTTACTTGATCAGTTTTTCTTTAAATTTCTTTTGAACCTGCCTGTGTTTGAACATGAATTCAAACACAAACATTTTTTCATCAGTTTTCATTTTATTTTTCTTAAATTTCATACAAATTTTCAAAATTTTCGTAAATTTGATAGTACGGTCAGGTTTGCTCAATTTTAATTCTTTCAGTTTTTTCTCATACAAATTCAAGACTTTATAAGAAAAACCTGACTAATGTAAAAGTAGACTAAATATTGCATTCAAATTTAACTGACAAATATTTAAACTACATTTTCAGTTTTAAAAACGGAATATTCATTTATTATCAAAAAATTAATGAGAAATATGTAAACTACATTTTTAGTATAAAAAACGGAAATTTTCATTTATTATTAAAAAATGATGTAAAATTTCCGTAAAACGGACAATTTTCATTTATTTTTTTAATTAACATACAAAAAAGACAAAACCATATAAAGGTTACATCCTTTAAGGCATCGAAAAACCAAATAGACAAAACAAAGTTGTTGTTTGTTTGGGTCATAGCCTGTGATAGGCGGCCAGCATTACAAAAAGTTTCTTCAGTAAGAAAACCAACGATACTTAAGGAAAACCAAGAATTTAATAAATATGAACTATGTTTGATACAATCATTGAAAAAATGTATAAAAACTAAACGACTGTTAATTTAAAATGTTCAGTAACAAATAAATATGTTAAAAATCAATTTTCATGTAAAATTAAATGATTATTCATTTGAAAACAACATAATCGAAAAATTGCTAAACAATATACAATCAGTTACTGTTATAATTTCCTATAGGAAATTTTTCAAAAATTTACTTTTTTTATTGGAAATTTTTTAAAAATTTCTTTGATTTGAGTCTTGAAGTCTAAGAAAAACTGCTAAATCCAGTATAAAGGTAGAAGGCCAATGCACGCGGCAAGCGGCTACGGTCGGTAATCAGCTGTTTTTTGATTTGTCAAATTTGAAGCGGCAATGGAAAGTAGTAGAACTTTGTTTTACTTCTCCTCGCGGCAGATTTTTTCAGATATTTTTTTATATGAATATTTTTGTAAACAAACGCACATTTTATGTACTGGCAATACTACGACCGCCCGCAGCCGCATGCCGCGTATATTGGCCTTGTACCTTAACGTGGATTTGTGTTTGAAATTTAAAAATATATAAAATATAATATAAGTTTTTGGTGTCTCCTCTAAAATGTTCTGAAAGTGAGTTAACATATTTGCATATTAAGCCGACGATATAATCAAATTTTGTTTTCGGAAAATCGAAACCAGAACCCCCTATTCTAAAAACCTCTTTTTCAAAAGTAATTTTAATTTCGAAAAAATAGTTTTTTGTTCCACTTTCTATAAAATTAAAAAATTTTAATAAAAGCATAAAATTATTATACTGTGTACAATATTTATTAATAGGAAAGATAAGAAGTTCTATATTTATTAACATTAGCAAAAACAAAATTTCTTGTAATCGTTTCTTTTTTCAGTGGATAATGAATGGGTGTGTTTTTGTTCTTTTTTATTAGATGCTCTTATATCCAAAAACTTTAAGGATTTGTACATATGTATGAGTTAGAGAGAGCACTATTCCTGCAAATAACCGATAATAATTTTCGTTCTCAGTATTTACTTATTTAATAAAACGATTATTTTAAAAAATTATTTAAAGTTTTAATTAGCTACAACAATTAAATAAAAATGATTATATCTAAAATTGTAGCATGTTTTTTAAATCATCCTTAATTAACATGTACATAATTACATGCATATATACATGAATAACTACTTTATTAACCCACATTCTATAATTCAATAAAACTTAAACATTAATCAATTAAATATTATCACAGCAAATTAATCAAACCACCAAAAAAATTCGTACCTTCATATACATTTGTTTTAATTATTTTGGTTTGCTATATACATACAAATGTATATATACACACATACATATGTATGTATTTGTATGCGACTTAAGAAATCTAAAACAATAAAAAAAAAACAGTTAAAATTTATTTAATAAAACAGACAAACACCTACACTAAACAAATTTTACATGACAACCACTAAACCGTCACATACAGTTCTCCTCCTACCATTTGCCTTCAAGTCCAAATCCAACCATAATCACCTTCTCCTCAAAGGAAGTGTTGACAACCTAAAATTAAATGCAATTACAAACCCAACGAACCTGCGATTCAACGAACAATTAAAACTACTAAATGTATGGTAAACAAAAGGACATAATCGTCCTTATCAGGGAAAAGGGAAAACCTCTTGGTTATTGTTATTTTGTAACCAGAATTTTCGTGTTTCATTTCTATAGTTTTTGCTACAGTTAGTGAGAGTCGTTCGAAACAAATCACAAGGTCTGCTACTACATACATATGTAAATGTATATATATATATCTACATATTCACATACGAGTAAAAATATTCAAACAATCAACATTATTAAATTGTAATAAAATAATGAATGCAAGAGATCAAAAGATAGTAGGAATATAACCAAACCAACACCCATAATCAAATACACTTTTACATACACATATTTATCTATGAAAGTATGTATGTATATCCTATGAGTACCTTACATTTGTACATACTTACATACATATTTATACGTATGAATTTTATTATATTGTACCTAGAACAGTAATTGATTAGTAGTTTATTATGTGACATTTATAAAAGGCAATTAAAACTCATGTCAGATCGTTCATACTACTAATTCATTAAATTCTTATGCATATGGGCATTTCCTCCTGATGGTTTTTATAATTATAAAAAAAAGTATATTGTTATACCCTTCACCACCATAGGTGGAAAAGGTATTATAAGTTTGTGCTGATGTATGTAACGCATAGAAATATTTGTCTTAGACCTTTTACAATACCAATAGGCTTAGAATCACTTTCTAAGTCGATTTAGCTATGTCCGTCCGGCGAAATTCGTCAAAATCGGTCCATTATTTATGGTACCTCCCATAGGTCCAACTTCCCGGAATTGATATATTGGCCACAAATGTCAATATTTTTTCATGAAATTTAAAATAAATACTGCGTATGTCTACTGAAATCACTGTACCAAATTTCGGACCACATTTGACCACAGCTCCCATACAAACTCTTCTGTTAAAACGCACTAAATGGGACAAAAATCACTAAAACGCTCGTAAATCTAAAGATAATGAGAATTTTAAGATTATTTTTTGCATACATCATTTTGTAATTTTTGTAACTGTAATCAATTTGCCAAATTTTGAGATAATCGGTTCACATTTGGCCCTAGCTCTCATATATGTCCAAATGACGGAAACAGCTTAAATATATAAGTTTTGAGAAAATGTTTGTATGATGGCAAAATTTAGCAAATATTTGTATTTATACTTGAAAAATAACAACTTTGACCTTAGTGGTGAAGGGTATCGTATGGTCGGGCTTGACCGACTACAGCACTTTCTTACTTGTTTATAATAGAATATGGTTTCATATCATATCCCAACTGTTTTATTTACTAGAGTAAATGAAGCCGGACACTGGAAAACATAAAAAAATGTTGTTAATTCTTGTTACTCGTATTATTCTTAAGTGTTGCCACACACTATAAATTGAATATAAAGTTTTTTGTTAAGGAAATTTTAAGATATTTATTGGGAAATGCATAATAATAAAAATAATAATAATATTAATAATATTAATAATAATAATAATAATAATAATAATAATAATAATAATAATAATAATAATAATAATAATAATAATAATAATAATAATTATAGTAATAATAATAATAATTATAATAATAATAATAATAATAATAATAATAATAATAATAATAATAATAATAATAATAATAATAATAATAATAATAATAATAATAATAATAATAATAATAATATTAATAATAAAAATAATAATAATAATAATAATAGTAATAATAATAATTATAATTATAATTATAATTATAATTATAATTATAATTATAATTATAATTATAATTATAATTATAATTATAATTATAATTATAATTATAATTATAATTATAATTATAATTATAATTATAATTATAATTATAATTATAATTATAATTATAATTATAATTATAATTATAATTATAATTATAATTATAATTATAATTATAATTATAATTATAATTATAATTATAATTATAATTATATAATTATAATTATTAATTATATAATTATAATTATAATTATAATTATAATTATAATTATAATTATAATTATAATTATAATTATAATTATAATTATAATTATAATTATAATTATAATTATAATTATAATTATAATTATAATTATAATTATAATTATAATAATAATAATAATAATACTAATAATAATAATATTAAAAACAATATGGAAAAATCGGACGCTCGTGACCCTAACATTAGCCAATTAAACAAAAACCAATAGCGATATCTTTTTTTTATCTAAATACTGGATAAGGTCCTAAATTAATATGCTTTTAAAATAAATGAATTACTCTTGAATGTTCCTTTTTATTTCGCAGATTTTTATATTTCACTACTGCTAACGATGATTTCTATTTTGTATACGTTCGGAACCACATGTTTATAACTATAATATAAACATGAAAACTTAAACACGATAAAATTCATCTTTTACACTAGAGCATCCAAAATGCTATCAAATAGCAAGAAGATACTAGGAAAAGTTTTCTACATTTTTTGTACATCAAACGATTTTACTATGTTTTTTTTTCATCGGAAATAAATCATGAGGGATTAATATTATTTTTGAACTTGAATGATTGTTTTTTAATGGATAAAAGTCTAAACAAATTTACTATAATACACAAAAGAAAATAAAAGATCACAGATTTTTTACAATTTTATTTATTGAATTTAATTAATTTATTTTTATAACTAAGGCTATGTATGATTATATTCCATGCAACAAATTAATTATACTTACGTAAGGATACCAAAGATGGAATCTTATCGTCCTCTTGAATATAGAAGTGATCAAAACCAAGGTTCAGAAAATACACACATCAAACATACATCGTACTGATCTAAAGCAACCAACATGTATTTTTATTTTCATAACATTTATGTGTGTCTCCAAATTTTTGTCGGTTTCATACACAGTCATACATGAATTTGGTTTTTTGTTTTTATTATAACACACTTTCAACATATATGATCTAGTGTACTAATATTTTAACATTGTTAATGTAAGAAAAAACCATGTACTATATGTACAATCTTGAATCTTTATGGTGACGTTTCTGTACGACAAGAAAAGTACATGAACGATATGAAAATTTTCGTGTGGCTGAATTTCAAGTAAGTGTTTGTGTGTGAAAAAGGAACATGTACGCTGAAAACACGTACATTTATGTTCGAACATTTCAGATTTTAATTAATCATGATAATTAGGGAACCAAATTTAATTATATTCAATGATGTCTTTATCGCATATAAATAGATTAAAACGCACTTTACAAAATCTCTGTAAACTCATTTTTTAAAGCGTGTTTTTAGAAAAATTTTTTCACAAAAAGGCAAAAAACCACAAAATGCTTTAAGGGTAATTTATTGGATGTAATTGCTCTTTTAATTTCTTTTGAACCTGAACGTTCACACACAAACATTTGATTTCCTTAAATTTCATATAAATTTTAAAAATTTTCGTTAACTTGATAGTACGGTCATGTTTGCTCAATTTTAATTGTCAGTTTTTGCTCATACAAATTCAAAACTTGATAAGCCAAACCTGACTAATGTAAAAGTAGACTAACATTTGAGCGATTTTTAAAAACAGCCTAAAAGCACTTTTGAAGTTTTGCCTACTTTCTTTTCTCCCTCCTACGTCATCACAATTGGTAACTATTTTTTATTTCTCATTTCCACCTGCGTAGCAGTTGTTATCAACATCCCCATTTTTCATTCCTTTCATTCCTCCTTACCCAATTGGAGAACATTTTTTATTGGAGAAGGCAAATAAATCAAGTTGGAAGTTCTTTTAAACAAACCTTTAAGAAAAAAGCAAACGGAATTATATGGCTACTATAACTACCGGAAGTTTAACATCCAGTTGGAAAAGTAAAGACACAAACGGCTGGTTAAAATTGAAAAAAGTGGTTGTAGTCTGCACTAATGTTTTATATTTAGGTCTAAATAAGATACGCCAATGCGGCGGGTAGTTAAATAAATAATGAGTAAAAACTGGAACCAACACCCGAACTGAAGCAAAGCGACCAACCAACCTTCATTGCAACAGCCCAGATAACAACCACACAAGACTTAAATTTTTTAAAGGTTTTCAAGGGTGAAGTGATTATTATTAATTATTATTTATTGTAAAAAATATTTAAGAATTAAGAATAATGAGAATAATCATTGCTAGAGTTTTGCTTTGTAGCAGCATCTTCACATATGTTCTGCTGATGATATACATACATATATAGATATCAATACATATATAGATATCTACGTAATTCAAACCTGTGCCTTTCTAGAATCCTTTTGGCCATTTGTTTGTCTTTGACAAAGAACACACCCAATGTAAGCTTATATCGGTAATGGAATTGGAGATACTCGTAGATGGGTGGTGTACAACGCTATAGAGTGGAAATCTATAAGGAATCAAGCGGCTGCTGCCACTTGGCAATGTCAGAGTGAGAAGGAAGCAGACATGGAAAAAAGTTGATGTGTGTACACAAATGTACAAAATGTTTATCAGTTAAAATGAATAATAACTTTGTATAATATTAATTCTGTTTCGGATTTGTCCATAAATTATTTTACATTGTTGTTTGTTGTATATTCTTAAATTGCAAAAACGAATTGCATTAAAAATATAGTCGATCGATAATAATAACATTTAAACAGTTTTCAAAAAGTTATATTGGAATCTGGATCACATTAAAAATTCAAATTAGGGAGGTCTCAGGACCATTTTCTTCTGTAACTCTAAATGTTCGACACAAACAGAAGAGAACAAAAAATGGTAATAAAATCGAAGACATATTTGCCTTTTCTTTTCAAAAAAGTTTTATAATTTTTTCTTTTTTTATCGAAAATTCTATTAAAAAATATTTTTGTATCGCAAATAAGATATAATACAATATTAAATCTCTTCAAATATTTAGAGATTAATTTCTTCATGAACAATATTATGGAGATTTCTTTCTATTTTCAGTAGAGTTTTCGCTGTATATTTGTATGTAGTTAGTAACATACATACATGTGTCTCTTGACAATATTTTCCAATAAACTATTTTTTTATTTATTGCAATGAATAATGGCTGATTCTAAGTTAAGTAATATTTTATGTATTGAACTACATTCTATATGATTTACTGTATGTTTAAGGTGATCTGATTATTATTATTATTATTACTTCAATAATTATTGAAATTTTAATTTTTCTTTGAACGAAATCAACAGAGTTCTCTAGAAGTTTTAATTGAACGATCGATTGTGATTGATCAGACCCATTTAACTATTGATGAACTATTTATAAAATAATTTTAACTATTATTTTATTGATTAAATTAAAAATATTTGTTTGTTGTGTTTTTTGTTTTGTGTGTTTTTTTTTTTCATTAGATTAAAAAAGAAAATTACATAAGAAAACATTAGATTATTTTACATGTGGCAATAAACCCCTTAAAAATAATAAAAATTTATTATGAACTAATAAAGACAAAATAACTTTTGTTAAGACATTAAATATTTGGAGACATTTAAGACACAGAAATTATTAGGCGATATCGGTTGATGGTGATAAGGGAATTTAATGTAAGAAATTCAGTCGTACAAAAATTAAAATAATCTGAGCGGACATCTTTGTGAGCGGGATGGAGGGTGCTCAGCAGCTGAGAAGCGTTGAATAGGTGAATGACTGAGCTGATGAAAGAAGCACAGGCAAACATATAGACAGCACATAGACAGCTGTAATGATTGTTGCAGCAAGTGTTGTAGCAGCAGCAGTGAGATGAGTTGGAAGGGGGGTGGGGTGGTTTGATGTTGGGAAGGGGCGAAACTTCTTAGAAGCACTTGCGGTGGACAATGCCGGGGCCAGATTCGTCGTATTCTTCCTTGGAGATCCACATTTGTTGGAAAGTGGAGAGGGAAGCCAAGATGGAACCACCGATCCAGACGGAGTATTTGCGTTCTGGGGGAGCGATGATCTTGATCTTGATGGTGGATGGAGCCAAGGCGGTGATTTCCTTTTGCATACGATCGGCAATACCGGGGTACATGGTGGTACCACCAGACATGACAATGTTGGCGTACAAGTCCTTACGGATATCAACGTCACACTTCATGATGGAGTTGTAGACGGTTTCGTGGATACCGCAAGATTCCATACCCAAGAATGAGGGTTGGAAGAGGGATTCAGGGCAACGGAAACGTTCGTTACCGATGGTGATAACTTGACCGTCGGGAAGTTCATAGGATTTCTCCAAGGAGGTGGAGGCGGCAGCGGTGGCCATTTCTTGTTCGAAGTCCAAAGCGACATAGCACAATTTTTCCTTGATGTCACGAACGATTTCACGTTCAGCGGTGGTGGTGAAAGAGTAACCACGTTCAGTCAAGATCTTCATCAAGTAGTCGGTCAAATCGCGACCAGCCAAATCCAAACGGAGGATGGCGTGGGGCAAGGCATAACCTTCATAGATGGGGACGGTGTGGGATACACCATCACCAGAGTCCAAAACAATACCGGTGGTACGACCAGAAGCGTACAAGGAGAGTACGGCTTGGATGGCAACATACATAGCGGGAGAGTTGAAGGTTTCGAACATGATTTGGGTCATCTTCTCACGGTTAGCCTTGGGGTTCAAGGGAGCTTCAGTCAACAAAACGGGGTGTTCCTCAGGGGCGACACGCAATTCGTTGTAGAAAGTGTGATGCCAGATCTTTTCCATATCATCCCAGTTGGTGATGATACCGTGTTCAATGGGGTACTTGAGGGTCAAGATACCTCTCTTGGATTGAGCTTCATCACCGACATAGGAGTCCTTTTGGCCCATACCAACCATAACACCTTGATGGCGGGGACGACCTACAATTGAGGGGAAGACGGCACGGGGAGCATCGTCACCGGCGAAACCGGCCTTGCACATACCGGAGCCTAAAAATGAAAAAGAGACACAGGTTCAATAACTTGCCAAAATTCAAAACAAAAAACATTTCGAACAAATCAAAGTGTCCCATTGAAAAACAGGAAAACAGACCATCCAGGAGAAAATATTCTTTCCGCAATATGAAATAACAGAGTGAGTGACGTGAAGCAAAAACAGAGCATCTCTGTGAAAGTATTATTTAAAAAGATGTTCAAAAATCATCCAAACACAATATGGAATTATTGAGTCAATGACATCGAAATTATTTTCTATTACATAATTTTTTTTAATATGTTCAATAATTGCAAATTGGATTTTTTTTAATTGAAAAATAAGTAATGAATATATTATGTATTATTCATTTAAATGGAATTATTTTTTTATCCAAAAATGTATGGAGTATTAAACGTCAAAATAACCGTTTTTTGAAATTCTTTATCACAATTTTTTATCACTCTTAGACTCTTCCGTTTCAAAACGAAGGACTCATCTATTACACTCTTTTCTTTCATTCGTTTTTTTCTGTTTTGACACTTTAATCCATTGAGATGTCGATGAAAGGATTTTATAGTTGGTAGTTATCCAATATATATCCAATTATTGTATGTATCCAGATTTTGTTAAAACGCACCATTATCAACGACCAAAGCAGCAACCTCATCGTCACACATGTTGATTTAGTTTTTTTAGTTTTTAACTAACGGAGAAGAATACAGTAATAGATACGGTGTGTACGCTTTGGAACACAACTGACTGACTAAAGTATCGGGGCAACGGATACCAGATTTTATACCGCGAAAAAATAATAAAACAAATCACGGAAATTGAGAAAAAATCAAACAACTAAAAATTTTACATATACATATCTCAATATTTAAAAAAAAGATAAAAATAAAACAATCCAACGAAATGAAACGAATTCGGAAAAACAATCTACGAATGTATATGTGTTGTATGTTTGTTTGTTTTCTTAGAATAGAATCCACCTTCACACAAACTACACAATTCCTTCTTGTCTATTTGTATATATGTGTGTTTGTATGTGTGTGTTTGTGTATGTGGTAGAACGTGAAGAATCCAAAAATTCCGTTAAACACTTCAACACATATAGAATATACCATACGCTAAGCACCCTCAACCGATCGCTAGTTGCACCAATACCACTACACAGGCATTCACGGCCTCCACCACTAAAAGTAGCACCCGTACAACGGATGATTATTCGGATTATTGTTATTGCAGAGATCGGAAATCTCTGTAACTAAAAATAGCATCATTTCGCTCGTGTGATACACAGAGAGACAGTGCAGAGGAGGCCCTCATACAGACTTATCAATTTGTATCTATGTATGTATGTATATATTTTTTGTGGAGGATGTAGATAGAGAACATTTTTAATAAACATGATAAAAAAATATAAATTATTTTTTATTTCGAATTCTTAAATGGAATTTGTATTTTAGCAAGAGAGAGAGTAGAGTGTAAGAAGTCTGAAAACATGCATAAGTAGTATGTATATCAGTATGTATCTACATAAATATGTATATTTGTTTAATTGTTTTGCTATTAGTTAAACAAAATAGAGCATTTTTGAGTTGCGATCGTGAAAATATTTGTCTGCAAAAGTACCGTATATGGCAACGTTGCACTTGGGCGTGAGAATTTTGGATATTTTATTTTTCTCTCACTCTTTCACGTACAATCTGAATATTTTTCTAATAATTAGGTCGCTCTAAATTTTGTCGAACATATACAAAACATTTTTCAATCATTTTCAATAATTCTAAATATCGAGACTATTTTTGTTATTTCGTAATTTGTATTTTATTTGTTTAAATTCTATATGTAGTTACATATATATGTTTGTATGTTTAAAATTGCGCCATCGTGAACGTCATTATCACATATTATTTGTGTATTTTTTTCCTTTTCTATTTATATTCTGTCGGCCAATACTACCTTTGGATAAAATATTTTAAAATTGCATCTTCTAATTTTGTTCATACATACAAATTTCCACTTAAAAAAATCTTTTTACAAAGCGATTTTAATTGTCAAGTTGTTAAAAATTCATGTTTTCTTAGGTTGGATTTAAAAAAAAATACATTAAGTATAACTAAATGAATTTAATGTTGGCTACAATTGCGTTCATCTGTAGTGTTTGTTTTCTTCAAGTGTAAACAAATTTCCATACTTTAATGCTGGGGCTTGCTTGTTCTATTCAATTTTTTTGTAACGATTACTATTCCAAATTAATTTTTGAGGCTTTAATTTATTAATGGAGTGTTATTAATGGCCTATTTGAATATTTATCCCAAGATTTCTTTGCAGGGTATCAAAAACATTTTTGTTTGACTAGATACTTAAAACTACAATTACAGAAATTTATTATAAGTGTATTTCCATTCGTTTCTTAAAGCAATAGAATTCCTATAGAATTTTGGAAATCTTTCGTTCATTCTTTGTCCCCTTCTTTTCTTTTAAATTGTTTCTTTCAATAATTTAAACCTAACATAAACTAAGTTGTACCAATTTACAAAATTAGTTTTTTTTTTTGTTAAATGGGTTTTACTTTAAAAATTAAGTCTAAGTTTTTAGTAAACAAGATATAATTGCTCCCTCTTTCATAAAAGTAGTAGTTTTAATTCTTTGCTCAATATTTAAAATAATTTTAGAGGATCATTTAGTGGTAAAATAGCTAAAACTATTTTTTAATGACTTTGGATATGAAATATGTACCTAAAAATAGTTTATGAACATTATTAAATGCTCATTAAAAAGTTTGGAAAACTTTATTATTTTGAGTTTCATATTATTTAAGTTTCATAAAAATACCTTTACTAATAATAATAATAATTTCCACGACGACATTCCAATTGGAACAAGTGGTATTTCTCTTAGACAATGAGCTGCATCCGATTCTATTTTTAGACTCATTGAAAGCGACCTACCTTTTAACTCCTGCTCCGAACGGCAAATTCATAAGTTAGAGAAGTTTTACATAGCCTAATACTCAATAACCAGTGGCTAGCTGAGTTATGAGGTGGACCGCCGCTTTTTTGAAAAATTATTTTTGTCAAGTGAGTCTGGTCGTCTAAATTTCAATTTTACTTTTTAGACGATCTATAAATAAATCATTAATTAATAGTCTTCATTAATTAATAGTCTTTCTTAATCCTTCTCTCTAATATTGATTATAGTGTTGACATAAAACTACAAAAAATAAAAGAGTGGGCCCAATTTTAATGAAAAAAAAAAAACAAAACTAAAGGACATACGTTGAAATATGATCTTAGTTTCTTAAACATCTGATAACCATACCAAATGTTATAGGCATATAAAATGGGTATGTTTTGAGAAAAAATTAAAAAAAAAATAAAATCTTTACTAAAGCGAAATTAAAAATTTTGAAGAACTCTAAAAATTGTATGGGGTAGGAAAATGTGTATGCAAAAGTTCAACAAAATTTGTATTTTTGTTCGAAAAATTTTAATTTCACCCATATTCCAAAAAGAATCTCAAATAGACAGAAAGTCAAAAATAAAATAACATTATACCTACATTTGTATGTAAATATTACTCATTTGCTACAGTAAAGTCATAAATCGAAATTTATAGTTTTTGAAGTAAATATATTTCCTCGTATAGTCTCTCATTTGATCAAATTAGCTAAGTTCCAACTGTAGTGGGGACAAGCAAAATAATTGGTTAATACCTCTAATTGTTAATAACCTCTATTGGTTAATAACCTCTAATTTTTTATTTTCATTTCATAATGATTTAAATAATTCGGATTTAATCAGAGGACAAATTCCTGCATCATTCCAAATCAAATCTCGTTAAAAAAAATTTGGTTATACTTTTATACTTGTCGTTACTTTTTGATTACATCACAATAAAACTTTATAAGAAATCTTGGTTATCTTTATTTTTCAAAACTTTGTTTACTAGAAGTAATTTGAAAAAATAGTAAAGTCCCAAAAATGTATTAATTTATTTTTTCGACTTATGACGCTTTCTCGCCTTTTTCATATGTATTTCTAACCTAATTTTACTACGCTATAAAATATTGTTGTATTAACACTAAGTAACGGAATTCACATTTTACATCATCACATAAAAAATCTTACAACTTTGTACAAACATACATATGTATGTAAAAACAATATTATTAAAGAAATTTTCAGTTGGAGTATCTTTATGTTTTTGGTCAACCTTAAATATAAAATGTATTAACATTTATTTAGTTTACAATAAAAAATTGTGATATAACAAGTTTATAAATCAAATTTTTCATACAAATTTCCTGCTATAAAGATTTGATTCTATTATTCGTTCATGAATTAGAGGCTAAGTTTTTAATTTTAAAATTCCGACATAGAAATTATACTTAATTCGAAAGCGTAAGAACGTTTTTATTTTTTTATTTCAAAGAAATCTGTTATCTAAGCAACCATTTCCACTGGCGATGTTGGTTTAATTGGTCGCGTTGTTGTATGGACATAATAGACTTTCAGTTTAATTCGTCCCGATTGAAATCTTGTTTGTGCTAATTGTTTAAGTAATTAGCTTCATTATTGTAATTGGGTCGTTCTCGTACTTTTTTTTTTGGGATTGAGAATATGGTTGTGTGATATGTATGTGTGCAAATTTTATACAATTTCCATTTAGGAAACCCTTTTGGCAAACAAAGACGTAGTGTTAATAATAACAATACAAATTTTACCCACTACACTTAATGGTTTTCTCATTATCATCATTGCTTTCTGTAGGGAGTGTACAGATGTTTAAAGGAATTAAACACTATAACCAATAAAATTTAAAATTAAAACAGTTTTCATTATTTAATGAAATTATTTTAATAATTGATTTGTCGACTAGTTTTTCAGAAGAGTAAAACTATATTCATTTTTAAAAACTGCAAATATTTTCATGTCTTAATAAATTTATAAATACATACATACATACTTATTTAACATTTAAATATTTAATATTTTTGGGTTAATTTTATAATATTTTTATTTCCAAGAAAAAATTCTTTTAGAATTTATCTCATCTGTGGAAAATCGTCACAAGAGTTTAATTGAATTTTCAGAATTTTTGTATGCAATTCACACGCCTTTCACATCTAAACACAACATTGTTACAATAAGTAGACCCAAAAATCAACATACAAATAAATTTTCCTTTAGACCAGAAAACAAATAACCCTTGGCTATTTTTCCCAAACGTTTTGACAAGAAAATAAAATCAAATGAAATGAAATGACTGAGTGTATGGACGGATGAATGAATGAATGACTGAATGGATGAATATTATCCATCCAATAACGAAACCAAATTCCACAAACAAACACACTTTTTTGTTCCTTTCTTTTTCTTTTTGTTGTATTTTGTTTTTGCAAATACAAAATTTGTAATATAAACGTTTATTTTGGTTGATTTTACTTCGACAATAATAAAAAATCACATCACATCACATATTGCTTTCGAGGATGTGGGTGAGAGGGTGGACTAAGCCTCATAAAATGATGTTGTGTTTATATTGTGAACTGGAGTGCAGTCAATCATGATTAATGTTGAGGGTTGAATACGATTAAAATCATGATGTGGATGATGCTTCAATGAGGAATTGATGGCAGACGAGGAGAAAGAGTGTGAGATTATTTTATTGTGAAAATGCTTTAAAATTAACTGACTTAGTTAACAAAGTGAATAAATGGCAAATTTGAAATTAATTCCATTTCAATGAATGTCACAAAATAACTAAATTATAAAATTGTAAGAGTACCAATAATAAATAGACTTTTCTACACATGCCAACATGGACATTTAAATAAACATTTACAGTTGTGAACAAAATGATTACAAATCACGACTATAAGATACATTTTTACCCAAAGTCTTGAAACAGTATGACTATAAATTATAAAATAATTAAGTTACATATAATTTTCCTTTTACACAAGGCAACATAAACATTTTAAGGAACTTTTACAGTTGCGAGCAAAATGATTACAAATTATGATTATAAGATACATTTTTACCAAAATACTAATACAATATGATTATAAATTTTAGTTCATTTTTGTTAGCAGTATTTTTAGTTTACATTGTTATATCCACATATCAATTTCAAATATAATGATATCGCTACTTAGCTTATAAAATTAAAATTTTTTACTGTAAGTTTATATAAACTTCGAAAAAAAGAACACAGCTATTGTTTTTAAAATGAACTCTAATTATGAAACTTTTAATAGATATATTTTGTATATACAAATTTATTTAGCCTCCTTATTATAATGGGTTATATCGGTACCGGCATACATATATGTATGCAAAACATGTAACACGAACAAAACATTTTGTAAAATTAGTACATGTATATTTAATAATTATTTACAGTTATATCGCTACTATAAAATAAAACAGCTGCATTTCAAAACAAGTAAGAAAGTGCTATGGTTGGTCAAGCCCGACCTTTCTGTACCCTTCACCACTAAGGTCAAAGGTGCCCTTTTTCCTGTATAAAGGCAAATATTTGCTAAATTTTGCCATCATGCAAACATTTGCCCAAACTTGTATATTTAAGCTGTTTACGTCATTTGGACTTATATGAGACCTAGGGTCAAATGTCGACGGATTATCTCGAAATTTGGCAAATTAATTACAGTTTTATGAAGAATTATGTGTGCAAAAAATAACTCAAAATTCTCATTATCTTCAGATTTATTAGCGTTTTAGAGATTTTTGTTTCATTTAGTGCGTTTTGACAGAAGAATTTGTATGGGAGCTATGGTCAAATGTACATTATTGTACATTATTTTATATTCTTAAACGAGCAATAATTGTATGTATTTATATATATATATATATATATATATATATATATATATATATATATATATATATATATATATATATATATAGAATGACTATCTCGATAACGGCTCTAACGATTTTGATAAAATTTGGACAGTGGGTATCTTTTTTGATGTATAGGTCGAAGAAGGAGGGACTTTTGGAACTTTTGCCTCTAAGAGGGTAAAAAGGGGAAAAATCGAAAACGCTATATCTCCTTAAGTAATAGGTATAGAAACAAAATTTAAATTATGTTTTAAACAGCTATGAAAATAAACGGACAGGTGTTTGGTACTTTTTTGAAACTATGTCCGATAAGGGGTAAAAAAGGGTGAAAATACTTTTTTTGGTACCTTTTTAACCCACTCTTATATTTAAACTAAGGAATATAGAAAGAAACTTTGTACTGCAATCAATAGATGTGAAACAAACTTTAAACACGTATTTGGTGCTTTTTTGATTTTGGGGCCAAAATGGGTAAAAAAGGGATAAAATGATAACTTAACATCTCAAAAAGTAATATGAATAGAAACATTATGTTAACTGCGTTTTAATAAAATGTACCGAATTCAATTGGTACCAAAGAAGTACCAAATATGCATATGGAACTTTTTTGAAATTAGGGGATAAAAAGGGGAAAAAGTTAGTAATGTTATACCTTTTAAAGAAATGAATGTTTGTCTGTATGTATGTTTTTTATAGAATAGTAAACTGTGCATTTGATCATATTATGCTCTTTAGCAAAGATGTTGCGGATAAGCCGGCGAAGGTTTTAAAATTAATAAAACTAATTTCCGATAGATGGCGTCACTGAAAATTACTAAAAATTAATTAAATCGTAAACTGTACATTTGATCATGCTACAATCGTTAGCAAAGTTGTTGCACATAAGCCGACGAAGGTTTCTTAGTTGGTATGAAGAAATTTCGACAGGTGGCGCTACTGAAATTTACTCAAAGTCAATTTAATCGTAAGCTGTACATTTAATCATGCTATAATCTTCCGTAAAGTTGTTGCGGATAAGCCGACGAAGGTTTTTGAATTGGAATGAGCAACGTCCGACAGGTGGCGCCACAGAAAATTACTCAAAGTGAATTAAATCGTAAACTGTGCATTTGATCATGTTACAATCATAAGCAAAGTTGTTACGCATAAGCAAACGAAGGTTTCTTAGTTGGTATGAACAACTTCAGGTGGCGCCACTGAAAACTACTTAAAATGAAATAAATCATAAACTGTGCATTTGATCAGACTATAATCTTTAGCAAAGTTGTTGCGCATGAGTCGACGGAGGTTTCTGTTGGTATGACCAATTTCCAAAATTATTAAAATAAGTTAAACTGTAAACTATGTATTGGTCGGACAAAATAAATAAAATAATTCAAAATTAACTTTATAAAATAAAATATATAATAACTTTCAAATTTGCCTCAAAATGCTTATCATAAAGCTCCGAGCAAGGCTCGGTCAACCAGGTACTTTATGGTTAACAAAGCAGTATTTGTTTCAAATTTCATGAAAAAATACTGATATTTGTCGCCAGAATATCAATATTAAATTAAAATTAAATATTTTAGAAAAAGTACAAATCAAAATAATTTATTTTCGCCTAATAAATAATACAAGTTTAACTACAAATATAGTTATACATACACATGTATATACTAAAATATAAATATAAAAAAGTTATTCTGGTAAATCGTTGGTTGTATGATCTGGAAATTACGATATTTTTTTTTTTTTGATATTTTCATAACACATATTTCTATGTTTTGCGTACAATAATTGTTAATCTATAGAGTCGTTTGTTAAACCAAATTGTAACTTCATAAAATTTGAAAGATTGAATGTATAACGGAAAAGAGTAAACATGGTAACGCTCGTTCACACGTTTCTAAAAACACGCAACAAAAATATACTTTAATGCTCGTATGTGTAGGGGTGTTAATACACATGAAAACATATAAAACAAAAAATCAACGAGGGTGGTAAAATTAATCCTAAATAAAGAATCAATTTCTTTAACCTCGAAAACATAAAATACATTTAAACTTAAGTGACAAATTTACAAAAAGAACCAATATGACAAGATAGAGAGAGAGAGAGAAAAAAGAGAGTGAAAAATAAAAAGAGCAAACTGAGTTAGTGTGTATTTACTTAAAGACGTGTGTCATTTTATTGTGAAGTCCTTTAATTAAATCCTTAATATAAATATCTATGTATAAGAGTAAAGGTTTCTGATTTGTTTGCTAAATGTCTTGTGTTTTTTCTAGTTTTATTTTATTAAAGTTAAAGGTCTCAAAGCCAAAATGGAAGCACGTGTTTAAAGCCAAACATTCAAAAATAAAAACAAAATTTGTCTAACAAATCATATTGTGACATGTCATGTGTGTATGATTTGATTTTTATTAATTTCTTTTATTATTTTAAAACTTTTCTTTAACATTTTTGTTTTTATTAATTTTTGATTAATCCAATTTTCACTCTAACATTTAAACCAATAACTAAAATTGTTAACAATTGTTATCCTACAACGACAAAAGTTAATATTTTTGTATATAACAGGGACGGTTAATAGAAAATTATGAACAGTTTTACAATCATATTTAGTTGAATGCTTAAATAAATGTGATTTTTTTGTTTATTTGTTGAAACAAAAATAAAGTTAGCGATTTTAATTGAAATTGTTTAAGGGCATTTACAATTCTTCGAAATCAATAGAACCTAAAACCATTTCGATCAGAATTTAACTACAGAATGGTTTAATTCCAAACGAAATGTGCGACATGCATTTTTGAATTTGAATTTTTATGATTCTGAGAAAGTGAAGTTAAAGGATGGCCCTGTTATCAATAACCAATATATATATTATATATATAACACTATATATATATATATATATATATATATATATATATATATATATATATATATATATATATATTAATATTCACATAAAATGTTTATAAGTACATAAATACAAACAAGAAATATATATTTTCAAGGTAAAACTTATGTTATTGTCAATCAGAATAGACTTTTATAATTGTTTGGTCGCTCTTTTGTCTTTCTTTATTTTTCTGTTTATATTTAAATGTATGGATATTTAAAAGAACTGATGAATTTGAACGAAATCGGAACTTTTCTCCCGAACATACATATGTATATCATATGTATATCATATGTATATCATACATTGAAAAATTGAGAATAAGAAATGAATAATGTTTTTAATTAAGCAAGTAAGTGTGCTGTAACCATCTATTCTGAATCATATGTGGGGCTTATATAACTCAAGCGGAGTGAAATTTACATGTATTTTGTTTTTGTTACAATAACAAAACGCATGTAAATTTCACTCAATCGTCAGCCGCTTGAGTTATATAGACCCCCTATTATACACACCTCGCCAATGGTTAACTACTCGTATGTATGTTTCTGAAAACTGATTGGTAGATCTGTGCAAGTTTTAAGTCGTTGTAATTAATACGAGCTTTCAAGTGTAGGTATGTAAATTTACATACAAGCTGAGGCCAGATCTACATATACGTATATGTATATACAGTTTAATAAATTATGGATCAAATGTAAGCGAAGGAGATCGTTGTTCAATATACATATATTTAAAGTTTGTATAATTTTTATGAAATGTGTAATGAAAAAAAAAATACAAATTGATTCACTTATTGGTGTAGGGTAAACAAAATTAGTGAATTGTAAAACATTGAATTCTCCAACGCTGTATGTATTGTGAAAAATTGGTTATAGCGATAGAAAAAAAATATTTTTACATTTTATAAACCGAAAATAAATTATGAAACCCAAACGATCTAAATATGTATTTGTGTCTATGTTGTATGTGCGAGATTTTATTTATCGAATGTATACAAAATGCTCCCATAAACATTTTCTTTGGATTCTATTTTAGTCATTAAAAATTTTTTTTTGTTTTGTTTTATAAAAAAAATATTGTAGGAATTGTATAACCATAGTCCTAAAATATATCAATAGTTTATCCAAACATTTTTATGTAGATATATATATATATATATATATAAATATATATATATATATATATATATATATATATATATATATATATATATGTATCATACGTAAGTGTATATGTATACGTATATAATATGTATATTCATATATATTGAATTTATTCTGCAAACAATTTTATTGTGTTGTACAGTGTAAAATACTTATCCAATACTGCAATGCTACTGACAATGACTTCAGTCCATATTACGCCATTAAATATTATGTACTATTGAAATTCAACTTAGAATTGACTTGGTAACGCATTTGGTCCAAACAGATACATTAAATTGAGCCCATTAAGATACCAAAAATCTATTAGAATAGACGTTTCTACATTTTTTGTATTCCAGTAGTAAACTGAAATTGGGGACATTTCAACTGATGTGACAAGGAGTCAGATGGTTTTAGTTTTACTAAAGGGAAATAATCTAAATAAATAAATATGAGTGTCTGTTTCTATCAATATTGCATTCTTGAATTTTTTAACCTGAAAATATACTTTTTTTAACACACAAAATATTGTATATCCAAATATTCGACACAACTTTTATAACAAACAGATTTTATTAGAAAAAAATAAAACAAAAAGTCCTCCATTATGATGAATATCTTGTTTTTTAATATTAGTGTCGTCACATCGCCTGTGCGAGTATTTAAAATACAAATGAAAGCGAAATTGAAAAGCAAAAAATTCAAGATCATTTTAATGGCTCTTGCCAAATTTTTCCTTTTATTTTTTTTTTTTTATTTGTTGTTTAAATGTTTTGGTGATCATCTTCTCTTTTGTTCCGTTTTCAGTAAAATTGTTTAATGGCTTTTTGGTCTATTTTTTATTTTTTTTTTTATTTTTTTTTTTGTCTCTTGATTGTGTACAACATAGAGCATCTGCATTAATGTATGAATAAAATAAAAAATATTTTAAATACGATGACGACTGACGGACTTATTTAGTTGTGTATGGTTTCTGATTCTGCCTCCCACCCTTTATTTATTCCGCCACATTCATTCTCCATATATGGCATTGCTTTCCTAAAATATTTAAGTAGTCAAGTGCTCCTGCTTTTTATAAATAAATTAAATGATTCATATGGAAAACGATTTTCAATTTACTCAGCCCCTGCAACACAAATAAAAATACAAGACAATCAACGAGATTTTGTTTTTCTTTTTATAGAATGATTTTATTTTATAGAGTTTTGTCAAAATCATATGGAAAGCTTCACAGCTAAAGAATTTTTAGATTTAATGACGTATTAAGAAATAAATAAAAATGTTCACAAATTATAGATTTTTTAATATGTGGAAAATAAATTTAAAATCTTCATTTTCAATTGTATCTCCTTTGGGGATAGATCGATCACATTCGGTATCGACATTAAAAATTATATAAATTATAATAACTGCATTTTTAAATAATATTAGTTAATAAAATATTATATTTTTGCATTTATTTGAAATTTATTTCCAAAAAAGTGATAATACTTTTAAACTCTTTATTTTTTTAGAGTTATGTCATTATTCATGTTAATGAGCCAGATATGCATAAACATTTGGTCGTGTGTTTAATCTGATATTAACAAAAAATTGTGTAAAAAAAGAGAAATTAAAAAAAAACTTAATTGAAAACCAGATTAAAATAAATTTAATGCAGATTTAATTTTAGTCAAATTTGTTACATTATCGTTAATATCGCAACAATTTATTAAAAAGTGCTTTCCCGGTATATCGACAAATTCTGCATTTCACACTTGCATATTTACTTTTATAAATACATTTGTTGATCTAAACGTGATATCTTCGTAAAAACTTTAGAACAACAAGCAATAATGTATATTTAAAGTTGATCAAGTTGACCATCAATATAGTAGTCAAATATGGACCGAATCTCAACAAAATTGTGAAGTTTATTTTTAAAGCCCAGATCAATATATGCATCTCCTAAATTTTGTCATTAAATTTATACATAGGCCAAATTATCTTTAGATTTACTATCTTTTTATGTAAGATATTTTAAATCGTAATTATACAGGCAATATACCATAGCTGTACATTTCGATTATTTTTATATAAAATTTTGAACAAAATTTAATTAATTTGTTATTTAGTTTACTTACAAGGAATATAATTAAGTTAGAATTATTTAAGATTGTTAAAAATAAAATAACAATTTGCATGTGGTTTTCAGGATTTATTATGTTAAGTTATTATTTAAAATCATTACGTTTCAAATACAAGTTTTGAAATGAAATTAATATTTGTTTGTAAAAATTTTAATAATTTTAATTTGTATTCCTTTCAAAGAAATGAAATATTTCTTTATTTCATTTTATTGCTTGTAAATAAAATTAAAATTTCTTCAAAACTCCCAAAATTTTTTTATTTAAGAAAATTTAGCTTGAATAATTTTATTCACAACAAATTTTTTTGAATAATTTTAATTCAAACAAATTTTTTGGATTATTTCAAAATTTTCTGTGAACAGTAAAAATAAAATATTTGGAGAATTTATTTCAAACAAGATTTTTTGACTATTGAAAATTGTTTACAGGTTTTTTAAAATAAAAAAAAGATTAAAAAATTAGTGAAGACGATGGTTTTTAGTGTGATGATTATAATCATAATAATGTAAACGATCTAGTGTCGGTAAAGAAGATCGGACATCAAGTTTAATTTACAAATATTTTAATTTGATAAACTATATTTTATTCTGCCTTTGATTTTTAAATTCTATTGAAATAATTAAGCTTGAGGCATATGCCTCAAGCTTAATTATTTCAATAAAATTCAAATATTTTAATGTTAGCGATTTAAGTATAGAAATAATTTTATCCTTCGTCACCATGGGTGGAAAGGGTATATTGGGTTTGTGCTGCATTTCTAACGCAATAAAATATTAGTCTTACATCCATCTTTAAGTACACCAATCAAATCACATTCTAGGTGAATTTAACGATGTTCGTCCAGCCTGCTGACTGAATATCCAAGTAAATTTATTATGGTTATGGTGGCCATATTTTCCAACGACCAACAAAATACATTTTTTTCGATATTAAGTTAAGATATACATTATATAATTTTGTGGTCTTAGGTATGAGCCTTAATTTTGATTCAATTTAAATTGAGGTTCGTCGCTGATCACAGTTTTTTGATAAAACAAGTAAAAACAACAAGTGCCGACCATTAGAGCTGCAAAACTATCGATAGTCGCCCCACTCGATAGTTTCGATAGTCGATAGTGGTCACATTCGATAGTTTCGATAGTCTGTCATAAAACTATCGATACTATCGATAGTATCGAATTCTTAAAATTGCATGCAGAAACAATTGTTAACTTTAAGTACTAACAAACTAAAATAAATTTAGAGAAAAGACATTACACAAATATCAAATTAATTTTTAATCATTTCATTCATTTTGTCCAATCAACACATCAGATCAAATGCATAGTTTACAGTTCAATTCATTTTGAATAGTTGTTAAAATTGATCATACCAACTTAGAAATCTCCGTCGACTCATATGCACGAACATTGCTAAATATCATAGCCTGATAAAATATACAGTTAACGATTTAATTCAATTTGAGTTATTTTCAGTTGCGCCACCTGACGGAAATTAGTCATACCAACTAAGAAGCCTTCGTCAGCTCTTACGTAATAACTTTGCTAAAGAGTAATTTTCTGTGGCTCCACCTGTCGGAAATTAGTCATACCAACTCAAAAACCTTCGTCGGCTCATTCGCAACAACTTTGCTAAAAACCATAACATGATCAAATACATAGTTTACTATTCTATAAAGGTCATACAAACATTAATTTGTTTAAAAGTTATAACATTACCAATTTTTCCCCTTTTTATCCTAATTTCAAAAAAGTTCCATATGCATATTTAGTACTTGGTACCATTTGGATCCGGTATATTTTATAAAAACGCAGTCAACATATTAGTCAATAGTTTATATTACTTCATGAGGTGTTAAGTTATCATTTTATCCCTTTTTACCCATTTTGGACCCCAAAATCAAAAAAGTACCAAATACGTGTTCAATATTTTTTTCACATTTATTGATTGCATTACAAAGTTTATTTCTATATTCTTTGGTTTAAAAGATAAGAGTGGCTTAAAAATAGTACCAAACAAACTATTTTCACCCTTATTTACCCCCTATCGGGCATAGTTCCAAAAAGTACCTGTTCGATTATTTTAACAGCTGTTAAAAATATAACTTAAATTTTGTTTATATGATTATCACTTTAGGAGATATAGCATTTTCGATTTTTCCCCTTTATACCCACTTAGAGGCAAAGTTTCCAAAAGTTCCTTCTTACTCGACCTATACATCGAAAAAGATACCCACTGTCTAAATTTTATTATTTAAAGATACCCACTGTCTAAATTTTATTAGAATCGTTAGAGCCGTGAGATAGCCATTCTTTATATATATATATATATATATATATATATATATATATATATATATATATATATATATATATATATATATATATATATATATATATATATATATATACAATTATTGCTCGTTTAAAGATATAAGATAAGATTAAAATCAGCAATCATGTATCGCGTAGGTACCTCCTGGAGTAAACTATTGTATATGGCTTGCCTTTTAATTGTTCAGCTTTCAATTTCTCATAGGCAATAAATAACAATGTTTTTAAAATAGGTTACAATATTTTTACTTTTAAACTAAATTTGTTTATACAGTCTTGACTAAAACAGGGTTGCACTACAAGATTCAGAGCATGAGCGAAACATGGCAAAATGTCTTTTTTACAATAAATCGCATGCTTTTATCATTGTACTGTTTTTATCAGCAACAAATGATGGTTTTTCCTTTTTCCGTTATACCTGACATTGCTAAATTTTCCGCATTGTAATTATACGACGATGACCTTCGATATAAGTAGCCAGTTTTGACCATCTTTTTCTTGAATATATCACTTACACAAGTTAACATTCGCTAAGCTAAAGATATAATTTTAGTCTTATTGACTAATTTCATATTTATTTTGAAAATATCCACCGACACCAAAATTTTTCCGAACAATTAATTTAAAATATGCCGCCAACCTATTTTTGTCGATAGTATCGCTATCGGAAAAAAACAATCGATAGCACACTAAAAATGAAACTATCGATATTATCGATAGTACCATCGATAGTTTTGCAGCTCTACCGACCATATGATACCTTACACTAAGGTGAAATAAGTTCCAAGTAACCACAATTGTATGAACCTTTTATATATTTTTTATTGCGCAATTGGTCAACGGGTCGATCACCGATTGCAATGAAATTTGGTGCAATGATTTTTATTTGTATAATAAATATTTCTTCGAAATTAAATTAATAGATCGATTTCAGCCAATTTCATAAAGTTTTTTTGCGACCTATATTTTGATTGCGAAAATTACGGAAGATCCCAATACTTTTTGACAAAATCGTAATGTATTCCTTAATGTGAAATTAAAAAAAAACTACTTCATTTTGATACCTTTTACTACTAAGGTTGAATATGGATCAAAAGCTTTACAGATTTTTCTTAAAGCTTAAATACATATGTACATATCTCCCACCAAGATGGAGTGTTAAATCGACTCGAGATGGTGAAAAATATAAAAATTAGCACAGATATGTATCTTCGAATTTATTAAAATTTGTAACGTTATTGGTCCATATCATATAACCATAGAAGTGACTATCTTATACATACATAGAAGTGACTATCTTATACATAAGTTTGTAATGCATAGAAATATGTGTGCATTGTAATCACGATATATTGACTAAAGTTAGCATGGATCTTTGTTTTGGAACTAGGATTATCTATCGGATATAAGATATATCGGCCAATTGAACACAACACCATGGTTTAACGAAATTAAGTTTTATACTAATGTATACATGAGAAAAAAGTATCTTAGGATGTAGAACGTCGTTTTTTAATACGGAAAATCAATTTTCGCTTGTATGAATTTTTACTTTACGCTCATGTGTGTTGAGAGTAGTTTAGTTTTTGTTATTATTATTTTTTGTTTTATTTTTCAAATCTCAAAACAAAATTTATTTTCTTTAAATGTTTGAAGATTCAAAAAATTCCATAATATTGTATGAAATAAATTTTATTCTCTGATCTCATCTTAAATTTTTATCGCTAGTTTTTAAGTTTTTATTTTATACCCCTTTTCAAAAGGTTTTTGCTAAATTTTCTCCTTTCTTAAATATAATAACAAAGTGTAAATATGTAAATATAAAAAATTGTAGTAATATTTAAGTAGAAGAGGGACGCAGTTCCTAAACTCTTTGCTGTAAATAAAAGACAAATGAATGAAATATTTATGTTACAAATAAAAAAATAAAAAAAAAAAAAAATTTATTCTTCATTTTTTGGTTTGAATAAAATTAATCAAGACAAAAAGTTTGAAATAAATAAAAAATTTTAATATTTTAGAAATTTTGTTTGAAATAAAATTGTTGGAAAAATATGAAACTTTTCAATATTTGAATAAAAAAATATTGAATATTATTCTTGCTAGTATTATTCAAATATATTAAATTATGATATTTTTGTTTAGAATGAAGAATATTGGATTCAAAAATTTTCAAATAATTTTCTGAAAAATTTATTTATATCAAGAATAATAATTTATACTTTAATTTAATTTCTTTAGAAGGAATAAATCAAGCAAATAAATTAATTTAAAATTCATGAAATAGAATAACAATTATTCATATTAAGTAACAAATAATTAAAATAATTCAAAAAGTAGTTTTATTTTTTATTTTAATCACACTATACAGCTATGCAATATACATATGTATATTCAAGTTTGCGGGTGTGTTAGTTAAAATTTAATTCCAAAAAGTCAATCCTATTGGAGTTGTCCTTTTTAACAGTGAAAGTGAAAGGTTTAAGTGTTATTAAGAGTTATACAGTTATTAAGTATTTAAAAACTACTACGAGTACAGAGCGGCTCAAGCCACTTGAATTTCAAGTGTACTTGAGTCATTGCCATAGTCAAAGTGCAAGTCATTATTAAAGTACAAGTCAAAGAGAAAGCGCATATAATATTCAAAGTTCATATCATGTTCAAGTCATAGCCAAAGTGCAAGTCATTGTCTGGAACCCGTAATCACCTGACAAGTTCTATTAAATTGATTCCGTAACTTGGTGGGTGTCACACTATTTAATACTTCTATGAAATTTCATAGATCAATTATGCAGAAACTACATGAAGATTTAATCCTATCATAAAAATCTACCTCTGTTATAATTAGATAAGAATCAATTGCCACTGCAAGTGACATAGTCTGTAATAATTAATAAATAAATCATTATACCTTAAGAATATTTAGAACATACAATTTTAAGGGCTACGTCATATAATTTTTTAAAGTTTATTAAAATAAACATTTTCTCAAGAAGTTTCGTTTAAAATTAATATGTGCATGTCAAAAATCATTTAGATTTCACTTTTTAATGCTTGACGTTTTAAATTTCGGTTTTGTTTCTTTGGGTCCAGCCCACTTTAATGTGATTTTCTATAAAAGTGGAAAAAACAAAGCATTTTTATATTTTTATAAAATTCTTAAATAAAAAAACAATAAAATTGTATGTTGTTTAAGTTAATGCAATCTGATTTAGAGTTCAAAAATTTACAATTCAAATCAAATTTATTTAAAAACTGAATAGATTTACGAATATTTTGATTTTTTTTTTCTTCAAATGTGTTTGTCGACGATTAACTTTAATACAAACTGAAATGACAATAGATTTATAAATTCACACGGCATATGGTCAATTAGGAATTCTCAAAATTTGTCGAGCACAATTAAAAAAAAGTTTAAAACTCGAATCCTTCCAGAAGCGTCAGAACATGAACAATCATTTCCATGTGCAGAAATAATTGTTTAACGAAGACGGTTGAATGATTTCAAAACTTTTTTTCAAATCTATTGTTTTCGCATCAATTTTATATTGAAGCTTTGGCATAATAATGTAAGCAATCAGAGGACACCCTTTTTTGTCTACAACATGGAAAAGTATTTTATTGAAAGATGGTTTAATTGAGAGTGAATAAATGCAAGGACATAAATATGTAAATATTACAAATAAACGTAAATATTCATAACATAAATACATACGCTAATAAATAGTCATATGGTGTGGTTGTATGTAAAGGCAACTGCATGTAATAGGCAAAATTCCATGTTCGATTACGTGGTTAATTTACAAAATAAAATGTATAGAACTTTGAATTAAAAATTAATTGAAAATATTTTAGAATTACTTGTCGTTGAGTAAAACGTGTTTATTTCAATGAAATAATTCGTACAGAAAATTGTGTCGCTAAATTAATGATTATGAATTTAATTGTATTATATTTATAGAATTAAAGGTTTATGTACAATAAGCAAAATTTTCCTAAATTAGTTAAAGAATAAAATAATTATATTGAAAGTTTTATACAAATATATTGTAAAATGTATATTATTTGACATAGTCTATAAGTGTATGAATTTAGACTTAAATCTTACAGAATCGTTTGAAAAAAGAATAGTAACGTCATATTACGGTTGCTAAGGGTCTATGTTAAGAACCTCAATTGGGCTTATGCTATTATTATTATATATATTTGTTACCTTACACCCATCTTTCGCCTCATAATGACTTTCTGATTCGAGATCAGTCTGGCTGGCTTTCATGTAAGTTGGACTTTCATGTAAGTTTGTTTTTAAGATACAGATCACGATTTTAAAAATAATTTTATAAAATTGGCATATGATGATATATCATCAAATGATATATCATCAAATAAATAAACGATAATAGATAGATAGTAACATTATAATCCGCCATAAAATAATTTAATTATGTATTTATACATACATATTTCATAAAATATTTGTTTATTTATTTTTTTTTAATAAAACATAGTAAAGTTTTAAACTATTAAAAAAGCCCATCTATCCATGATAGTTTAAAATGTAGGAATTGTTCCGTATTTCGCTGACCATTCTTAATTAGTATGAGATATGTATATGTATATTGATATATATGTATGTTTTCAAATTAATACAAATTGTCAACAACTTAATTATGAAAACATCATTCGAGTAGAATACAAAAAAAATCAATTTGCATTGGTTTGTTGCAAAAAACATAAATATGTATTAATATGATTCTTTTTGGCATAGAGAAACTTGTACAATTAACGTCATTTATATTTGGGGGCATTTTTGCCACTTGGCCAAAATTTAACAACAAACGCATTAATGCAGATCTTTTACCCTACACAACAATTATAGGCATTTATTTTATTTGTCCTGATTACGTTGTAGAATAAATACTAAAATAAGACGGGTTGAACTTAAGGCTGCATACATAGGACCTTATTATGGCAAATAACTCGAAATATTATTATGATTGCAAGCGTTATGCGTAAAAATCAGGATACATGTATCACAGGCTTTGTAGCGTAGGGTGTCATATGATTTTTTATTTGTAACTTCATGCATGTTCATGATTAATTTAGACAAATGATTTTAAAAAGTATTCGAGCATGTAATGAAAGATAAAAATTATCTAAACAAAAATAAATTTATAATGATAAATAATAGAAATTAATATTTATTGTTTGATTAAATTATAATATGTATTTTCAAATACACAAAAAATAAAATTGTCATGGCTACAACAACACAAATAAACAAAACTATAAATTTTAAAATTGTTTAAGAAAAGGATACTAACGTTCTTAAATATGTATGTACATTGTACATATTTACCAACGGTCACAAGGTGTTAACACTTGCAAACAAACCACAACAGCTAGGACGATTTTATTAAAAGTCCTGAATAATATTCAATGAATATCTATGTATGTATGTACAGATTTTAGTTCTTTATGCCTTTTATTAAAGAGCTCTTGAAAATTTATTTCTTAGACAAAAAGAAATATATATTTTTTTATTTTATTATTTGATTTTAACAATAACCATAATTCAAGTGCAAAACACTTCAAACAAATTTAAAGAAAATGTGTCATTTGTAACACAATGAATGAAATGAACGAATAAAAGATACGGATACAAAATAAGAATTAAAAACATTTTTGCCACAAATTAGTAATCATTTACGGTTAAATCAAACGCATAATTAGGTATTTAACGAACAAAAAAAATAAGAGAAAAATACTCATATGCTAACCCACACTTACCATACAAACATACGCACAACGCTTAAATCAGGACATTCATGTGTAAGTTTATATGTATGCATGTGTATGTATACAATACACATAAATGAACCTTTGGCAAAAAGGTTTCATTATTTGTTAAGAAGCAAATAATGGATTGAATAGATAAAAGAAAAATATTAAATGAGAGTGTTACTTTTATCACTTTCAAGTGACACCTTGCCTAGACAACCTTTGTTGGTCCTCAAGCAAAAACTTGAGGACCTATTAAAATTTAAATAACTTCCAAATGAAGGTATTATTCGACTAATTTGAAGGCATTTAAAACCTCGAAAATGAAAATTAAAATAAATCCCCTTTTAGTATGAATACTTGAATACTTACATTATTTTCTAAATAGATGTTTTATTTCTTAATTTGCATATACATACATACATACATAAAAATTTGTTGATCTGCTTAGAAATATCATTCATGTGCACATTTTTATGTAGCATAAAACTAGAAAGTGAAGTTAAAATATTTTCAAACAAAACAAACCAGAACCTTTGATTTAGTTTTTACTAATTACACTTTGTCAAAGATAATGTTTTCATTAATTTACAAAATGAAATGAACTGCCATACAAGAGATATTACAGTAGTGTGCAAAATTATGAAACAGATTTTGGCACTATAAAGAATTTCGCTTATGTGAAGAAAAATATTATTAAGTACTAGACGTATCCGGTAAGCTTTGCAGTTATAAATTCAATAAATGAAGATTCAGCTCAAAGAAGTTTTCTATGAACAGTCGGTCTACATTTGACCATATTACCCATAAAACTTAAACTTTTGTACTAAGGTCAAAGATGGACAAATTGTCAACAATAAAGTTTTTCTTAATTCTTAAAAACATATCTGCTGTTAAGTTTATTAAAATATTTAATAATCCGGCAACTGTTCAAAAATGGTATCTAGGGTTATATGTGGACCGATTGTCTTGATATTTGGGATCATTTTCGAAAAGTGTTCGAAACTTCGATGGAAAGACTAAGAAAAGAAAATCTATCCAAGTTTGGAATACGACATTGGGGAAGATGTGCACAGGAACGAAGCGGATGGAATTCTAAAATATGCTTGGCCTTTGACCTAAACAGGCTGTAATTTTGGTCATTTTTGTAAGTGTTATCAGAACACTTATCTGTGCAAAGTTTTAAACATAAAACTTTAGTAGTCATTTAATTTATAAATTTAGATGACTTGAAAATTGTACTTTTTTGGGAGGTATAGTAAAAAAATTGTAAATGAAAAATGTCTACCTTATTTTCTTAGATTTTCTTTTAATTGTGACCTAAATTTTAATAACAAGTTTACATGGACCGCCAGCAGCTCAATCAGCTAACTTTGCGGAAATTTTTAAATTTATTTAGAAAGTGATTTTGAGTCGATATGTGACTAGTACTTTTATGTGTGAGTATTATATACCAATTGACTAAAAAATGTTAACTGCCCCTTTATCAAATTTCTACAAAATTTAGATCACCCTAATTTACGAACATTCATATTTATTTTAATTTTTATTATTTTTTATCTGATTAACATAAAGGGTTTGCTTTTCTAAACTTGTTTTGATTCCGTTTAATTTTTCCTTAAGGTTTTCATAACAAAAGGATAATGTATACATTATTATGACTGCTTGTGGTATTATAGGCGGATTTAGTTAAATGTATGTAGATAAATATGTAATCAAATATGATATAATTGTACATTTTATTTAAAAGAATGTTGAAAGAACAAAAATAAATCTGATTACAAATTATCTTAACATTTGTTAAAAAAAAATATTTTAAAAATGGATTACTAATGCAATGAACGAAAATATGTTTCTTGTTTACTTTCTAAAATTATGTGAAAAACAGAAATTGAGAAAAATAATTACTAAAATCTTTTTAATATGACAATAGTTTAAATCATTATATGATTATACCTAATTAATCCCTGATTAATAAAAAAACAAGAAATACAAATTTTATTTTGGAAAGATCAATTAAAAAAATTTAGGAAAATAAATTAAATTCTCTGATCTTAAAACTGCAGATTTTTGATTTTGAGATGTTTATAAAGTTATTTTTGACCTACCTTAAGTCAATTCTGGATAACAGAAATCTAAATCAATCAATAAAAATATATTAATTCTTAAAAAACGCTTCTTATTAATCGAATAAAAACATATACTCAAAAAAACTTCCTCTGTTCGATATACTTAAGAAAGTTTAAAAATCACTTATTTATTATTTCACTAAAAAAAATTATTTCATTTGTTACAATAAAACAAATTTATTTCATTCTAACTCAAACTTAGCAATTTTAAAAGTGTTTCCTGTTTCCGCTTATAGGCAAGCGCTTCATAGGACAATGTCCCAGTGGGAGATGAAGACATGATTCTTTTTACATCAATTTTCATACTCGTTTACAAATACATGTTCCTTAGACGCTCTCTTCTTTGCATCTTTATTCGCTCTTCAAATAATGCGGAAGTGACAGTTGCCAAAGTGTATGAATTGGATGATTGAACAAAATAACAAGAAGAATAGCAATGAAATAAAAAGTTTGTTTCAAAATTTGTTAATGTTGTTAATGACAATACAACAACAAGGACATCTCAGCAAAAAGGAAAACAGCGACTGTAATTTGAGAGCGACATAAACGATTAGCAGCCACTTACATACATATTTTATGGTTTGACAAAAGAATTTTAAGAAATTGAAAAGACATAAAAAAGGAGAGAACAGAAAAATCGAATGAATAAAACACTTGAAAAAGTTAAATCAAGCGTAATAATTGTCCTAATGGTTAAATATTGAGGAGATTTTTTTCAGAGATAAAATGAATCAAATGAATTGATTATTAATAAATTATGCTATAAAAACTTTGATTGCTTTATCTTCATCGAAGGTATTGACTATTTCATGTAATAAATTTATACTATAATTGAAACTGCATAAGCTTTTGAATGTGATTCTGTCGAGTAATTTTCAAAACCAGAATAAAAAATAATGATTTATTTAAAATCATTTTAAATGATCGATTAATTATTTATCCTGATGAAAACATGTTCAATATGTACTTGTATATACGCGTATTACTTCATTCTTTTCAAGTTATTTTGATTAATTATATATTCATACATACGTACGTATACAAATATACTTATATACATATGTATGTACATATTTAGTTGTTTTTTAGTTGTCTATAGTAACGTAATGAATTATTTTATATTATGTATATACATACATACATATTTTTAATGCTTCATAAAACACCTGCCTTTAATTAAATCAATGTATTTTCGCGGCACACGGCCTAATGGAATAAATTGACACGCAATCATTGCGATATATACGTTCAACAATTTATTACTACTTTAGTGTTGTTGTAGATAATAAACAAATTGTATTTAAATTAAAAGGAAATTTAATTAAGCCCAATAAATTTAGCATTCATCACTAAAAAGTGGAAAAAAGGAAAAGTCATAACATTCCCTTATTTACATAAATAGTGGCATAACTTAAGAAAAAGAAACCTATATTATGAGAAAATTTAATTATTATAGATATTCAAAATAGATTATGCCAAGCAGATCAAGCTTTTGGTATTCTCAATAAATTCTGGAGATCTAAAAATACTTCGACTATCACCAAATTCAAAGTTTGTAACACTTATGTCAAGCCCGTGCTTTTATATGGCTGTTAGACATGCAATATTTCGAGTCGAGAGATGAGCAGACTACAAGCATTTATCAATCAATGCCTCCGACGTATTCTAAGAATTTTCTGGCCCGTTACAATTTTAAATAAATATTTATGGTGACGCACCAATCAAGGACCATTACAAACAACTATTTGTACTCGGAAATATGGTTGGCTAGAACATACACTTAGAAAGCCAGCTACTGATATAAATCGTCAAGACATCGAATATAATCCTCAAGGTTTCAGGAGGTCTGGAAGACCAAACACGTGGAGGCAGCAAACTGAGTTCGGAGTATCATGTAACGAGATGAAAGTCTTGACTGCCGATAAACATACATGAATAACATTTCTTATATATATAAAATATTTATATATAGACCACTTATATCTTTTTAACTAATAAAACAATTTATATGCATGGTTTATTACCACATATATATTCGTTACATTTTTGTTAATACTAATACTAATATTTTTTGTTATATGCAAAACTTTTGAACAAACTCAAAAGTAATGCACATAACAAACAAATTTTAGTTGTTTCATTATTTATGTAAATTAACAATAACTGTTTTATTTCTTTTTAGACTAAAGACCAAAAAAAGAAATATTTTTATTTTTTATTTTATATAATAACTTAAAATTATGATCAAGAAATTTGAAACATTAAATTATTTATTTTTCCAAACAATGACATTCCAAAATGTCAACCCAAATAAAATAAAATTTCAGAATAGTTGTTAAACGATATCCTTGTTTAGTAGCCGTACAATGCAATTACCTTTTAATAAAAACATAAAACCGCACAACTTAATTGTTACATTGTAAAAACAATAAATACTTAAAAACTAAAATAGAAAACAAAATAACAATTTCCGTCGGCAAATAATCTCTGCTTAAGGAAAATTGGAGAATTAAAAAAATCTGATGGTAAAGTAGACAATTCTTAAGGATATGCCTACATAGATTTTGTTTAAAGATGTGTTGCGTTAGGTAATACGATACTTTGTTTTTCTTATATTCTGTGATAAATCAAAAGGCACCGACCTATCTCTCGTCAATACCCAGCAGTTCCAAATTAAAGAACGGTCTCAAAAACTATTTAAATGAAAAGCAGTTTTTCAATCTGCTCACGATCGAAGGTGACTTAAGTCACTTAAATACTTTTGGGGACAGTCATTGATTTTGAAAGCGCAGGGTTAAAAAATGTTTTAAGTGTGCGAGTGTGTAAAAATTTTGCCGTTTCCTTCATATTTTCGCTAATGTCAATGAAAAAATGGAAGACATACAATTAAACGACAAATTACCTTTTTTGAATAGACAGCATTGAGCTCTTTTAAGATTTTCGATGTTGACTGAATGTGACTTATTGAAATTTATAACATTTTGTTGACTATTTACAGCTGGCGATTAATGATCTCAACTATTTTAAAAGGCCTTAGACAAATAGATAAACTTGTTGTCATTAAAATATGAACAACCCAAGAATAAACTACAAAAAAATATAAAATTACAAAAAAATCGTTTTTCTGCCTGATTTAGCAATATCTGTTAAATTACCAATAATACAATCTTAATTAGAGTAGACTGCAAAAAAACTTTGAATTCCCATAGAAATTCTATTGCTCTAAAATAACTAAAAATCGCTCTTAATCATGTATGTACAGTAAATAGATTGTCTTTCACATAATCTATTAATAAACTATTTACTGATATTTAGTTAGAAAAATTAATAAATTAATTCTACGAGCATTTATATTTATACGAATATAGATAACTAAAACAACAAATCATGTATGGGGGTTTATACTCAAAAAGCGCTATCAGCAAATTCACAATATTACAGGAAAGGGGGAAAAATCTGTTTTTGTCGTTAACTATAAAAGTAGTAACTAAACTTTGTTTTACAATACCTCAGATTTTAGACAAATTATGTTTTTGTTAATTCCTTATATATGAGCTTCTATGGTAGACATTACTTTTTACAAGAAGACTATAATAAAAACTAATTGAGGCTTTTATTACAATACCGTGATTTGTTATTATTAATATAATTCAAGACATAAGATAAACTACATAAAAAAATCAATAAAAAATGACTCTTTTTACACATGTTTTAAATTTTCATAATTTTCTTGAGTTTTTAGCAAATGTTAAATTGTACGGGGATCAAATTGGAAGGGTTTTGCCTCTTATGACCTCTATTCTTTTAGAATGGAGACATCGTGTGTAAGTAGCACAAACACAATTTATACAATAAAATATTTTTGAATTATTTTGGTCGAAAGTGCTGATAAAACTTTTTGAATATAAAGTGTTGATGTGTCATATAAAATCGTTTATAATAAAGAACTTTCCGTAAACTATTAAATTAAATTAATAAAATACACATTGTGAAACCCAACAGCTGTAAACCCTTTTATTTACAAAACATTCGTTTTATTTCGTTAGTTCCTCACTAAACAAAAACTAAATGTGGAGTAAAGTTATTGCAATCTTAAACATTGATACCTCGTTAAACGGTTCATATTTAAAGCACTATTATTAAATAATATTGTTATATTAATGTTTATTGACAGAACGTATATTTTGAACAAGCAATTTTACCATTTGCACGTGTTAAATAAATGCTTTTGCCATCCATGGGGATTTTTCAAGACAGACTGAATAAACGACAACAACTTTGACAGATGTAGTTTTAATTGAAAATGTTTTGAAGTCGCTGTTGCAATACCCTTTATTAAATATAAATATTAATATATCAAAATTACTTGTCTGCATTAATAAATATTTAATACTTTATTAAAAACTAAAAATAAGTTAATAAAGATTAAATGAAACGGAACAGCTTCCCTTAAAATTTCGATCAAAACCTCTTCATATTACTACTTAAGTATATACGGAATATATTTTACGTACTTGATAAATTTAATATATTTATAGCCCACAGAGATCATACTATAATATAAAGTACGAATGAATACCTAACAAATAAACAACAAGAAAAAAATAGTAGTAACAAATTTTTGCAATAAAAAATAACACCCAATAACTCAAACAAAATACATCTGAGAAAGTATTATAATTCGTCAAGCTCGACTGTATGAACCCCTGCACCAGCGAGGTAAAATATGGACGAATTATCAAAATTTAAGAAGATTTTTTAAATTTATATACATAACCCATTTGTTTCAGAGATCCTAACGTGAAATATCGAACAATTGTTTTCGTGTAAAAGCTTAATTTTCTTTAGATTTATGAGTGCTTTACTGGATATTGAGTTAGTTTTGAAAGTATTGATTTCAGATGTTGCCTTATTTTATGTAGTTTGTAGTCATAAGAGATGCCTATCTTTCGATCGGTATAATTTAATTTGGGTATCAAGTCAATATTTCAATACATTACATACATGAGCACAAACTAATAACAGTCTTCCTATGGTGGTGTAGAGAATAAACAGCAATGGGATTTTTCATTTATACAACACAGGACATTACTTTTTTACAAAACAAAAAAAAAAGAAGTAAAATTGAAGGGTTCTATATAAGTACAATGTATAAGAGTAATACTTGAACTTATTGAATTTTCGCTAAAAATATTATCAATGTCTTGAACATTGTTAAAACTTATGTACATATGTATATAGGTACAACTAGACATGAACATATCGTCGCTGATTTGACAAATTCAGTTATGTGTTAATACCCTACATCATGTGCTGATAGCAATATTGGTCTGATCTCCTATCGACCCAGTATCCTTATTTCATCCCTCTGGCTAGCTGTTATCAAAGTACAATTTGAAGAACGAAAAATATTGGCATCATTGCATCTTGCTAATGAATCTGGACGAAACCTGTTCATTATTTGTAGCACTTTGAGGTAGAATTGCCTTCCTGGAATTAAATCAATGCCCCCTCAATATATGTATGTATATAGAAATTGTAACGTAACTAACAAACCGAGTAAAGTACCATTAAATGGTTATTGAAAAAAAATGTATATTCAGAAAAAAGTCTTACAACTTTTAATCGGAACAGCGACGATATACAAATAAATTCATGCTTATGAGCTTAAATGCTTGTACAATATATGAATTCGTACTTTGCAGCGATAAAAAATATATATGTATGTATACGTAACAGATGTGCATTTTAACATCCTAAAGTTTAATTTTGAGACAGACTATCATTTGTTGCTTAACTTGAAAGGAAAAGAGTCATAGAAATACGTAACACGACCACCACCTCCTACGTCAAGAGTAGAGTGTAGAAATAAAATTGAAAAGACGTTAAATCGCGCATTTGCTTCCTTTATTCGATTCTAAAATATTTTGTGTAAATCCTTCTGATGCTTTTTCGTCAATGATGATGTTCATTATTATTACAATATTATATTTATTATTTGCTGATGGAATTTAATTTTGTCATTTCTATACATCGCACAATGTAAACAAACACAAACAAGCAAAAAAAACGGAATGAATGAATAAAATAAGGAAAATAAAAGGATGCAAAAATTTCATAAAATGAACAAATTTTCATAAATTCACACAAGTACATGTAATGATTTTATTGACAAAAGTATTTTATAAAGATACACAGAAGACATACAGACAGACAAACAGACGACTTACCACCCACAATGACACACACGTATACATTCATACGAGGAGTTTCAACATATTTACATTGACTCGAGTGGCAAAATGGTTATGAAAAGTAAATAAAATTCAAATTAAATGGGAATTAAGTCATAAATGACGATGACACTTGAATGAAATGCACAGGATAATTACTTTTGTGGTACAAATTATGTGCATATTTAAGAGTACATACATATCTACTGTTTACATTGGGGCCAAAACTCTTTTATATTTTTCGCAAAGAATTAATTAAAATCGTTTAAAACAAGTTTATAAAGAGATTGTTTTAAAGTTTTGCAACATCTTTTTTAATGTATTTTATTTGTTTTAACTTAAATTTTAAGTTAATATGTATATAAGGCTTTATTACCTAGTTTTACTACTTATAGTTTACACTGTAATTATAATTTTAACAAATGGGAAATTTAATGAACCATATAAAACCATTTTCCGACTACATATTTTTAAGGAGTCGACATGGTGAAGAGTTGAATAATAAAATTGATAACCCAAAAGGGAAAAAACCGATTTTAAAAAGTCCTTGAAAGGAAAGATTATTGAAAGTGGCAGAGAGGAGATATTCAAAGAAGGGAATCGGTAATGGAAATGGAAAATGTGGATAATTGATATTAAATAATTTCTCTTAATTTTTTTTATTTTTATTGATAAATGTTGATCTTCATGAATAAAAATGTTAGATACAAACCATGGGAAGTAATTTAAGTACTAATGAGGAGAAGGTGTATTTTTAAAAACATATTAACTTATATTTTGATAAAGCCAAAACGGTGTTGAAACAATATTGTCCAGTTTTACCAGAGCTCTGTATTTAACATTATCCTGGCAAGCGCACAATTTTCTCTATTTGGTCGTCTTTTCGGACACAAAATCAAGATTTTAACACATTCCCGAGTTTTATTTATTGATGCATATAAGCATTTATTGTTTTTTTTTTCAATTTTAAATTCGCAATTGCTTACTTTGAGGTTTGGATTTGATAAAAATCGAAAAAAACTTTAATTTACAAAATCTTCTGAAGTTTTATCATTTTTTAAACAAATATTGGTCTTTTGAACGTAGTATGTATTGCATCGCACTATTGTCCTATTTACTTAAGTGATAGGTTGAATTAAAGTAACTTAAGGAGCAAAATTTTTAAAATTCATTAAATTTTTCTTAAAATTTTGTCCACTGCAACTATATTAACGGATTAGTTTGGTCAAAAATTAATTTTTAGAAGAATCAGGCAAGAAAGTATCGAGCCCTTAGATTGAAATAATTGATTCCGTTAAATATCTCTTAAACTATTAGAGATAACGAGGTACAGTACGCATATTTTTCTTTCTTTTTTAACGGGTAAAAATCTTTTCGATAAGTTTATATTTGCACTGTAACGGACACTGTGCCAAAAATAGACATGTTTTTAAAAATTGCTCGAAAACTCCAACTACCAAAATTCCGATTTCTGCACATTGCGCCACAATCCGCAAAGTAGTTTAAAAGTTATTTGATAAAATCTAAAAAACTTCACACAAAATACTTTGCACTATAACTTCCAAACAATTTGGAAAACATTTAATTAGTTTATCGAAAGTAGCAAAGAACTGAAATGTTATGCACCAAAACTTGGACCATTTTTTGTTAAATTAAGATTTTTAATATTTACGATTAATATTTTTGCTGTTAAAAACTACAATATTATTACTACTATTATTACTTTTTTATATATTGGTAATGTAATTACATTTGTTTAAACTATTACTAAAAGATATATTTACAAATACATAAATCTACATAAAATAGGATAGTAATTTCATAGTTCAATTAATTTTATAACTTTCGTGTAAATTTTACGAATTTGTAAATTGCTAAAATAAATACAAACTACACCTTAGGGCTATGTTAAAAACTTAGTTATAGTAAAAACACTTTACCTCACGTTTAATATTTACCTACACTATTAAATCAACGATATACGCATGTACTATTTCTGACTTCACGCATGTACTACACTGACTTCCTTGTGGTATCACCCGGGTAACTACTTTACCACCTGTTAATGCAGTGGGCTAACATGTGCCGCGAGTTCATTAATAAGAATCGGGCAAGTAACCCACTCCTGAAAAAAATTACTATGAAGAAGTTAAAACTAGAATAAAAACGGCCCCCCTAATTTTAGAAGAGGACGTCCGAAACTTCGTTGGAAAGTATATAAAATCTTTAAAACCTTGGCCTTTGACCGAAACAGACCGAAACACTTTATGCATTTGAGCACAGCTGCCATGTAACGCTCACCACCGGGAAGCCCTTAAATGCCACGGAAACGAGTTAAATTAAAATAAATGTTAGGCTGTAGTAGACTCTTTTCACTTGTTTCACTTCCATACATTGATTTGCCGTATGGTCGTTTTGAAAAGTTCCATAAAAAGAGAGAGAGAGAGGAACAACTAATAGAGACAATTATCCAATGAGAAAAAGCTAAGGCACACACATGTGCTCATGAAGAGTATGTTGTTATGTAACAATGCAAAATACATATATTTATTATATTGTCCTTGGTAGTAGCTAAGACCAAATTTGGTTCTATGAAATTAGCAACAATAACAATATGTATAACTCCATCCGTTATATTTATGTATGTATGTGGAACAATCACACGAAAAACTATTTTTTTCATAAAACTTTTATTCTACATTTTAGGTAAATTCAACTTTAAGCTTTAAAAACATTTTAGAATTTAATATATAGAAAAACCTATTAGTATAATTATTAAGTAATTTAATACATATGATATTCTTATCATCTGCAAAGTCTTTTCTCATGAAAATAAAAAACTTTAAATGCAAATTTTGCACTTTTCATTTTATTATTAATAATGGACTAGCCGAATCTTCCCAGTAAGAACAGTGTCAAACGTTTAAAATATGATGACTTTTACATTTGATATCAAACGTTTTTTCAAACGTTTTTCAAACCTGAACAGATGTTTGAGATTCACATTTATTTTCAAATGAGGGTTCATTTGAGAATAAACGTTTGAAAAATTATAGTTTCTCAAATTGAGAATAAAGGTTATTCTCAAATCATTATCAAACCCTAAGATGATTTGAGAATAATTTGAAAAATGGTGTTATATAAATTAAATTTGTTAAAAAAAAATAATTTATGTTAGATAAAATTAATATTTTAGATATTTTAATGGAATGACATTGCATTTCAAAGAAATTCGTTGTTTCTTTCAGATTTTTTAAAATTGATCCATATTTGATAAAAAAAACCTTGCTTAAAAATTTCAAGATTGAAAATTCAATAATATTTATATGCATAAGTAAATTTTCTTTGTTTCTTAAAATTTGTTTACCTAACAATAAAAAAATTATATTTTAAGCAAAATAATTTAAATATGATGCACATTTTTCAAAAACAAAATAAACAAACTCAAAAATACCACGCCATTTTATTTATGTTCCACATGTAGATGATATCAACATTTGAAAAACCTTTGAGAATGAGGTTTGATAATGATTTGAGAATAAAGGCATTTCTCAATTTGAGAATAAAGTCCTCTTTTTGTTGAGAACGCTATTATTATCAAATCAGTATCAAATCAGTATCAAACGTTTGACCTTTGAAAAAAGATTTATTTTCAAATCATCCTCAATTTGGGAATAAACATTTTTTCTTACTGGGTTAGTAAGGAACATAAATTCACATACTTATGTATGTATGTATGTATATCCAAAAAATACTTAAGACATTGCATAAATATGTATCAATTAACTTTCGATCGCCGTCAAAAGCAATTGTTCCCTTCTTATGAGTAGGAATTCAGCAAAATATTAATAAAAATTTTTAACAATTAAATCAAATTCAATAAAAGTCTTAAAACTCATATTAAGTACCACTTGAACTTTGACGTCTATGATACAAATATAAAATACAGATGTACAGCCACCGAGTATGAGCAAATCAACCCTCTATTGAACATTTTGTGATTTGTTCTCGTATTATTAAAATATTAGACCATTTTTGCTTCTTAATCTTCGACAGTGTTAACAAAAAGTTATAACGTTAATCCCAAAATTATAACAAAATAAAAAAACTAGGAAATAGAAAGAATTAAAAGAATAAAACAAATCAATACAAAACAATGAAATTTTCAAATTAAAAGAAACAAGATATCAAGTCAAAATACATTCGAGTACGAGCATAAAATCACACGTTTTGGCATAAAGAATCATTTTTAAAAAATAAAGTAGAATAAAAAATAATGAAAATACTTACATGTAAGTAAGTACTCGCCTCATTGTATATTACAGTAATAAAATATAAAGGATCTATAATTTATATTGCATCAAGGCACTCAAGATTTATGTACATATATGTATATGTTCATTAGGGCATAACCAAAATAATGGCAAGGCACCATAAGATATTTAAATAGAAAAAGCGATGTCCTGACAATGAACTGACAGTTATTAGATCTAAAAACCTAAAAGTAAAAAAAATATTTTAAACTTTATCGCCATATTTCGGTTTAAAATTAACAGAATTAAAAAAAAAAAAAATATACCAACTTATAAATTTTAAAAAATTTAGAAAAGTCATCACCCTAATATAAAAGATGTGTTTAAAACGTTCTAGTCCTTTTCGTGCTTGTACTCGTAAATATGTTCAAGAATATCGAATACAATAGAGTTTTTGTGAAAGTATTCAACTGGAAGTACTTAATTCCGTTCATTAAAATTATATTTATTTCTACACACATCTATCTATAAATTCACAAATTCATACACATACATACATACACGGACATAAACTGCAAAAATGAATTAAGCATTTTTGAATGAATTGAAACCCAGTTTATTTTTTACTTGTATTTTTTTTTTTTTTCTCTTTCTGTTGTTTCATAAATGTAGCATTTGTTTAAGTGCCTTAACATCTCAAGGATGTTTGCGCTAAAGGATACACATTCACATATAGATCTATGCACATGAGAGTGTAATTACATTTGTTCCTGCGGTGTTAAATACATAGTTTGATATCCTGTAATTATAGTGTACAACGGTCGTAATTATTTTTTAATAAATATTTCAATTTAAAAAATGAGGAATGAAATTTTCATATAAATTGAGATTTGTTTTTTACATCACAACGGGATATAATCGTACAATTTTGATATTTAGTATACAGATTCAAGATTTTATTAAAATATTTACATAAGTATTTACTATTTATATTGTATAATAATGTAAATAAAATTAATTTAAATTCATGTACAGATGGATGTAAGTGAATTTTCATTTAAATATCTTTTAAACCGATGCAAAATGTTTGAAATTGGTCAATACGATATAAACCTAATACTAGTATTTCTTTATGTCTTCTGTAGGGAATGTTTCGCAAAACGAAAATTTCACAAATTTTAAAAAAATATTTCGATTTACTTTAAACATTTGATACATCCTTTCAGTTTTAACTTACACTTTTTAAACCGATCCCATACACTCAACCAAAAAACTTCGTAAATACTGTAAAACGGCATGTAATAATGAAGAAAAGTAGGTTATTATACAGCTAACAGAAATTTTATTAAATTTAATGGATTATTTTTTAAATTTAGTAAATGTGTTGTTTTAAATAAATTTTCTTTGTTTCTACTAAACATATTTGTTGTTTTGCTTAGATATTTTTTATGAAATTTTGTTAAGCTAAATAAAAAAATTGTTGAATATACAAAATTTTTTTATTAAATTTTTACTTATATCAAAGAATTTTCTTCAAACTTTCTACAAAATGCAATCGACTTTTATTTCATATTGAAAGAATTTTTATTAAAATAAACTAACAATTTTAACTAATTATTAAAATTTTTTTATTTATTATTACAGGGAACCAAAATTAATTTATATTACAATAATATTATCTTATAAAATACATAATTAGATATTAAATAAAATACGACATTAGTGAGTCATCATCGTAAAAGTTGGTATGTTGCCACTTAATCACAGTCGCTTCTCTGCACATGGGAGGTCCCTTTATTCAGTTGGGATGTCCTTGTGTATCCCCCATATAGACTTGATTTACTACCTAAAACCAAAAAATAAATATTTGATATAAAAATAGGAAATATTTGATATAAAAATAGTAAGTTTCCTATAAAAATAGGAAATTTTTGATAAAATTTCCTATAAAAATAGGAAATTTTTGACAAAATTTCCTATAAAAATAGGAAATTTTTGACAAAATTTCCTATAAAAATAGGAAATTTTTGACAAAATTTCCTATAAAAATAGGAAATTTTTGACAAAATTTCCTATAAAAATAGGAAATTTTTGACAAAATTTCCTATAAAAATAGGAAATTTTTGACAAAATTTCCTATAAAAATAGGAAATTTTTGACAAAATTTCCTATAAAAATAGGAAATTTTTGACAAAATTTCCTATAAAAATAGGAAATTTTTGACAAAATTTCCTATAAAAATAGGAAATTTTTGACAAAATTTCCTATAAAAATAGGAAATTTTTGACAAAATTTCCTATAAAAATAGGAAATTTTTGACAAAATTTCCTATAAAAATAGGAAATTTTTGACAAAATTTCCTATAAAAATAGGAAATTTTTGACAAAATTTCCTATAAAAATAGGAAATTTTTGACAAAATTTCCTATAAAAATAGGAAATTTTTGACAAAATTTCCTATAAAAATAGGAAGTTTTTGACAAAATTTCCTATAAAAATAGGAAATATTTGACAAAATTTCCTATAAAATTAGGAAATTTTTGACAAAATTTCCTATAAAAATAGGAAATATTTGACAAAATTTCCTATAAAAATAGGAAATTTTTGACAAAATTTCCTATAAAAATAGGAAAATTTTGACAAAATTTCCTATAAAAATAGGAAATTTTTGACAAAATTCCCTATAAAAATAGGAAATTTTTCACAAAATTTCCTATAAAAATAGGAAATTTTTGACAAAATTTCCTATGAAAATAGGAAATTTTTGACAAAATTTCCTATAAAAATAGGAAATTTTTGACAAAATTTCCTATAAAAATAGGAAAATTTGACAAAATTTCCTATAAAAATAGGACATTTTTGACAAAATTTCCTATAAAAATAGGACATTTTTGACAAAATTTCCTATAAAAATAGGACATTTTTGACAAAATTTCCTATAAAAATAGGAAATTTTTGACAAAATTTCCTATAAAAATAGGAAATTTTTGACAAAATTTCCTATAAAAATAGGAAATTTTTGACAAAATTTCCTATAAAAATAGGAAATTTTTGACAAAATTTCCTATAAAAATAGGAAATATTTGACAAAATTTCCTATAAAAATAGGACATTTTTGACAAAATTTCCTATAAAAATAGGAAATTTTTGACAAAATTTCCTATAAAAATAGGAAATTTTTGACAAAATTTCCTATAAAAATAGGAAATTTTTGACAAAATTTCCTATAAAAATAGGAAATTTTTGACAAAATTTCCTATAAAAATAGGAAATTTTTGACAAAATTTCCTATAAAAATAGGAAATATTTGACAAAATATATAGGCAGGTATATTCAACGAATTTTATGTGTAGATTTTTTTACGAATATTTACTATATTTTCAACAAAATTTCGTTGTTTTAAAGTAATTATAGTCATTTTATAACGAAATTGTATTAAATTATTATTATTTTTGTTAAATTTTAACTCAAATAATTTCTGTAGATTTGAAAAAAAATTGTTCTTCTGAATAATTTTTTGTTAGATTTGAAAAAAAATCTACTGATTTAACAATTTATATTCGTTAAGGGTCTACGAAATTTTTTCGTTAATATTACTGACTTTTTTTGGTTGAGTGTATGTATTAGGTTATCCATTTTGCGGTTTAAAAAGTGAACGTAAATAAAACATATATATTTATTCATGATATTTCTTTTTATACCCTTCACCACCATAGGTGGAAAGGTCGAGTCGATTTTGCAATGTCAGTCCCTCCGTCCGTCTGGACGGTTGTTTGGCTGGACCCCTATGTAAACCATGTAATTAAAGTACAGGTCGCAATTCTAAAGATAATTTGATAAAACTTAGCACAGATCATTTTTTTGATAGTGGGACCATGGTAATTGAAATTCTTCAAAATCGGTCTATTATTTATGGTACCTCCGATAGGTGCCACTTCCCGGAATTGATATTCTGGCGACAAATATTAATATTTTTCATGAAATTTGAAACAAATACTGAGCCTAGCTCTCAACTAAGTCCAAATGACGAAAACAGCTTAAATATACAAGTTTTGAGAAAATGATTGTATGATGGCAAAATTTAGCAAGTATTTGCCTTTATACAGGAAAAATAACACCTATGACCTTAGTGGTGAAGGGTATCGTATGGTCGGCTTGACCGACTATAGCGCTTTCTTACTTGTTTATTATAAAGTTTGAACATTGACATTATGTGTGAAACACTGCATCATTAAAATGACCACCACTCGAAATGTTGCAAGCATTGATTCTTTTGAGGTAATTTTCGACCACTTTTTGACACATTTTGGGCGGTATTTCAGCCATAACTTGACGAATGTTGGTTTTTAAGTGCATAAACACGGTCTTTCGAGTAGACTCACAAAAAAAGTTTAATGGTGTCAAATCCCATGATCTTGGTTGCCAGTTGATATCGCCACGACGATAAATTACGCGGCCAGAAAATGTCTCTTGCAATAAAGCCATATTCGCTCGAGTTGTGTGGCATGAGGCACCGTCTTGTTGAAACCACATATTCTCCAAATCGTATTCTTCAATAGCAGGCAAAAAAAAGTCCTAATTCCTGAGAACGACCTGGAATCGTCTTTGGCAACACTCTCACTTACAACAGCGATATTTTCAGCAGAACGAGCGAAACGGTGATGCGCATGCCTTACAATATTTGTAACCGCTCCTGTCTCTTCACAATTTTGCCAATTGCTTGCGTAGTTGGATGATTATTAGGGTAAGGTACGCTTCGGGTCCAAATTTTAAGAGCCCATTTGTTTGGGAAAAAATAAAAATAGCGACGTGCTCGATTTTGACAACTTTTTTACCAACATAAGGGAGACGTAGTGGGTAAAGATAAATCTAGTAGACTGAATTCAATGGTGCTAACCGTTTTCTTAGGTTAGCTATAGTTTTCGAGACATATAAAATTGAAGAGGTGGCGCAATAAATATTTGCGAAAAATAATTTTTTTTTTTTTGCAAACAAAAAAGTTTGTCGGAAAAATAATAAGTGTTCCTGAAAGATAATTTTATTGCCAAATTTTTTTTATTTAGTTCAAGAAAATAAACAGTTTTCGAGTTACGCGAATATTTATTTCGCAACCTCCTTCATTTTTTATAACGCTATATCTCGAAAACTAGAGCAAATCTAAAAACCCACTAGATCTCCCTTTTATCGGAATATTGGAAGGAACTAACACAGCTTTTTTTTTCAAATATTCATAGTGTTGGAAAATGGAACATTTTTCTCAAATCGGTTTCAAAAATCATTTTTTAAGTTTTTGTTCAAAAAATATTAAAAATTTGAAAACAAAACTCAAAAATTTAAGGACGATGTTTTGAACCGTTGAATTTAGATTTAAAGCACTTCTAACCACAAATTTTATCAAATTTAAACAAAAATCACTGTGCCAAATTCTGTTAGAATAGATCCATATTTTATCTCACTTTATATACAAGACTTTCAAAAGAAACCGGAAATCACAAATCGTTCATAAGTTCGAGAAAAATTGAGGTTTAAGATAAGTTAACTTCTGTGTAAACATAAGTGAAATTTTATGATAATCGGTACATATTTGGCAATAGTAAAATTAATAAATATATTACAAAATATATTTACACCTCTGATTTTTCTTACGAAGCGTGAGCATTTCTTTAAAATACATTGTAAACTTTATCATAAGAGCTGTTTTTGGCATAACAAAAAAAAGCTATGAAAACTTTGATGCATTAAGTTTTTTCTTATTTTATTAACAAATTTTGCTAAATTTGCCCAATGTCCAAGGAAACAGGAACAAACATTATTATTAATTTCTTAGTGGAAAATGCTGTGAATGAAATTGAACTCATGGATAATGCAGAGTCGTAAGTTTTTGTTGCTTATTTACAAAATTATAGGAAATGAAACTTAAATTTAGACACTTCAGGTGTAAGCCCGAATAACCAAACTAAGCCCTTTGGAATAATAAAATAATGCTTTTAAATTTTATTGTTTTGTATTTTTTCATATTTTTATTTAATGTCTAAAATTATTTTAATGTCTAAAAAAGCCATTTACTATAAATGTATGTCTTTTATGTTATATTTGATTTTAGTATTATATTTTTAGATTAGTTTTACAATATTTGGCAATTTTGATTAAAAATTCTACTACTACTATGTATGTATGTATGTAAGTACCTACATTTATATTAAACATAATAAAAAATAAAATTATGTATTTAAGTACTTGTATATAATATTGTACAATTGTATCGATAAAACAATTGATAAAATTTAAAATAAAAAACCCTATATATATTTACACTCATATGTTTAAATCTTATGTATACAAATGACTTGAAATTGAAAATAAACTTTATTTAAAATTATGAATTAATCAACTACTATATTACATATATCACTTTTTATTAATTATTGAATTGAATTAATTGAATAATGGAAAACAAAGATTAAACTAAAATATTAATGTTAATTACATTATAGTTAAGACTTTCTTGTCAGAACTCTAAAAGTTGTCATTTCAATTCACTTTCATTCCAAAATGTTCAGTCTTCTGATTTTGTCACTACCGATACTGGAGTAGAATTTCCACTCATACTACCAGTAGTATGATTATTCAGGGGTGACTTCGGCGAAGCTGCTGCAGATGATGTCAGCGTAACACCCCCTCCCACAGAATTTGGAACAATTGTCGGACTTTCCCGAGGACTACTGTTACTGCAGGGTGGACTGACTTGGGCTGCACTGTGTAGTGATAAGTTTTGAGGGTAGGCGGAAGCATTAAAAATACCATTCAAATTGCTAAGACCCATGTATTGGGAAAGCAAAGTGTGGAAGTTCGGTAACTTATAGTGAGGCATAAGACCCTGCGGCAACAGCGCTGGGTTAAATGGCTGGTGTAAGGCAAAGTGAGGTGGCCAAAACTCCGCTGGCAAACCAGCAGGATGCCCGGGAATGCCATGAGGTAAAGGTATGCCCAAAGGAAATTCAGATAACCCTAAAAAAGAAAATAACAAAAAATATAATTTAGCATTTCATCATATATTATGAGTAATTAATTGTTAATTTCATTAATTAATTTCACATTAACATTGTAGTTTTCATTATGTTATTCTATTACGTGGCTGTTACTGTAAACAATTTGTCTTTAAATGAGCAACAAAATAAAACTAATGTTGATGAAAATTAATTGATTAGAAATTGTATACAACTAATTAAGTATGTACAAATATATTTCATTTAAGAAAACTCACCTTGTTCAGGTAATAAATAACCATTTTTATCTTGATTCATGAATTTTTCACGCTTACGCCACTTGGCACGACGGTTTTGAAACCAAACCTGCAAATACAACAACAATAAATAAATAAATTTAGTAAAAAAATATACTTTTAAGTAAGTGAAAATAAATAAAAGAGTTCAATTTAATCGTTACAAATGAATTTAAGCCTATAATTTCCACAATAATTGCCATAACCAATTATCTCAAACACCACCAGAACTACCTTATAACCCACCTATTCCTAACTAATACATAAATACTCAACACAACCGCCAACAATTTCCAATGAATAAACGCCCAATTAACCCCTTTAATCATCGTTGTGCACTCTTCAGTTGCTTCCCGCTTTACCCCCTCTACCCCGCACACCAACATCCTTCTGGCCACACATTTTATTTAATACAGTTACTGACGACACTAACAGACAATAGAATCCAATCGGAAGTTAAATTCTGTGATTTGACTTCTACAACGGCCCCCCTTCTCCCAAAAATATTTTCTCACACTTTTCCTTATACCCCTGACAAACAATTACAAGAGCAACAATAAATGCCTACTCATCCTCTCAACCAGGCAGCCATCTAGCCATTTAGCCATCCAGCCATCCAGTCGTGAACAATAAAAAGACACTTTTGATGAAGTATCTTCATCATCATCGACATCGCAATCATATAAAGATTTTAGACTTTTATAATTGCTCTGATTCTTTCTATTCCTCATACTCAATCCACATTCCACTTTCTGTCTTCATACGTTCAAAGCCTTAGAGAGAATAAGCTTTTTGAAGAACAACAAGAGATGATTGCATGATGGAAGGATTCTATGATGAATAATGTCCATGATGATACTTGTGTAAAAAACATTCACACATTTATATATATCTATCTATGTATGTATGCATGTATCAATCTGTGTGTGAATGTCTTATTAAATGCAATTTACAATTGTGTTGTTGATGTTTTTGATTTTGTAACAAGTGTAACCGAATTGAATCAATTGTCTCTACTTCCTTAAATTTTCCAAACAAATACAAGGTCCTTAAAGAAAATAATTGAAGCAACTAAAAACATGTACATGTACCTATACATAAAATTCAAAATAATTTCCACAATTCTAGTATTCCAATCCATTTAAAAAGGCTTTACTTCGAATGCTTCCATATCACCCCTTGCCCACCACACCCACACGATGACAATGATGATAATGATGGTTGTCGAACAAAGAAATGAATGAATGAATGAGTGAATGCATCTGTGCGTATAGTAAATTAGTAATGATTTCCTGACAATAATTGTTACAAATTATTGTCATACTTTGTTGTCTGTAAAGCACAGTGAAGTAAAGGAAAAGCTAAATCTACAGAAGGAGAAGGTACATTCATACACACATACTCATATTTGACATAATATTAGACAAGTTACAATAAATACAGATTCTGAAACATTTGCAATAAAATTAAAACAGAAAAGTCAGATGAAATTATCACCCATTAAAGCGTTACTAGAGAATAATGAAAATAAGGAAAGGAAAAAGAGAAAGAAATGAAGATGATGATACGGCAATTTTAATTGTTACAAGGACAATTATATATAACATGTAATTTAACATGCAAGAGGACGAAGGATTTCATTTGTTTCAAGATGATGGGGATAAATAACTATATATGTATGTACAATATGTATGCCTGAGTGTACCTCTATTATGAGCTGATTTAATATAACAGTTTGTATGACAGTTTTATACATATAATTTATTCAATTATATTTTTCAATTCCTTTTATAGAAATATATACATAATGCAATAAAATAAAATATATTATATTATATTATATAAACCTTTCTTTGTTAACGAATGTTTAACCATATCCAACAATTGTTATAAATTTAAAGGATCTTTTATTTTTCATCATAATTAGGCTTATGAAAGCTTAATTAAAAGCAATTAAGTCATTATCTACATCGTGAGTAGTATGCGGGTGTAATTATTTCTGATTTTACAACAAATGAACAAAAAAAAACTACATTTCCTTATTGTGTGTATTAAAAAAAAGGATTTCTCATACAGCAGCTATTAAAGCGCTTAAACTTTGATAAATCAAAACACAAGTCCTTTGTGAACAGAAATTTGCATAAGATGTAGTAGAAACTTTTGAGGATCTAAACGAATTCAAAATTTTGAAAATAGTTTTAAACACTTTAATATACAACTCTATTGAAGTTGAACATGAGTATCAGACGAGAGAAGTTGTTTTTTTGTATTTTTGATTTGAGACAACACATACTTTAGTATTTTTTTAAAAAGGATTTTCCAAATGATTAAATAGATGATTGTTTTAGGCTGGTATTAGAGTTTTATTTGTCTTTATATAGACGACTTTCTGAGTTGTTTGAAAATGATTTGATAAATATATTTCAACGTTTTCTAAAAAGGGTGTTTGCACTTTTCCCATGCATTGAAATTAGAGGGTTGTTTCAAGTCGATTAAAAATATTCGTTAAAATTCACACATAATTAGGGTGTTTAGAATGGGTAACAACAATAAACAAGCAAACAATTAAATAAGAATTAAATACGAAAATACAATAAAGCGAATGAATAACAATGACAACATTTGTGTTTGCAAACGATTCTACTTGACCCCTATCAATATATATCATAAATCTGTTTCAACAGTTCATTATTATCGACATTAAGGTAAAATCCTTCAGTACGTTTTTATTTTATTTTCCTTCAATCTACTTTATCTTTAGATGATTGAAAAATCCACTTTAGACGCGAGATGAACATTTAATTGGTCACTGATAGTATCTGTTCTGCTCGTTACTATACAGATTCACACTCGTACATTCATGTGGATGTCCTTAAACGAAATGTAAATGTTCAGAGTATGAAAAAGGATGGGAATTAAGAAATTGTTACAAAATCCACATCGCGTGTCATTGTGAATAAAAATAACACTAATTCCCTGTTAGTATCTTTTCGTATTTATCTATGGAAAAGGTTAATACTCCACACAATCATACAACACACTCGTTAAAGTATTTATAGGTTTTTTTATTTTTCAATTTAATCCTTGTCGATTTGTTTGTATCAATTTGTTTATTTATTGTTGTTGTTTGTATGTGATTTTTTTATTGTTTTCGCATTAAAAAATGTTCACGCGTATTTCGTATAGATCGTTTTAAAGGATTTTATGCTTGTATATTTTTTATAATTTTTTGTAAACAGGGCAATTATTTTCGGATTTACTTATTGCATTTATAAAAGGACATACACGCCGTCTCATATCTGTATGTATGTATCATGTACATATGAGCAAAACTTATGCATACGAATGTATGTTGTATTTGTTGTGTATGATTCAAAGGATATAAGCTTTTATTAGGAATATTTGTGTACTTAAGTATGTGTAACTATGTAGATATTTGTGCTTAACTGTATTTGAATTTATGCTGGTCTTTTTTTCCATTTAACTGGTTTATGAATAAAAATAATGTTGTTTGCAACATCAGAGCCAAAAGCCAATGTCGTTGTCCTTGTTGATATTTGTTAAAGATTTATGACGATTACAATCAAAATTGTTCAATATTAATTTGTTCCAAATATGAGAACATTTAATGGAAAAAGCTGAATAAAATATAAATTATGTGTGTTTATATAGTAAAACTTTGTTTTTCAGAACTTTAATCTTCTCCGGGAATCTAACCTCTAGGGCTCAAATACTTTTTTACATAACCTAATAAATATGTTATTTTATTCCCTTATAATTAAACTCGTAAATAGTTTAATAATAAAAGTTATATATTATTTAATATTTACCTGTACACGTGCTTCACTTAAGTCGAGGCGCATCGCTAAGTCTTCCCTAGTAAATACATCAGGATATTGAGTTTTTTCAAACGCTCTCTCCAATTGATGCAATTGGAATGTTGTAAAGGTGGTGCGGGATCTGTAGCACAAACAAAAGCAAATAGAAAAACAAAACATTTAATTTTTAAGAGGATCAAGGATTATGTATGCAACAGAAGCAAACAGGATATATGTATATTACAAAATAAAATCTATTGATGTTTGGCGCTTTTCTTACCTTCTAACTTTTCTTGGTCTTTCCATATCCAAATCATGGCCGTTATTTAGACTATTTGAGAGATCATCATCGGTATTATCTACATCTAAGCCATTGTCTGTATTGTCGGGAGAGTCTTCCCTCTCGCGCTTTTCTGCATGTTGCTGCTGCAGATGTTGCTGTTGTTGCTGAAGATGATGGTGTTGATGATGGTTATTCAAATGTTGTTGATGCTGTTGCTGCAGATGCTGTTGATGCAGAGCCAACTGATGTGGAGGTATTAAATGTAATTGTGTATGTAATTGTGGCAACATAGAACTTTGGATAGGACTCGTGGAATTGTTGCTATTGTTATTGCTGTTGTGCTGATTTAATGATTCCGTTGAGTCTGAAAATTTGTATAAATTAAAAGTATTATTTGCTAATGTCATTGATAATTAAAATCAAACTTAAAACAAAAAATGTTCTTAAGTAAAAATGTAATTAACTTTTATAACGGCATATACACACATATGTATGTACTTGTGTAAACATATTGAAAATTTATGCACACTAATCAAAAAGTGCTATGTATATTAAAAGTATGTGTATCCATAAGCATGAAAAGTGTCATAATTCAAAATACACCTACTATAATCAAATAAAAATTAAAATATATTTTCAAATTACTTTCCAAAAAGTAAATACATAAAAAACTTTTAAAGATATTTTTATAAATGCTTAATTTTTTTTTTTTTTGAGTTATGCCATTATACATACGATTATATGTAAATACGATATGTAAATTAGTCTAAAGCTCTAGTGCATGAACGAACCAAAATTGCTAAAGTAGAAAGTATTGGTTAGTATGAATGACATACGTGATGAATGCCCCTAGTCCAAAGGGTAATTGAATTACAATAACGTTTTAGTATCATAGACAACATGGAGCCCATCAAACACTAAAGAGATTAGAATTAATTGATTTTAGTGCAGGTGTTATAAAACTCAAAACCACATCTATTTAGAATGAAAATGACTTTTGTTCACATTACACTTGAAAACATGTACAATGGATGTATGTGAGTTATACTAGAATGTGTATATGAACATTTGTTTAAAAAGTCCTGATGCTCTAAATAACAAAATTTATTAGTATTTATTTCAATAAATTCCAATCTATTAAACATCAACCACTTTTCGATTCCCAAGAAATAAATATATCCTAATAAAATTATTTTTTGCTTCCAAAATTTGAATTGAATTCAATATTTTAAGTAAACACACTTCCAAATGTTAAGTGGGTAAACAATGGGTTAAAAATCAAACACTTTTGTTTTGAAAATAAAATTGCAAATTCAATTCAATCCAATACAAAAGAAAAGAAATTTCAATTGAAATTGATTTTAAAGCTTAAACAATAAAATATTTATACTCGTATGAATGTGTGCGAAAAGGCAGAAAAAAGCTAAACTTATAAAATTATTTTTATTGTTACTGGATGATGATGGGTTTTACTTGAAAACAAAGTGGAAATAAATAAATGAAGTAAAACGTTTTAAAAGTGTGAGTGAGCTTGTATAACAGTATGAGTAAGTATAATACTTGAAACATTAAAATATCCTGTTGAAGGAAAGAGAATTTACAATAAGAAAAAGCGCGAATTTTTAGACAAATGCAAAAAAAATTAAAAAAAATCAATAAATTCAGGTTTTAATATACATTTACATTATTCAATCAACAAAAACCCTTTACACAAGAGCAGATTTTATTGTATAATAGAATTATTTTGCCACTCATACCACCTCATGTTAATACATTTATACTCATACAAGAACAATAATTACATTCGTTTATTCGTGAAAGGCGTAACAAAGTTCATTCAGATTTTTTTTCTTTTTAAACCTATAATCAAAACTTAATGAACCTCAAATTAATAATTTCATTTTTCTATTATAAACGATATGTCTCTGCTGTTGCTCTACTGGAAAAGCTTGTTTGACACAGCATGTCATCATCATCATCATATTTATCCACCAAAATTTAACCATTAACTAACTCAAATTTCTATTCTTCACATTTACGCTGCATTCATTTCCACTTCAAAAGCAATTGAAATATTGTGCGTCGTACATCATCGTCATAACCAGGATAATAATAAATGATATTCGCAAACGTTTGAGAGAATTTCAAATGAGTTAATTTTCTAAAATCGTGCAAAATCAAAAGGAACCAGCAAAATATTGCAAATTACCCACAGACGTGTAGTATTGAAAAATCGAAAACCTAAATGTACATGTAAAGAAAATATGTATGTATGTATGTAAAAACGGTGACAATAAGAGGATGACGGTAACGATGATGTTGACGTTGACATCTAAATCATAAGCAAATTATAAATTCAGTATGATACTAAATAGGAACACTCACACTATACAGCGTAGAAATAGTTAAACCCATCATAACCCTCAAAACAGTTAATACTCGTATTAGTTTAGAGTATTTTAATTTTTTTGCTTGTACGAGTATTATTAAAAAGAACGTTTCATATTACAGCCATGATCACAAAATCATTATATCGAGCACAACAACGTTGATGTCCTGTTGAGCTTTTATGTGTGAGCAAAAAAAAAATATTCATCATCTAAATAAAAACGTATGTATTTGCCATTAACAGCAGTTGATGAAAATATTTTGATGTAATGCCATAAAGATTTTAAATTGGGTGATTTCCTTTTTAGATGTCAATTATTGAAATTGATACAATATTTTCAGTTTTCTTTTTTTTCCTGAATTTATTATTTGGAGGTGTTCAATATTAACGCCCATGTCTCGGCTTGCAATTTATATGTATAATTTGTGTTTTTTTTTGCAGCGGGAGATTGTCACATTTTTCTTATTAATGAAAATAAAATTGTGTAAAAGAAAGATAGAATAATTAAGCAAATAAAACTTTTTTCATATAAGTCCTATTCCCGCCCTGTATGCTACTACCCAGACAAACTAAAACTGAAAAATTTTACAACTATGGAAAAAGAATGCAATATAGAAGTTTTGAAATCATTTCTTAAAACAGAGAATTTTGAATAATCTTGAACTTCACTGATTTGCCAAAGATTATTTGAAATAAAAAAATATATATCTGCGGCAATATGGAAGAATAGCTTAAGTCGAAAATTAAAGTTTTGAGATATCATCAATTTTATACAATTTTTCTTCTGCTTGATTTCTGCGAATAATATATGAATTAATATATCGATAACATGTTTATTAGAGAAGAATGATGAATATTAAAAAAAAAAAAAAATATTGTTAAATTTAGAACAATTTACGTTTTTTCTACTTAAGCTATTTTTCGAAACTGAAATTTGTGTTGAACTGGACTTTTAGTAACTTAACTTAAAGTAAGCGGATCTGTTTTAATAAAAAGTATATATTGTGTAGTTTTACGAGTATGTTAATATAAGTTATTTGAAAATAATGACTTAATTTTTTCAAGGTCATAATTTATACAGCTTAAGTGAAGTTAAGCGAAATCGTTATATGATGAAAGAAAAATCTGAATATGTGTACATAAGTTGTTTTAATCAATGCATTATTAATTAAAAAACTTAAGCTAAAAACTAAACGTGACAAAAACCCTATCTTTTTAAAAACTGACTAAACATATTAAGCGCCTTTGCTTCTGTAATGCAATAAACGCCTTAAATCAATTCTCTCTTATGTCGACTTAGGCTTCTCTTCCATATAGCCTGTGATTAAACAGTTCTTTTTTATTTATTTTTGTAAAAAAGTAAACTGTTCTTCAAAATTTATAAGAAATACAAAAACGAATAAACAAATTTATAGGCCTTACGATTTTCCATTTTCTTTTTTTCTTCCAAAAATACCTATTTTTAAAAGAAGTTTTATTATACGTTAAATTAATGATAATTAAAATTTAAAAATTATTTTATCTACGATATGTATTACCTCATCATAATAATATCTTGGGTAATATTTCTTCTTAAATTTGCCGTCGCTTTTTTGTTAAAATATATTACAAACTAATATTGTTGTGAAAAATATACTTTGCATTTATTAGAATAATGACATAACCTAATTTTTTATCTATTTTAAAATCCATTTTCTATAATTTCCCTTATTTTTAACATAAGAGTGATTTACTATTACAAACGTACAAATTTCATGTTATTTTACTTTTTATCTGCGTATCTGTTCATAAGTTTTCGACATTAACCTTTGAATACATATTGCACTAGTTCCTCTAAAGACGAACAACTCAAGATTTTTAAATTTTTACTTTTTGCAAAAAATCGATGTACAGTGGTCATATCCAACCACTGTAAAAAAAAAAAACTTTAATTATTTTCTCTACAATTTTGACAAAAAAAAATACAGTTTTATACCTCTTCCTAATATAAAAGTAAAAGTAAAATAAAACAGTTTTTAGAATGTATTAAAAATTTTGAGCTTGGCGATATATAAAGCTCTTCAAATTAATAAATAAATAAATGAACCTTTCGCCTAAGCGTAGAATGGCGTATTTTCTATCCCACTACAAACCTTGTTAGTATACCGTGTCACACGAATCCTAAGTCTTACTTGAACTCACAACCTTCAAATTATTGCTTCTTTTTATTCAAAACTACATTTTTGGAAACAAACATTTTTAATTTTAGAGGAGAAACCAAATACAACTGAAAGTTCCTCCTTTCGCAAATGTTTGGCATTTAATGAAAAATTAGAATTTTATGATTAAAAATCGAGAATTTAACTACTTTTTAGGCACATTGTAAAAATGATACTTAGCGATTTATAATTTTTCAAAACAAGTTTTATGTAGATCAGTTTTATCAGTTTTACGAGAAAATAATACAATTTTGATATGGATAGTTTTTTCAATATTTCTGAATATATATTGATAACTTGTAAAAGGTTTAATAAATCGAGATATCTAAAAATATACACTACTATATTTTAGATATGTAGTTTTAAAATATACATAGATAGGTACATACATATATATGCATATCACTATTGGCAAAATTTGACACCTCTAGTATAAAGATGTACAAATGCCCTTGAATATGTTTCTATCCAGAACTTACCACTGCGTTTTGTTTGATTTCCCAATATCTGATCAATGCTGTAGACTGCTCGTGGACGAGAAACAGGACTTTCTTGAATAGGACGTATAACCGGAGCCATGATAGCATGTGATGTCGTTGTTGTCATCATTATATTAACGCGTTAATTGGCACAAAACCTTATTAATTTTTGTATGTTAATATATATATTTTATTAGTTTTTATAAACATAAAATGATTTTAATTTTTTCACTATATTTTTTATAAACACCCTTTAATTATTTTAATAATTGCACTTCATTTGTATGTTATTATTTAATTAAAAACTTAATTTCATTTCCTTTTTAGTTAAAATGATTAATTAATTTATTTTTGTGTTTGTTTTCAATTATTTTATTGCAATATCTATTATTTTATTTGCATAAATAAAACTTCGATTTGTTTCAAGAGGACGTTTTGTATGTTACGACCATTAACCACCGACTAAGCAAGGAACTGCTAAAACATTAGCATTAAATACAATTATAACAGTTATTTGATGAAACCAACCAAATGTTTGAATGAAACAGGAGATCTGACTGGGTTTACAATGTATGATATGGCCTGGCAAACAACCCCTCTTGTAGTTCATTGAGTACTTTTGGGTATCGTCCATCTCTTTTACTCATCACTCTAGTGTTGTTGTAAAATAATAGGAGGGTTGGTTTTCATATACATATACAGGTAGTTTTATTGAGCTAAATCGCTCACCTCATACAACATCTTTTATGAGAGAGAGAGGGGTGTTGCATACCACAAAATTGTTTACGGGCTTATGCCCGTGATTAATCGCATCTTTTAAGGACAATAAAAAGAGCGTGTAAAAAGTATTAATAAAATTATGTCAATAAACATTTACTCTCGCTCTTGTTCTTGTTAAATTGACAAATAAACTGAAAATTATCACTTATAAATTAATTTATATACATATTTTCAAGTGAAGAATGCTTACGATAGATGTCTGCAGTAAAGGAATTTCGTAGTATGTATTTTTATCTGTATGATATTGCCAAATAATTTTGTATCGTGAGAGTTTCGTGATTGTCTTGCTCTCTTGTATCTCTTTAACTTGATTTGTGTAACATCCTTTTAGCGTTTACCTGTACCTAACGCCATTAAAATTATGTTTATGATTTCCATAACTTTATTATGATTTTTCCATGTTGTTCTTCCTGTGGTTTTCATTATTTATGATGATCTTTACAAGTATTTGAAATCGTCCCTTTACACTCTTTTGTTTCTTAAAATTATGTTTACCAATTATGGCGACCGCAATATCACAACCAACCTCATTTTCGGTTTTTGTGGTTTATCCGTTTCCTTTAATCCATTGATAATTTCACATGCTCAATGAATCTTTAGTTGCAGGGGATTCACGTCGTAAGTTCATTGATTAAATGGATTCATACAAAAATCGCTTTCGCCGTTTCAGTGAAACTACAGGTGGAAAAGGGAAAATTCAATATCTTTCAAAGTACGAGTATTAGAGATAAATCTTGAGATATATTTTCATCTTAAAGACAATGATCTCATATTAAATTTTCGGCATTTAGTTTTACTTAAATTTTTATCCCAAATTTGAAATTTTTCATTATCCTATAATTCAAAATTAACTGTCTTTAAATTGAGTACATTCAAAAATACATTCTCGAAAACTGATTTTCTTAGTTCAAATGTCTGTCAGTGATAAAGAACTGGTTTCAAAATGGAAGTCTATTCCTCTTACGGGTTCGATGGTTGGTTAGGCCATCATCTTCAGGAGTAATAACAAAATGTATATTATTGAAAACTTTTTAATGGAGGGTCGATTTGACTGAATGATTCTGAAAATGTTCGTCCCAAAAATAGAAATTTATAATTTGAATCTCATTCATTTAGTTTAAACACAAAATATATATTCCCCTTTTGTCTCCGAATATTATGGTGTAAAAACCAGCCTCACATATAGACTTTATAGGCTATATTCTATAGGCTCCCAAAGTTGGACGTTTAGGGTATTTTTGTGAAAATTTGGCTATGTTTACGACCCTGTAACTTCTAAACGCTTTGTCTTGTCTTGTCAGTCCGTCCGTCTGGCTGGCTGTAAATCAAAGTACAAGTCGCAATTCTAAAGATAATATGATGAAATTTGGCTTTTCATAGTGGGGCCATTGCTATTGAAATCGACCCATTAGTTTTGGTACCTTCCATAGGTCTGGATTCCTGGAATTGAAATGTTAGCCTCAAATTTCAGTACATTACGCTGAAATTGAAAACAGAAATCACGGTACCAAGTCTCGGTCTATATTTGATCATAGCTCCCATACAAACTCTATTGCCAAAACGCTTGTAAAAATCAGTAAAAATCTCGTAAATCTGAAGATAATGACAATTTTATGTTTATTTATTGCACTCATAATTGTATATACGCTGTAAGCAAATTACCAAATTTCGAGATAATCGGTCCACATTTGACCCAAATTCTCATAAAAAAACCTGCTGTTAGAAATAGCTTATATAAGTCTTTAGAAAATGTTTGTATGGTGAAAAAATGTGCGAGAAAAAATAAGACATTTGGCCTCAGTGGTCGGACTTGACCGACTATAGCACTTTCTTACTTGTCTATTATTTTTGTTTTATGTATTTGTTTAATTTGCATTTATTTTTGTATCTCTTATTATGAAAAAATTTAAAGTTCAAATGATTTTAAATTCGACTCTCCTGTATTAAAACTCCTAAGATGCACAGAAAAAATAGGTGACTCTAGGACATTTATTTCTAGAACCAATTCGTATAACAAAAAACTGGAGTTTTTTGGTTTTAACTCAAATTTCAACCAATAAAGATTTATTTTTGCAAAAAGAAATAATAGGATTAAAAATTTAATTTTTCGACAAAAAAATTGGGTAATTTAAGCCCCCATGTAATTTGAGGGTTAAAATATGTTTTTTGAATAAAAAATATAATCATTCTAATAAGTAATTATTTTTATAATTTTCATCAAAATTCGCCACTTTGACCCCAGCTCACCCAATTTCAAAATCAATATTATTCAGTATAAGTTTTATAAAAATTGAATTTAAGTAAAACTTAACATGCATTTCAAATTATTTCCAAAAATTCGACGATACGGCAAAACCGTATTGATAGCTTATCAACCTATACCTTTTTGAATTTTAATATTCCAGTTATTTATTTTAACATTCCGATGGAAAATTTGGGATTTTAAATATTTGTTTAATAAAATTTTCTAAAACTTTAACGAAATTTAATGGAAAAATTGCAATAATTTTATAACCATTGTTTGAATTCTGTTAAAACAAAAAACTCAAATTTTTTACAATAAATATGGGTCCTAAATGCTTTATGCCCACCTCAGGACGTTGACCCAGGAAGACAACATTTTTTTCTGTGGACCTCAGGATGTAGAGCATCGCTTTTTAATACAGGAGAGTCGAATTGCAAAAAAAAATCGCTCCACCCTAATATTCATATTTTGCATCGAAATCAGATTATAGTTTTTCTTTTTCCAGACTTTTTATTTCTCAGGAAACGGGAAATACTCTTTACTTTTTCGGGATTCCGGGAATGTCCGTTTAATATAATAATTATAACAATTGACTTACATTTACGCACTTTAGAATCTTTTAAATTACTTTCATGAACCTATTAACACTTAAGTATGTACATATATTATACATATATTATTTGAATGTTTTAAGACCTAATTCAAATAAGTGTTAAAAACAAGGACATGTCTGCATGATCTAGCAGGAAATGGAACTACCCTTCGATATCATATGAACTATAATGCGAGATAGAACATGTAATTTCGCAAATGATAGGTGGGCCACTGTTTATATACTTATTTATATGTACATTATTCCCAGACTGATGTGGCTCCATTTATATAGCATATGTTTTCACCTATTACTGTCGATATCAAGACCCGATGTATCCTTTGTTTTGTTCGTTAGAACACGACATTTAGAAGCTGCGATAATGAGGAGAAGAAATCTTCCTTAAAATAAGAGTAAAAAAAATAACTTTTATTTCTGTTAAAATATAACTATTATTTTTTATTTTTAAAATAAAAGTAAGAAATAATTATTATTTTTGATTAAAATAATAAAAGTTAAAAAGCAAAAAAAATAAAAATCAAAATATAAAAAGTATCACAGTTTATAAAAATTTGACCAAGGCCATCTAAACTTTATGGTCGGTTTTGTTCTACGATAACTTCTTTTAGTTAATTTTTTAATCAAAAGTTTAAAAATAACTGTTATTTTTGGTCTCTGGTAATAGCACGTCGAGTTTGTTGAGAAATGTGGTATTTAAGTATTATTGATCCTAATGAAGCTGTAATTGAATCCTGAACAATTGTACTAATGAAATGAAAAATATTATTATTAGATCATTCTGCATCAAAAACATTTTCCTGTCCGTAGCCTAATATTTGAATCTGATCGTCATCGAAATCCTCGTGAACCAAAAGATTTAAACAAAAACATTGTTAACGAAGGAAAAACATTAATTTTTACTATAGGCAAATATTTCTACTCTAATGGTAATGATAATAAAAAAAAGCAAGTCATAATCCTCTAAATTAGGTCTTTTCAAAGTAATTTGATATTTACTTAACAAGAACGTCATATCTTTAATTTGGGCGACCTTAAAGATGCAAGAAAATTATCTTGGCCATCTCTTAAATCTCTAATAAATTATTTTATTTTAAATTCTATTAAAGTAGTTTAAATCGTTTAATAGGTGGAATAAATAACTTTTAAAACAAACGTTGCTTGGATCTGAGTTTACTTATTTATATTTTTGGTATTTATGTATTTAGTTTGGGAAAATTGCCTAATCATCGAAATACTCGACAGACATTTATCGTATATTACGACAAGTGCATATGCATCTACTCTTAAATAAAAGCCGAAAGTGATGATCTTGTAAATATCTTGTGCAGGATCTATAACTCATTAGACAAAACTGGTATCCTTAGAGAGGAGAGAACAGCTCATACTTGTTTAGGTAGCTAAAGTCCATAGGGCTTTGTATGTATGTATATTGGCCTAAAATAAATGAATGTAGAGCTCTAAATTAAAGATGCACATTACACTAAACCATTGATCAACATTTTTAAAGAATATTGATCAATGAAATCATCTACGATTTACAACCTAAATAAATATACTTACCTAATATTTAGATACATAGAATATAGATTAATATTCATCTACATACTTACATAAATACATCTATACTTACTCGTATTGTATTATATTATTCTTTGATTTACATAAATTTAAAATGTAGTTAAGTTCTAAAGCATGATTAGTCTTTTCGAAGGCTTTCTTTCTCTATTAAAGATCTACATATGCCTAGTAGAAGTAGATCTATCGGCTTTTAGTAGCGTCAGGATTAAGAAGATCCCGGGAATAAATTCTTTGTTTTATTTTAGTTGTGTTACTTGTCGATCGTACTGACGTTGTTAATGGCGTCATTCTGTCAGCTGTCAAAAGTAATGATTGCATTTCTATTGTTTCCGTCGAGTGTTTTTCTTTTGTTTTCGGTTTGTTTGTGTTAAAAATACAAAGAAGTTGTGCAAGTTTTCACAAATTAGCGCCTTAAGTAACCAAAACAACTTCTATTTGTATTGTGTTTAAATGAATATTTTAATAGACATGTATTCTTCTTCCTTTCGAAATTGTCCTTTTTTTGATGTTGAAGTAATGTTCTTGGAAAAATTGGATTATCACATACTAACCACATATTTTCGTACTAGTTATATTCTACAGTTTTGCGCATTATATTCATGATATATACATGTACATATTTAGCGTTTTGCAATTGTTGGTAAATATTATTAAATACTCGTAGTACAATAATAAAAAATGGTATCCTACATAAATGACGTTAAATATGGACCGATTATCAATAATCTTAGAAGTTTGTTGTTTTCATATGCGACATATCTGCCACCTACAATTCTTCAAGATACGAAATATTTAAACAAAACTTATCTGAGAAAGGTTTTTGGAAAAAATTTAATTAGTTGTAAACTAATTTAAAAGAACAGATAGTTACTTAATTTTTTTTAATGTATTAAACTTTTAACCGCAATAATGCGCGATCTTTTTAATATTTTGACATTTAGATTTGTCATTTTTCAACATAACAAAAGTACATAAGTATATTTTTAAAACTAATTTACCAAAACAAAATCTGTATTTATTAAGGAATTATATTATTTGCCAAAATGATCCGCAATCCCGATTAATTTAGTGAGGCATATCACGTGATGAAAGGTAGATTTTTAGATAATTGTTTGCATGGCTCCAATATGCTTATGGTATATTAATCATACTAGAATATCAAATATTTTTATAAAAATAAATGGATCTTAATATTTGTTCAATATCAAAACAAATTAAAATAAAATTAACCTTATTTCAAGCCAAAACTCTAAAATAAATATTATCTTACAATGTCTCCCTTTAATTCTCTATTATTCTCTCTACTTGAAGAACATGCGCCTTTAAGCAAACATTTCATTGGATACCAGTGGAACCTCAAACCAATACTATTACATATTGGAAATAACAAGGACACAAGTTCCCCCCATAATCTATAGGCACAAGGACTTCATGCCCATCTACACCCACCCTCTCACAATGATGCTGTGATGTCAGTGCATCTGTGACAATATGTATTGGTGAGAGATATTAAAAACAGATTGTTGCTGTTGTTTTGCACGATAAATTATTATTACGATAATGAAGATAATAATGATGATTCCATGTTTGTACTCGGTAGATACAATTGTGTAGTGTGGTGGCAAAGGCAAAGGCAAAGTGCTGTATAGAAATAGTTAACATTCAACTCACCTTTTAATAAGGTTAACTAGGTACTGGTGAAGTTTTTTCTTTTTATTTTTTTGCTTTGGTTTGGTCGAAAAGTAATATATTGGGGAGATATGTCAACATCGTCAGTATTACATTCATCCTTAGTTTGAATCGTTATATTCCTTCTGGCATCTTTAGTGTACGAAGGTGTGTATATACATGTCGTTGAACATCTATTCTCATATTATAAATACCCAACAAACAAATTAAACGGAAATTTTATTTTTATATACATATAAATATTTAAATATATTAAATATGTTTGTTTTTAAACCGGTTTTCGAAGGCTATTAAGTAATTTTCTGTATTTTTAAAAAATACTAGTATGTTTGCAGGCTTATGTCTAAAATTATCAAGTGCTTATTGTAAGAATTTAGTATGAAAATTTTGATTTATAAGTTTTCATAATTTTATTTTTGGTTTACGAACCAGGGAGCTAATATTTAACTGCAATGAATCAAACACCAGTGAAAAAATGTAATTTTTGTTTGCAAAATCAAAAATAATTTAAGGAAAATCAAAAGTTGTAATATTTCAAAATCATTTACAAACAAATATATAAATACTTTTAAACATGAAATGAATATAAGTTTTAGAACAAATCTTTTCATTTGCTGGGATATTTTATACATTTTTGTGTCTGTGTGAATATAATACAATTTATACACAATGTATGTAAGTGTGTATATAATTTTACTAATATTAACGCAACAGTAGCAACATTTTTCTTTGCTATTAAATTTAATATATTAAGGCAATAAAACGATTTTCATTTGTTGACTTTTACCACCATTCGCCCCTTCAACCCTCCCTTCTCTAGCCCACTTAGCAGCCTCTGCCACTAACTAGCTTGTGTATTTTTATTTTTTTACTTCCTTGGGATTCTCGTCTAGAGAAGAGGAGGAAGGGGTATAGTAAGATGGATGTGGGTGCAAATGGGTTTTCTGTGGCATGTTTTCAGACCTTTGGCAAAATAGTTTTGTTGTCGTCTCTTATAAAGATTAAGTACTTTGATGTTGTTGTTGTAGCTGCTTCGTTGTCATTGTTAGTGTTGTTGTTGTTGCAGTTGTCGAGGAAACTGTAGTTTGAGTCTGGAAATGATTTTAAATTTGATTTTGATTCTTTTTATTTATTGTTTATCCTTTTTTGCTGGTGTTGTTGTTGTTATTTTTGTTGCTGCTCTTTTCTATTAAATTCATTTAGTTTGTTTGCTCTTCATCCATTATTTTTTGTTATTGTGCCATTTAGCTCGGTATTCTTTTGTAATTTGAATTAAGTTGACAACTTTTCCCTCCGTACGGAAGAGGGTGATGCTGATGATGAGTAATTTTTTACAATGTCTACTTTTATAGTAATTTACTTATTGTAGCTGCTGATAACAGATTATCATGGAAAATGGTCGTAATTAAAGTTGAAAGTAATTATGATAATTCATACATTAGTTACCGAATTCAAACTTATTAAGCTAAGTTTAAGATATCCACATTTCTTGTGTATGATGTCAAAACTTGATCGAAATATATTAAGTTATTAGCTTAAAGCCGTGGACACACTGAAGTGTTAATTACATCTACTTGTTGGAAAAATTCAAATTCAAAGTATTTGAGTGAAATAAGATAACGATAACACGTGGAGCATCCACAATATGCACAAAATGTTATGCATAAAACAAAAATGAGATATTAATTTTAAAATATTTTAATTTATGTAAATCTAGCCACAAATACGCCATTATTCTTAAAACAAATCGACATTATCAATTGGCAAAAAAAAGCCTTCTTCTATAAAAATGTATTTTCTTCAAAGTTATCACCTTAATAGAGAATTGGTTTGGGTTTTCTGCGACTTTATTTAATAAGAGTTGTACTTTTATATTTCTAAAATAGAGGCATCTTTACACATGAGCTAAACTTTTATACATTTGCATAAACACATAATTAACATAATTAATCAATCACTCAAAAAAAAGAGGTGATGTTGGATACCAACAGTTCTGATTGGTCTTAACTTGGTAAGCCCAAACTTATCTTGGTCACCCGGTGAACTACGTTAATGTGGTGAGCTAAAATGTGCCGCGAGTTCTCCCATATGAACTGTAAAAATATGGACTATGATGTCAGGCTAGTAACTCACTCTTGGAAAAACAATTACTATGAAAAAGATAAAATTAAAATAAAAACGGTTCCCTTACGTTAGCAGAGGACGTCCGAAACATGGCCTAACAGGTTGTAAATATAGGCAATTTAAGTAACTAAAGTAAGTAAATAAAAAAGACTCTTGTCAAGTCGTTTAAGGAAATTAATAAAAAGTTCAATCGTGATGCTTTAAAAGACGTGTATACAATCGTAACAGGTGAAGAATAATGGATGTATGCTTATTAGATGGAAATCTAAATCCATCCGAGTTCTTAAGAGGAAAATGTACAGCGAAGCAAATGGTCATATAAATTCTTAGCTTTTAATAATTATGTAGTGAACAATTGGCAGCTTGAGGCCATATCATTTAGATGAAAAAAATAAATAATATAGATACAAAAATTTTAAAACACTATAGAATGGCAAGTAAAATGGAAGAAAATTAGGTTATTATACAGGTAACAAAATCTTTATTAAATTCAAATATATTTTTTCTTCTATTTATTAAAAGGTTTGTTTTAATGAACATTTTGTAATTCTACTACACTTTTTCGTTATTTCGAGTCAAATTCAAAATTTTCTTTAAATTAATAACAAGATTGTAGAATGTACTAAAGAAAATTATTTAATTTGTATTCATTATGATGAGTTTTCTTTAATTTTTTTACCTGGTCTACCTATGTATTTGTTATTCATATTGATGAATTATTTTTTGAATCAACTCTCAAACTTAGTTACCGTGAAATAATAATTTATTATTAAATTTATTCTATAAATAGAGATATATAGTTAAAAATATGTACCTATATAAAAATTGCTTGAGCAAAAATGCCAGAATTAATAGTCAGAATAACAATCATTATTACTATTCAAACTATCTTTTACATTGTAATGTATGTACAATGTACATATCGTTACTTTAATATAGAAAAGCCCTAACTAATATTTTTCTTGCATTACAGGATAGGGAAAATAAACTAAATAAAATCTTAAGTTTTAAAGATACAGAAATTGTTTAAACCCAGTTTTTTGCTAAATTCTCTGAAGGATTTAATGACATAATAATGTTTTTTGAAATTAAAATATTTTTATAAAATTACATAAGATAAAGCTTTAAAAAGCAATTTGAACGAAAAACAACTTAGGGCCTTTTTATATTAAAGTAACGATATGTATGTATGTTAGATTCCTCAACGTTATATTTATATCACCAGCAACCCAGTAAAAACAGTGTCAAACGTTTGAAATATGATGATTTTTATATTGGATAACGCATGAGATCACGTTCATTGCCTTAATAAATATTTGAAAAAGCCGATAGCAAACCATCAGCATTTTACAAATCAAAAGTATTATTTTAAATAAATCATACAAAAAAACGTATATTAAAATATTAAAATATATTAAGAATTTCCTTCAAAATAATTTCTTTGGTCTTGTATTAATATCCTAGTGACAAGCGACTTATTAAACGCCATTCGCAAATTAATAAAAACACGGTCTTGATTGGTTAAATTACAAAAATGGGTTATAGTCTGTAGTGGAGCTTGAATGGCAACTTGTAAAATTAAATAAATGGAATTGTTAATAGAATCTAAGTTCTCTATTTTTAGTCTGTCTACATACAACAAATTTTGTTTAATAAAGCAAAAATAATTATTTATATTAACTTCTTTTAGAAAATTTATTAATGACTGTCAAACTTTGTTTATTTAAAGGAAATTTTCTGTTTTCCTGACAAATTTTGTTTTTCTCAAATTTTTAACTAAAATAAGAAGAGTATTACTGAAGAAAATTGTTTTATTTGAATTAAACTTTAGTATATTTGAGAGAATATGATACTTAACAATTTCTTTAAGTTGAGTGCTAGCGAAAGTTTTTTGTGAGATTTGAACCGGGGCCATTCAGTTTAAATTACTATTCGAATTACAAATAAGTACTTACTGTAACAACTTATACCCAGTATTTTTTCTTATTCTCAAATTGAGGATGATTTGAAAATAAATCTTTTTTCAAAGGTCAAACGTTTGATACTTATTTGGGAATAATAGCGTTCTCAACAAAAAGGGGACTTTATTCTCAAATTGAGAAATGTCTTTATTCTCAAATCATTATAAAACCTCATCTTTATTCTCAAATCATTATAAACATCATCTACATGTGGAACATAAATAAAACGGCGTTTTATTTTTGAGTTTGATTATTTTGTTTTTGAAAACGGTGACATTAACATGGTTAGGTAAAAACAAAATAAGAATCAATGAAAATTTACTTATTCATATGAATATTATTGTATTTTTAATCAAAATAATTTACTAAATTTGAATTTAGTAAAGGGACAACACAATTAAAATTGGCTATTGTTCTATAATTTTAAATATGGAACGATTTTAAAAAATCCACAAGAAATAACGAATTTCTTTTAAATGCAATGCCATTCCATTAAAATATCCTAAACATTAAATTATTTTTTAAATTTTAAAAAACTTTAAAATAAGGTTTGATATCAAATTTATATAACACCATTTTTCAAATTATTCTCAAATCATCTTAGGGTTTGATAATGATATAATGATAATGAATAACCTTTATGCATTAAACACATAGATAACAGCAGGCTACACGAACACCGACTACAAAAGTCGTTGGCTGCAATCGTCGCCTCGTAGTCAGCTACTTAATTATTTTGGAGACGGTAGCTACATTTAAGATGGCAGCTACATTTCGAAACACCTGTTTAAGAGTGGTGCCAATATCGTGTTTATAAGATGGACAAAATAACAATTTAAATTTTGATAAAAACGACACAAATTCATTTTATTAATTAACCTCCGAAATCAACGGTTTCCTGTATCTGATGGTATGTCTATATCAAAAAAAAAAAATTATAGAAAGATTTTGGTGTGATCTCTAATAGTTTAAGAGTTATGGGCTTTTTAAATTTCAAGAATAATACGGTATAACTTTAGAAGTTTATATCCGATATTAACTTATCAAACAAAAGCTACTAAAAATATCTTTTATATTCTTATATATTCTATATAATATTCTTTATAATGGATAAGGAGCTAATATACTATAAACTTATTTCTGCAACCGACTTTTTTTATAAAAATTCGTATATCTTAAAACAATATAGATATAAGTATGCTCTTTTATATAAGGAATTTTATAAAGGACATACTGGGCTTTTATATAACATGAATTACGTAGCTCTAGCACACGTAGCGTGTGAGTTAGACAGTTTAAAAAATTACTTTTTAAAATGTTACTTCTATTGAGTTAGAGTTATATAAATATAAATTTTTACATAATATTTTATTAGATATTATTATATACATTAAATATATAAATATTTTATAAGTATGTAAATTGTTTACATAAATTCTCCCCATTGTATTTGTGGTAAATAAATTCAAGTGGTTTAAATCGCTCATTTATTTCAATATTATATGGTGTTGACAGCACTAAATCTTTTATTGTCGCCATCAAAAATAGAAAATAGTTTAATTTTGGCTACAGCTACAACGGTGGTCGGTAGTCGTGTAGCCGTGTCGACTCTAAAAAATGTATTTCTATTTGAATGCATGTATTCTAATTTTGACAGGTTGTAGCCCGTAGCCTGCTGTTGTCTATGTGTTTAATGCATTATTCTCAATTTGATAAACTATCATTTTTCAAACGTTTATTCTCAAATGAACCTTCATAAATGTGTATCTCAAACATCTGTTCAGGTTTGAAAAAAGTTTAAAAAAAAGTTTGATATCAAATTTAAAAGTCATCATATCATCAACGTTTGACACTGTTCTTACTGGGTAAGTAATTCGGAGGGTATGTTGTAGTTATTACAATGTAATAAGTTACCATAGTACATCCCATAACCAAAATTTTGCTGGGATACTGGCATTTTCGATTTAAGTTTTGATCTGCTCAAAATTCCTACTAAATACATCTGATCTATTAATATTATATGTAGGTACGTATATAATGTTTCTCTTTTAATAAATAAACGTGTGTCCTTCATTAACCTCTATTTGCAAGGACTTATCACTTAAGAAGATCTTCGCATCGGAATTTATAGTATGTAAAATCTTTGTAAATGTGATATCTGATACTCTTCATGTGAATATTTTATTTGACCATAAAATAATAAATAAGCAAACATTTTAAGAACGAACTGCATATGCAGTTCCTTATAATTTAGTTGAAAGCGAAGAAGGTAGATTTGACCAATAGTTTGTAAAGCAGTAGCTATAGAAGACTTGAATTTCCATTTCCATTTAGATAGGCGTTTCATATGTGGAATATATATTAAATCTCACATTCACATGTTCTTACATTCATAAGTGTCAATATGGAAGCAACCGAAGGTATGTAAGTATGTGTATTTTAAATGTATACTCGTATTCTAGATTTTATTTGAATGAATTTATTATTTCCCTTTTCTTTTCGTATGTAGGCGTCAACACATTTGCCACTTTTTTGCACTAATTTCAGCCCAAATACAAACATTGAATGCCGGTATTTTTCTTTTATTCATTTTGAGAATCACAACTATAAATTCTGAAGAAATGATAGTATTGTGGCCACTTGAATTACATAAAAATTGGCCATCCAACAAAAGGACACTTTGCATACGACTAAGGACAAATGTGTATTAGCCAGACAACAATCAGGCATGTCCACTAACAATAACAGCAAACAAAGCATCAATGTTTAAATAGCCAGGATAATAAAGGATTATTAAGAGGAGTATAGGCAAAGAAAACAAAAAGGCAAACAAATAGAAATTTACACGGCAAAAAATATTTATGTTATATTACTTATGTACAGAAAGTAATGTTAAGATCAAGATGAAATTTAAAATTTCTCTAAGTGATATTTTCAAAACGACACTACAGAGCATACATTATCATATGTATAATTAGAAGAAATGACCTACTATTTGCCTAAAAAAGATACAACTGTACGTTACTACTTCGTAATTGTATATTAAATTTTGTTTGGTTTCTATTTGCTATTGTTGTCTTTTGTGTTTTTTTTTATTTGCTTTATGATGTTTGCACCTATTTGCGTGCATATAGTTTTTATCTCAATCCTGCTTATCCCTTGATGACTAGTACTAACACATATGGGTGTGGCAAGTAGGTTTTTTACGCCTACAAGTACCTCGTAAGAAGCGTGCCGAATAACAAAAAAGAGCATGAGTGTCTGATTATTTGATGGTTTGATAACTTTATTGTTTCAATTTATATTCAATAGACATAGCTATGTATGTATGTTAATATATGTTATCTCCAAACGCATACATACAATCGCCCACATGTGATACAAAAACATAAACTCGTTCCTTCCGTTTCCCACTACACGAGATTGATGTCTAAAACACTTCCTGTCGTGACTTTGCAAAAGGTATTGTACTCTTTTTTCCCAAAATTTTCAATTCGTATATATTTGAGATAAAATTGTTATCTATTAATGCCAAAGAACTGTATAAAGTTAGAAATTAAAGGCAACTCTTTGCTTAAATTTTTACAAAGGTTACCTTTTATGGCTCGAGATTATTGAAAGCAAAGCAATATTTATTTTCAAAGCACTTGACGGATAACGCATTAACTTGACATTTTGAATGTTCAAATTCACTGAAGACTTCTGGCAAACAAATAGTTGAAAAACAGGCAACCATTTATTCGCCTGTATTTTACTATTAGGCTGATTTAAAGTTTTATTTCACAAAAGTTAAATATGTAATTGAATTTGAGTCTAAAAAACATAAAATAAAGCTTTTTTGTATTAACCCAGCAAAACTTTGGTAATGCCAAGTACTCTGGTAACTGGTTACCTTATAATGACTACATCATACCCTCCGAATAACTAATAAGTAATTACATAAGTTGTGAGCCGCCGTGGTATAGCAGGTTAGTCATCCGCCTAGTATACCAGAGGTCTAAAGTTTAATCCCCGCCAGACCTACTTAAAAAAAATGAATTTAAAAAAAAGCGGCGGTTCACCTCATAACTCAGCTAGCCACTGGTTATTGATTATTAGGCTATGTAAAACTTCTCTTACTAATGCATTTGCCGTTCGGAGCCGGCGTTAAAACGTAGGTCCCCTTCAATGAGTCTAAAAAAAATAGAATCTGATGCAGCTCATTGTTTGAGAGAAGTACCCCTTGTTCCAACTGGAATGTTGTCGGAGAATTACATAAGTACTTATTTTTATTAAAATGGTAAGTTGAACTGAATGGCCCGGATCCAAATCCCACCAAGACCAAAATTTTTTTTTAATTTTTTCTTTTTTTTATTAAGAATGTATTTTTAAATGATTTTTGAATTTTTCTGTAAAAAAAAATTGAAAACTAACTCACGGTAATGAAAAAATACAATCATGAGTCAATTTTGATTATGTAGGGTATTTTGGATACCAAGCAACGGTTCTGATTGGTCTTAACTTGGTAGGCACAGACTTATCTTGGTTAACCTTTATCTAAACTGTGGATACTGACCTTCTAGTGATAACACCTCTCAATGTAGTGAGCTAACATGTACTGCGAATTGACCAATAAGAACGATAAAAAATAAGATGGAAGTAGAGGAAAATTTTCCACAACTTGGTCTATAACATTGGAGAACATTCGCACAAGATTGAAGAAAATAGGTTGTAACTATAGGCCATTTAATTAAGTAAGAGTCAATGTTATATAAAAATTTTTTACAAAAAGGAAGATTTAAATTGTTTAAATTTAAAAATGATTAAAAAAAAACTTTTCTATTGTTTATTAAATGCATTAAACATTTACAAAAATTCGTTAGGAATTATTTTTTCAAAATTTACAACAAAGCAAAAAAAGCAGGGAGAAACAAAGTTACTGTCACATTATTTTGGATTTAAAAATAAAAATTGTTTATATTAATTATAACATGTGAAGTAGCTAAGTGGAAGAGTCTCCGTCTAGCATTCGTAAGGGTCTGGGTTCGAGCCCCCCATGGGTTCATAAAAAAAATTTGTCTTTCGTTTAAAAATATATTTTTTTTTAAATAAAACAACAACATAAAAAAAGTTTTTGTTGTTGTTTTCCAATTGATTACCCAAGTCATTACTTTTCTGCAATTGGTAAGTACTTGCCTCCAATGACATCCCCATGTTAATGTAATGACTTAAACAGTGAATGAGTAAGTAAATTGTTCGTGTTCAATAGTTTTTTGGTAATTAAAAGTTTTGCTTGGAAGTTAACAGTGATGAATACATATGTTTATAAAATAAGATTTATATTAATTCAAATAATTTAATATCCTTTCATTATATTTATAGCCTGCAGCATAAAGATAAACCTCCATAATCTACTACTGCCACCAATTTAGTTCTTAAAAAGTTAAGTAATTTAATATACGAGTAGTTCATCATCTTTAGCTTTCGATGTATCAATTTGTTATAGTTTGAATTTTATTGCTTCAATATGTTTGCAATCCCACAAAATATATTTTTTACCCTTAAATGTCACATTAACCACATTATACATACATATAAAGGCTATTGCACATAAAATATCCTTCAAAAATAGACTTTTTTGAATACACTACAATTTTCTGTGGCTTTCATTATTGAGTTGAATTTATTTCTATACTCGTATAATTGATCCTTAGGTTGATAGCAAAAGTTATGTCTGATTAAGTGTAAATGTGTGTGTGTTTATTTGAATGTATTGGTGTTTGTATTTATATTTATTCGACTAGTTATTATAACCTCAAGGCAAATGGCAGAGAAAAGTTGTTAAATTAAACATAATAATAATATTTTATATAAAACCCAAAGAGACCGTGTGGTTGTGTATGGTTAAAGACATTGCTGCTTTCTACAGGACACCAAAGGACGACTACTTTTGTAAATTCTTATAAATTGGGTGGTTGGGTGCTTGAAATTTCTTTAAACAAAATAATCAAAACCAGACTCTGCCTTTGTTGAAAAAAATAAAATTAAATGAAAAAAAATTCTATAACAAGCAAGTAATTAAATCTGTTTTTGTGTTTTTTCTGCTGAGAGTTTATGTCTCGTTCGATGTACAACAAATTATCCCACTGTGATGATCTGTAAATGATGTTTTGTTGCTTTTATGATAATGGGAAAATTGTAATATAATATGGTTTATAAAACATCCAATATGTAGTAGTTAAGTCGAATGTAGCATAACTCAAAATTTGTGATTTAACATCCCATTTTAAGTTTCAGCTACATTTGTTGAAATGTTTATAAATATGGAATACGGGAACCCATGACTTCATTGCAAAGATCCATATTATTTGTATTAGAAACAACGAGAGTATCTTTCGATTGAGATAAATTCTAACTATAAGGATTTACATATATTCAAATGAAAAAATAAAAGAAAATAAAACATAACTTAACTGCTTCTCTCAAAGTTCTAAAATTTTGGAATCCATGGAATAGTTTTGAAGGAAGGATATAAAAAATATAACTGACGTTACCTTGTTTTTTTACATTGGAAAACTGTAACTTTTTCGATTCGATTTTAAAAGTTTAACAAATATTTCAAATTAAGAATTCTCTCATCAGTGTGTAAATCAAACAAATGGAATAATAAAACTTAGAAAAGCTAAGACCATTACCACGATTTTAATTCACCGAATTTCACGAAAATACAATTTTTTGGTCATAATTTGAGGTGAAGCTTGCTAAATTGTACTTGTGTCAAAATTTAAAAAAAAAAATCGTTATTAATGCCCATTCTATGGAGAATGTACTCTTGGATAACATTAGAATTTTCCTCTTAGGGGTCAAAGGTTAAAATTTGTATTTGTTTTTAAATATTAACAAAAAATTACGAAATTTTGTGAATTTAGTAGCAAAATAAAAATGCATAAAAGTAATTCTTATATATCAAGACAAAGTATTTAATAAAAATAATATTATTAACCCTAAAATGACATGAGGTATAAATTTTTACAAAAAAAAAATGTTGGGTCATTTATGGGTTAAAATTAATTTTTTACAAAATAACTTATTCTTGGTATAAAATAAGTAATTTTCAGTATAAAATAAGTAATTTTCATTCTCACCATTTTTATCTCGACCATTTTTATAATTAGTAGACCACAACAAATAAAAAAATATAGTGGAGAAGTTTTATAAGTTGAATTTAATAAATAAAATAAATACATGCATTTTTAGTTATTACGCTTCTTAAGTCATTGAGTGATTTGTATATGCAATAATAACAGATCCTGCAGTTTAATTCAAGATACCCAAATGCTTGTACATACATACATACATACATATGTATGTATGTTTGTATTTCTTTATTGTTTACATTTATTCTATTATTCCATTAAAATACACAACCCATTAGATAAACAGCATCATTTATTATACATACATATGTAAGTACATACATATGTATTGCAAATTTAATTAAGATTTCGTGGATGTTCTAAAAAAATTTGTTAAGAATATTGCTCTTAAAATATTCCGTATTATTTTTAATTAAATTTAACACTATTGCTTGTTTGAAATGTGAAATTTGGGACTTTATTTATTTTAGAATACATTATAAAATGGTAACTTTTTGTGAAAGTTCAGAACATTATTTTAATTAATTATCTTATAAATTTGGGATTAAAAATGAGCATCGTTCATTTCGACCGAATAAAATAATGTAGATAAATGAAAATCACGGAAAATTCGATACATAAAGAAGTTCAATATCTGGATGCGATGGCTATAGGTGATTAAATTATTTAGATCACCTACGACACAATTGAAAGATAATTGTTCTTTATACTATTAACAAAAATTCATAAAATGAATTAAAAACAAAAAAAACATTGTACACTGTAGTTTCAATATAGATACATATTTCTATAACTTTGTTGGAACTAGTAAAAAATGATTTTCGCATCCGGATAGAGGAGATGAAATTGCTTTAACAATCTGTTTCCCAAATTATGTTATGACTGAAAGATACATATGAATGTATTCATATACTTGTATTTAAACTTATCTTACATCTTATTCTTGGAAATTAGTCGGCAAATATTAATTTTCACATTGATACATATTAAGACTTTTATATTACAGAATACATACATAAATCTACAACCTAAACTTTCTAGTTAAAAAATTAAATGAATGCATTGTATGATTTTAATTACTATTTACACTAGTGAAATTTCTACTCCTATTCGTACTATAAGTGTTCACACAAATACTCTTTAGTATTTTCATTATGAAACTTGTTCAAAAATTTCATTAAAAATGGTTGCCATTGTTGATTCTTTTAACCCGAAAACATTATAAAAATGCATACATTCATACATACTCATATATACTTATATACATACAAGTATGTATGCATATGCATATGGAATAAAAGCGGAGACCGAATGCATATTAACACATGAATAAAATAATAATTATGTGAAAATTGTTTCCTCCCCACCTACACATACGGCTAGAAATCTGACAATAAAAAAATATAATAATCCATCACCCATAAACAAATTTTGTTAGTAGGAGACAAGAAATACGTCTCACGGATTGTGAATCTGTGGCAATGCATGATTGTACAAACTCGAATGCATTCACATGTAAGTGTGAGACCTTAAATGTTGATGTAAAAATAACAAATTTTAATATAGCGATGAAAATTGTACCCAATTGTCGGGTAGTCTATGTGTTCATTTTATTCATTTGGGTATGTCTAATCTCATGTCCAGTAAACACATTAAAAAGAAAAAATTAAATTCAAAAATATAATTTGTTCACATTTATGTTGATTTCATATACTTACGAACACTTAATATTGTTAAGAAAATATGGCTAATATTAGAGATTAAAGTAATTTTCGTTGTAAAGATCGACTCTGTGTTTGTTGGGTAACAACATACGAGTACAACCAACCAAACACCCATTAATCTATCTATCCAACGAACCACTTTAGGAGAATATATTAAAATTATTTTTGTTGATGGGTAAAATAAAGAAAAACGAAGCAAACTACATTAAATTTGACTTTTCCGTTGGTTAGAATGAATAATAAAAAGCAGTTGGGGTTTGGTTGTGGAATTTATGATGCTGGTGTCTGTAGTCGCATTTTGGACTTAATAAAATACATGAACAAATTAAAATGCCTTCAAATTTATTTTTTTGTATCTTATTTTTACACACACGTTACTTACAACACTAATACATCGACGAACCCAACAAACCAAATTGTTAAAAATACTCATATTACAATAACTTTTATCTTTTTATCCCACATGTAAAAAGTTTGTATTTTTATTGTATCATTGTTACATTTTAAAGGAGTATTTTGTAAAATATTAAAATAAACGAAAATGAACCTGATTTGTTCAAGTTCGTATGGAAATCGAAAACAATTGTTTACTGGGCTCATATCGTACCAACCTCACTTTTAGGGCTTTTTATTATTGCATACGTTTAGGAGGTATATTTGTTAAATTTCGTAGCAAGTGCAATTTTTATTTGACTTTTGCATTGTTCATTCTGTAAAATTCATACGTACGTAGAATCTCGCACATGTGCCAAAAAAAGAAAAGACGAAAAACAATTTAAGCATACGATATTTATGTATGTATAAAAGTTTATGTGTAATTTAAACCCCCCCTAACATTTGTTTGTCGTCCAGTAAATACGAACAGATTTGCACTATTAAGATCCGAATCCGGCCTATATAAATTCATACTGAAAAAATCGGACTAAGATACAGAGAATTACAAGGTACAAGTACATCTAAATCATAAAATTACTTACATACATTTATAATTTTTGAACTGTTAAGAATAGAATTATGTCATAATTTAAAAACTTTTTATTTTGAAATTTATAAGATTAGATGATCTGTTGTGGGTATTTTAAAAACTGTTTCTTGGTGAGTAGTTAGTTGTTGATGATGTGTTAGAGATCGAGTGAGTTTTTGAAATTTAAATGCAATAAGCAATTGAGCCTAAAAGCTATGCTATGCAAATATTCCTTAACAATCGCTTATGCATATAACTTTTTCTGGTTGTGTATGTATTTTCCAATTTTTGTTCATTTCTTTCCAGTTAAATTTTCGTTTTATATTAATAAAAAATGCTGTTTTTTTTATTTATCATGGCGAGGGAATTAAAACTTTGTCTGCAATTGGCATTTTGTAGATTTAAACAACAACAAGAATTGTTTCAATTTTTAGTAGATTTTGGAGCGAATGAATGAAATGCTTTTGCAATTTTTTCATTGCATAAGTTTTTTTGTGTTTGCACTTGCATTCATACAAATGTATGTATGTGTGTATGTATGTAGATGGATATGGATGGATGGATGGTCACATGACATGTGTGTATATTAACTGTGTGGGTGGGTGGATGTGTGAAAATAATTCATCTCACATAATGAAATTTTTTATGTGTTTGTTACATCAATTGCCAAAAAGCCAAAAGAAAAAAATGATATAGAAAAATAAAATCGAAAAAAGGAAATAAAAATAGACCACAATGTACACAAAATTTCATTTTTTCATTTAAATTGTATATAATTGCCTATAAACTAGACTATGTTGCTGTGAGATTAAATTGCCCTTTTTGTGGCAAGCATTTACATACATATGCATATCTTTCAATTTGCCACACGATTGTAGAAATCTATCGAATTTTTTCCATCAACAAATACGAACAGAAACTCACACACTCATATTTGTTATACAAATATACTTTTTTTTTTGTAAATATGTAAATGTAAAAAAAATTGTAATCAAAACTTTTTTATGAAATCTTTTAATGATTTTTATTGAGTCGAAATTAAATTTATATGACTTAAATGTATATGTACGTGCGAATACAAGTGTATGTGTACATTAATATATATTGATATCTACAATAAAGTAACCAAGTAGTTATATTAAGACTAAAACCAAGATATATACACACGGTAGTTCCATTGTCACTTTTAAATTTAAAAATCACTATCTGACACATATAAGGATTTTGACATTTGTGTAAAAATGAATTTGTTTGAAATTTTGTGTATTTTTTATTTGTCATTTGAAAAATTTGTTAAAAATTATTTTGTTATTTATATAAAAAAAAATAAATAAAATTTTGGACTGGATTTCTAGATAATCGGAGACTCAAAGACTACAACAGTTTCACAGTAACAGCAGCAGATACTAAAAACTCTTCTGACGCCTTCACGTAGCCCAAGGATGTTGAACCGAAGTATTGACTGACGAAGAACAACATCAAAATACCACAGACAATATCATTGTATCAATGTTGTTTTAATGCTTTGGAATATATCCCTGATGTGTTTAGGTGGATTGAATGTTCTAACGAATCTCAAAAACGAATATTTGATCAATGTAGGCTTAGAGCCGATTTCAGAAGACACCCACGAAGTTACTAAATGAGCATGAGAAGATGACTATTATAGACCTTTTAAAGATCCTTAATTTTTTTACGAAACTAAACTACAAAGTACAATGAAAATACATTCATATAATAATGCTCTTTCTTTATGCTCTTCCTTTATTTCTGATGTAGTATTCTGTGGTATATTATTTTATTTAAATTTACCAAAATATATTATTCGTCAATATCCATTACACATTAATGAAAAAAAATCCTCATATAGAAAAAAATGTGGCAACGATTTTTAAATTTATACATAAAATTCAAACTTCAAAATTCCTTATTAAAAATTAAGTAAAGCAAATGGAATTACATTATACTTATATCATGACTACATATACGATGTTTTACTTGGTTTGGGAGATATTTTACTTGGTTTGGGAGAAATAAAGAATGGTAAAATGTATTTTCCATTCATATTTTTATATCTTTTTTGCTCTCCTCAAAACTGATATTGTTGGCACAGCGACGTTATAAAGTTTAGGGAAAAGAAAATTAAAATTGATGTAGAAAAAGTTCGCGCGTGAAAGTGAATATAGGTTCAAAAGAAATTTGAAGAAAAAATGATCAAGTAAACATGATGTGTGCGAAACAGCACTGTCTTTCGTTTTTTGCATCAGAAATCGAAATCAAGAGTTTTCGAACCGAACTCCCAAAATTCTAAAAACTTCTCTAATCAATTTGACAAAATGTGCAATACATAATTTTTACCAACCCATGGTTCAATTTTAATATTTTTTATGTAATTTCAAAGAAGAGTTATTTTAATATCATCTCGATATTTTCTCGAAATCTCTATTCGGATATGCGAAATAAAGTGAATCGATTATTTTTATTATAGATACCTAATGAAATATTAGTCTATAAAACTTTTAGTAGTATCTTCAATTCATATCTTTGCCTTAAGTAAATCTTAATTCCTATTATAAATTATTTAAACTGTTTCCATTTTGTGTCTATGTATTGAATCTAATCAAAGTAATTCATATACATTTCCTATTCCACTTAATACAGATCCTTCATTTTGTCATTTCTATTTAACAGTATCTCCTAAAAAAACATTCAATCTTATACAAATATATGCATGTATGTATGTGTAAGTATTCGAACCAATACAAATTTCCTCTTCAATTCATTTGATTACAATATAATTCGATAGACAAAAATATAAAAAAATGTTCAACGATTCTTATAGTCAGAATGATAATGTATTAATACTTAAAGGAAATAAAATTCAAAATGAAATAAAACAAATAGATAGATACTACATACCTAATTCTATGGCAACTATTTGCATGGAGGCATTTGGCTACCAGTGTAACCATTAACAAATTTTGAACATTTTAATGTAATAATGATCAGTTTTCAATTAAATTATTTTTAAATAAATATTTTTATTATCTTACAAAAAATTAGATAAAAAATTAGTTTTCGATAAAAAAAAGACAATTTGGTAACACTTGGTGTATTAAACCGCCTCCCAAGGATGCCTTAAGTGGGTGGTTACTTGCTTGTTTATATTAATAGATGGATGGATAAACGAAAGACTTGACAGACTTGGCTGGTTGACTTCAGTGCATACTAATGAAATCAAATCCACAAAATCAACAAACAAATGAAAAGAAAATTCAATAAAATTGTTACCAAATAAAAAAAAAAATAAACGAAAGAAAATCAAATAAAAAACGACCAACGAAGAGATGACAAAGAAAATGCTTACCAGAAAAAAAGTTTTCCGTTTCTATTTTTGATTTTCTTTTACATATTTTCATTCGAGTCCCTGAGTGATTTTTTTTTCTGTGCTGTGTGCAAACGAAAAAAGTGAAATTCAACAAAAATTAATTAAAAACATCTAGACGTCATTGATGTTATTCCAGAGGGTGACTTACTGGCTGGATGTGGTTAGGAAAGTGTAAACAATCACCCAACTTGCACAGTTCCATCCGACTAAGGCAGCAAATAAATATAGAGTCCAAATAACGCCCACTTTTACCACTTAGTTAATGATGATTGGAAAAAAACGAAACATTGGTTTTAGCTCAAGTTTTTTGTAAAATTAAAATGAAATTCAATTTGAAAGCGGAGGTAAAATAAAAAAAGTGATAAAATTGACAAATTTTAATAGATGTCAACGGAAAAGTATGTTTTAACGTATTTTACACTTACGTTGTTCAGTTGTTTATTGTTTCTTTTTAAATACCATTAAAACTCTTCAATTGAGGTTATTGGTTTTTAAAGTACAACATCCTATTCCTATGTACAATTCCATTCCATTTTCTAAGATTTTATTTTCTTTTTACTCAATGTGATTATTTGATATGTTGTACTCATATATTGGTTATTATTTGCATATTTATTTGGTTATACAAAAAGTAATTTCCTAATTTTTAGAATTTTTATTATACATAAATATTTATATATATGGAGGAGATGTTCTTTGCAACATTTTGATCCAGCCATTTTAATGGTTAAGTTCCGAAAGATCGGTTGAAGCTGATAATGAAACAATTAAGGCATTAGTTGATGTAAATCGGTAAATTACAATCGCGAGAGGTTAAATTTATATAATTATATCGAGCCCTTAGATTCAAATGATCGCAAGCGACAGGAAAAATATTGATCGTAAGCGACAAAAAATCTTAATTAAACAAAAACGGGGAATATTTTGGTGCATAACATTATTATTCGTTGTAAGTTTGCTACTTTCGACAAACTAATTTAATTGATTCCAAATTGTTTAGAGGTTATAGTGCAAAGTATTGTATGTGAAGTTTTTTAGTTGTACTTTAATAACTTTAAAACTACTGGGCGGATTGTAGCGCCCACCGTATAACTTTCGCAAATATAAACTAATCGAAAATATTTTTACACGTTCGAAAACAACGCTATATCTAATAGTTTAAAAGATATTTAACCGAATGTCGTTTACGATTATTTAAATCTAAGGACTCAACAAATTTACTATAAAATGATAAGTTTTTGTTCAGCAAACCTTCAGACCAAAAAATTGTTTGAGTGTGGAATCATTCGACTACTAAACAGATCTTTCCTTTCTCTTTTCTTACTTTCGTTTTTCTTTGTTGGAAAAAAAACGAAAGGACCTTCCAAACAACACAATATTGTATATTTCTTTACATAAATATTTTGTAAATGGTATTTTATTTCAAGTCCTTGAGGAAAATTGTGTTTTACAAGAATTGTTTAACTGGCGTACAAACATAAATAAGTACTCGTATATTGGTATAGTATAATCGTATAGCCATACATTTGCATTGACACCAACAAATCGTGATATAAAATGCAAAATCTATTATAAATTAACATTTTTAATATTTAAAATGTTTTTCAAATCATACAAAATTAATTTAAAATAAATGAGAATATATATTCTGTGGCTTGGTGCTAAAAGGGCCAATGTCAATTTTCGGTTGTTTTGAGTTAGTCGTTGCATTAGGTTTCTCTTTTTACTCTCTTTTATTTTGTTAGAACAGCCACTCTAAACTCATCTACAGACAATTTTTTTTATTTTAAAATAAAATCTAAATGCTAATGGGGACAATTTCAACAATTTATTTCACATTTTTTTGAAGCAATTTAATACCATATTTTTTAGATATATATGTTATTAGTTATACATATATCCTCTAAATTCAATAATATTTGTAGTGACATAACAAACAGTTGCTAAATAGTATTGTTCTTTTTTTCTCAATATTTCCTAGTACAAGGGCCAATGTCACAGAAAAAATATCAAATGTAATAATGAGTTAGAGCTAAAAGAGCCAATGTCATTTTTCCTTAATTTTAAATTTCTTCAAAGAACTGATTTTACCATGCCCTCTACTAGATCATAATACACGTCTAACCCAAATTTTAATAGCAATAAATTAGCTGAGCGGTAAGTAAAACAAAATCTTATAAAAATTTCATTTCTAAATTCAAATATAATTTTTTGATATATTTTATTAAGAACGAAAAAATTAATTAAACATTTTTTGATTATACATCGAGAGCTTATATTCAATACCTTCTATGAAACAATTTTTTAGTTAACCATGGCTTAAATATTTAGTAGAAGAAATATTGGGTTTAATTTTAATATGTTGGATATTAAACCGTTTTTTGCTTATCTTAAAAATATTTTATTTGGTTCATTCAGTCGGTATTGAATATAGGTTCTCGATATGTATATATGCATGCATATTATGTTCACATGTATATGTACTAAAAAGCATAGAAGTTGTTTTTCCCTGTTTTCACATTCAAAAAAGGTTATAACATAATAAACAATTTTTTTTTAATTTTTATATTTTAACACATATTGTCTTAAAAAAAGAACAGAAATAAAAGACCTCCATGATCAATACTATTTGTTCTATTCCTTTCTTGCATAAAATCATTGTCTTTGAACAAAAAAGCCCCTAATTTTGTGGGAACATATATTTGAGCCTTTTGTATCAGATTCAACCTAAAAAAGAATTTTGATTTTTTCCATGGGCATTTCAGGTGACGACATGTACATTATTTATTTTCTTTATTCGTTAAGAGCTTACTCATACACACTCATATGTAAGAAATGTTTTTCCGTTTCTTTGAAACCCTTGGAAAATAAATCCTTTAATAGTTTACCAAATGCATTAACTGGTCTACTAGAAACCATTTTATACTCATAATAATAGGTTCTTCAAAGCCCTCTTGCTTCTTCTGGTTTTGCTTTGAACATTTTATTGTTTAATATGAATATTGGATACCCATTATATTTATTGAAAAAATCCATTATATTAATATTGTGGTTTCATTGTTTCGCATGACATCGTCATAATTCAAAATCGACAGTTTTTAAACTAAATACATACTTTCTATTAAAAATTTATTAATATTTCGAATATTTCATTAGTTTTAATTAAATTCAAGTTATTATAATGTTGTCTTAAAACAGATCTCCTTTCGATATTACTAAGTCGTCTTAGACTTTATTTATTGGCCCTATATGTATGTATGTATTTATTGTACTTTATTGGATTTAACTAAATGACAATTTCATTCTTTATAACGATTTGTAAAAAATTTTATAAAAGAAATTAGATCGTAAAATGCTTTTTAGGCTGGGTTAATTTATCAAAAGTAATGCTTGTACCTAATTCACCCACGTTAAATGTATAATAAATAATTTATCAGTAAATAACCACAAAATTATTAATACAACCAAAAACAATAATTATTTAAAACTATATAAGAATTTTATTATATTATGATACACTATTGCGTACAATATTCATATGTATATACATTAGGGTGACAATTTAAACATTTTTAGGAAATAAAAATTTTGAACTTTGACCCCGGTGAAGGTAGGTTTAATCTCGTCTAATATTAAAAACCTTTCACCATAGGTTTTACATAAACTAAACAATAATATTCATTATTATTTTTATTAAAATTGAATACAAGTAAAATTTATCGAGCATCTACTCGCGAAACGCTTCAAGATATTAACCTTAACTTTAAAAAAAAAATTCAAAAAATTGAACAACGATTTTTGAACCGACTAAACTCCTTCTTTATTTACAAAAAATGGAAAAATTGCAATAACTCTAAAACTACTTCACCAATTTTTGTCTATATTGACTATTTGACGTAAAGCTGTGTTAGTTTTCTTGTAAATTTTAATATTTTTGGTTAAAATTTTGCAAAAACAAAACCTATTTTCCCCATACAAATGGGCTTTTAAACTTTGGAACATTGTCCGATTTGGCTCAAATTTTTAGAACAAAAATTCATGAAAATAATTTTGGCATTCACCCTAATATACATATAAATATGTATTTAATTATTATGATAAATGACAGACAAATAACGATAAGGTCGTTCAAATTGACACTGTCAACACATTTATATTTACAACAGGTTGATTGATTCAAAACCATCAGAATATTGTTAAAAGTTGCCAGATAAATTGATGACAAATTCCGATTACTAAATCAGTATTACAATTTTCGATTATAGTTTTTGGGAGTACCTTCACATTGCATTTAGGTAATTATAAACAAGGAAAATATGGTACCATTTTCATTTAATTCCAGATTTTTGTATAAGAGAAATATCTCAAATGTCATACGATTGATAAAGATTCGAAAAAAAAAAAATGTTGAAAGGAGATTTTTTGACATTTTTCTGAAATGGATTTATAGAACATGTAAGTCCAATACTTCTGTAAAAACATTTGACAAGTAGCTTTATAAAATAAGGTGGCAACTTACACTTATTCGAGTACATAATTTTATATTTATTTGATAGGAGACAACAAATTTGAATTAACAATAACATCGACGATGATTAAAGAGATAAACTGATAGAATGTGAAGTGACACAACATAATAGTAAAATAATTGTGATGATATTGCAGTGTTAATGTTGATAATGACAATGATAGTGATAATCGTGTTGTTGATGTTGATGTTACTGTTGTCATAATTATTGTTATTGAATAAAACAAATTACCACATTGTACATATTAATACAATATAATAATAATAATGATAATAAAGGGCGGTTATATTAAATTAGTGTTATAAACCACAGAACACAACAGCTTTTGTTAACATGAAAAATTCTCACAGTTAACAATCAATAAATATGCATGTACTCGTACTTGATTTACATATTTAAGCATTTATTTTATTTTTTATTAAACAAACAAATAACTACCACAATATATGTACATATACGTATGTAGATACTGTAGCAACACAATACATACATACATATGTATGTATGTGTATAGTGTTTAAGCAGATACATTTCACTTCATGTAAATATGTTTATTGTGTACCTTAATGTATTTATATGTTTAAAACTCATATTAACAGTTTATTAAACAATTTTATGGTGTTATCTTTTTGAACATTTTTTTAGTAAATTTTTCTATAATATTAGGTTTCAATAATATCTGTCGACATTCATCTATTTGTTCAGGTTATCTTACCAATTGATTCATGCTGAAATACAAACGTTATTTTTGACGATTTTATCGATTTTCAAAATAAAATTTTACTTTACGGAGAGTTATTCTACGTGATATAAAGATTTTTTTCGTGGATAGAAACATTTGTAGGGTGTTGTAAACATCTATATAAATATAGATGCTTTGTAAACACACGACACAATCCTCTTAGTAGTTTAAAAGTTATTGAATTAAAACTAAAAAGATTTCACACACAATACAAAAATGTTATGTTCCAAAATGTTGCCCATTTTTAATTAAATTAAGATTTTTTGTCGCTTACGATCAATACTTTTGCCGTCGTTTGCAATAATTTTAATCTAAGGGCTCGATATGATCAACTGTAATACTTTCTTACTTATTGTAGCATACCTTAGGGAGCAGTTAAAATTCAAAACGATGAAATTATATTGACACCCTTTTTTACATTTTACATTTTACTTTTGTGTGTATTGTCATTGTGTTGACATAAAATCTAGTTTATTCCAATCTCATTTTGACTTTGCAATTTGTGTTGTAAATGTGTTCTGATTTTAAATGTTACAAGTACAAAATTGGCTCAAATTATAATGATTAAGGCAATAACAACTGCCATAAATGATGAAATTATGAAGAGGCCTTAATACTAATGTTTGCAACAAAATGTAATTATCCTGCAATTGTATTTACAATGCAATATTGCTCATTTAAAATTGTATGAATGAAAGAACATTAAACCCGCCCTTTAAATTTAGGTTTAAATTTTTGTCTATTATGGAATTTAATTGTGGAGAGTTATGCAAATATTAATTCCAAATCGAAAAAGAAAGCATAAAAATATTTTTTACTTTTAAAATGAATTTATTTTATGTTAACAAATTATAAACATACATACATACGAGTATGTAAGTTTAAATTAAAATTGTAAGGCCTAGTCTAATGTGCCACAGCCTTCCACTCTAACCGCTGAAATTATTTCTAACAAAACGCACATTAAAAATAACGTGTACAAGTACCCAGGAGCGTGAACATTTTGGGAAAATCAAATTTATATTTGAAAGAAAAGGAAATAATAGGATTAGAATATCGATACAAATGCATTTATTTTTGTGGCATTTTTAGCGAATTTTTTAAAAAATAAAAAAAAATATAAGGTGAACCTGCACTAAGTTGTGCTAGTAAGCTAATAATGAGCAATAGTAGTATTTAATAATGCGCTAATAACGTTTATTAAAACCATATGAGATTTAAAACTCATACATATTTTTGTTTTTTAATTATACAGATTTTATATTATTATTTTGTCAACAATGACAAATTATGTATTTACACATGGAAATTGAAGAGCACACATACTTACATACATCGTTTGTCTTCATGCACATATTAAAAGGCTTTATCCATTTACAAACGAAATTAACTTTTTATCACTCCTTAATAAATATTGATCCATTTTATGTTCCATTTCAAAAATTGAGAAAACAAAAAACGTTTTTTAATTGAAAGATCTTTAAGATGAGCATTTAACAATGGGACAAAGTAGGTCCATCTACTATCAAATTTTTTAAATGTATGGCAAATGTTTTGAACCTATGTATGTATGTATGTATGTATGTATGTATGTATGTATGTATGTATGTATGTATGTATGTATGTATGTATGTATGTATGTATGTATGTATGTATGTATGTATGTATGTATGTATGTATGTATGTATGTATGTATGTATGTATGTATGTATGTATGTATGTATGTATGTATGTATGTATGTATGTATGTATGTATGTATGTATGTATGTATGTATGTATGTATGTATGTATGTATGTATGTATGTATGTATGTATGTATGTATGTATGTATGTATGTATGTATGTATGTATGTATGTATGTATGTATGTATGTATGTATGTATGTATGTATGTATGTATGTATGTATGTATGTATGTATGTATGTATGTATGTATGTATGTATGTATGTATGTATGTATGTATGTATGTATGTATGTATGTATGTATGTATGTATGTATGTATGTATGTATGTATGTATGTATGTATGTATGTATGTATGTATGTATGTATGTATGTATGTATGTATGTATGTATGTATGTATGTATGTATGTATGTATGTATGTATGTATGTATGTATGTATGTATGTATGTATGTATGTATGTGTGTATGTATGTATGTATGTATGTATGTATGTATGTATGTATGTATGTATGTATGTACTTATATTTCTTCGAGTTAACCACCATTCATTTCTTGAATAGTGCTGTTTCACACACATCAGATTTTGTTGATTAGTTTTTCTTCAACTTTTTTTTTCACAAACGAACGTTTTCTTCGTTCTCATTTTCTTTTCCTTAAACTTTATATCGTCGCTGTGCCAACAATATCAGTCAAATGTTTTTTATAAGTTTTTATGAGAGCAAAAAACATGTAAAAATGAGCAGAGAGATAGATTTTATCAAGCTTTATTTCACCAAGTAAAATATAGTTATACGGTTAGATGTGTATATGTAGTAGACATAACCTTATTGTGCTTTGTATGGACAGGGATTTCTGTTTATCAATATTTTTACTAATAATAAAGTTTTAAAAAAAACCGACCGATTTCAATAGCGATGACCTACAAAACAAAATGTCTGTACTTACTTTTCTTAAAACAAAATACTTTTGTCGAAGACCACCATAGGTGGATCAATGTCCAAGGATATTTCCACCACCTATGGTGGAAAGGATATTATAAGTTTGTGCTGATGTATGTAACGCATAGAAATATTAGTCTTAGACCCACCGTAAGTCTACCAATAGATTTGGATTAACTTTCGATTTAGCGATGTCAGTCCGTCTGTCTGCCTAAACGCCCGCTGGCTGGTCGCAATTCTAAAATATTTAAATAAAATTTGGAACATAAATTTTTTTGTAGTTTGACCATGGTTATTGAAATTCGTTAAAATGGTCCATTTTACTATGGTACCTCCCATAGGTCTCACTTCCCGAAATTGATATTTTGGCCACAAATATTAAACATTGTGATGAAATTTAAAACAAATAATGCTTTTGTAAACAAAAATCACTGCACCAAATTTCGTCGAAATCGGTCCATATTTTACCATAGCTAGCATATCAAAACTCGGTAAATGAGATGAAAATCACAAAAATGCTCCCAAATCTGAAGATAATGACAATTTCGTATTTGTTTGATGCATACATAATTTTTGTAAAAACTCTAATCAAATTTCGAGATAATCGGTCCACATTTGACCCTAGCTCTCATATAAGTCCAAATGACGGAAATAGCTTAAATATATGTACATTAGGGGTATACCTTTTGAACAATTTTTTAAATTATCAAAAAATACCTATCGCTTTTAGAAAAAACGGTTTGGGGAATGTTCTTTTTTATCAAAATTGATCTCAAAAACTGTTTTTTTGATATATATGTACATCAGTAGCCAACGTACATATGTATATCTTGAGAAAATATTTGTCTGATGACAAAATATTTGTCTTAATCAAATGTTAAAGATATTTTTAAATTGTCTCAAAATATATTTGTATATACATTTTTCCCACGGGATTATAGTATATTGTGTTTATTAAATTATAAAGATTTTTTTAAATACATTTATAAAATAGTATTTTTTTCATATTTTACTTCCTGTAACATTTTTTCAGGAATATGTATTATGTATTTTCTTTTTTAAGTTAAAGTCAACGTAGTGATCTAAATATTGATTTTTTCTTCAAATAATAATAAATATTTAAGTATTTATAAATCTAATATTTAATTACTATCCAGGATAATTAATATTATGTTCTCCATTTAATCTTCCAATATCACGCTGTTGCTGTGCGTTCCTGCGTTGTTCCTCTAATCCATCTTGACCCACACCAATACGTTCAATAAATTTGGCACCCCTAAATCCATGAGTCTGAGAAAAATAAAAAATAAATAGCTACATATTGGTATTCATTTAGGTTCAATAAAAAACTCACTTCATAGAATAAAGAACGCCTCTTTTGACTGATTTCGGGATCAAAGTCCCATTCCGTTCTCTCATGGGTTATTGGCTCACCGGCAACATTATTTTGCAAAGTTTCCGTAATTAGCCGATAAAGGGAGGATTCACTTTGTTTTATTTGAAAAAAGAGTAGCACAATGATTAACTACAAGAAAACATTGGTTTTAAAATATATAAATTATTGAAATATTAAATTTATGTTTTTTTTTAATATTCTTACACTTGAGCTGAATAAAAAATTTTGTCTTAACATTTTAGTAAATTGTAAAATTATATTTTTGAAATAAAACTTTGTATTGATCTCTTCGATCAACTTTAAATCACTAAAGAAACTATCAACAGCGCAATCGTAAACTTGTTCAGACAACAACAATGAATGAGGAGTCAGTGAGCCATTCAATAATAGAGTTAGTAAGTCAGGTGTATCTACCTATGTACATATACATATATACATACATATATTCGTTTATTCATAAATGAGTGGGAAAAGTTTCATGCGATCTGTTAAAACGTTGTAAAAAATATTTCGTATCAATTAAAGTTGAGCAATATCATTTTTTAAGAGAAGTGCAAAATTTTTATCTCAGAGATAAGAGAAGATTTGCAGAAATTAAACAAGGAAGTTGTTACTTAAACATACATAAATAATAAGTACGAGTATACAAAATTTGTATTTTTATATTATAAATATATACATACATATCTACAATACATTAATATTGTGAACCACGATTACGTTAAAAGCAAAATGCTTCAGTGATTTTTACAGACAAAAATTAGTTAGAGTCATTTTCGTTGCAATTATCAACATTAAATATGTATAACATAAACACAATATTTGACATATCGTATATACGAGTATATATATGTACATACATTCATACTCGTAGATACATACATGAAGAGTTATAAACAAAAACCTTAATCTCTTGTGAACTTAAGCTAAATTAATATCTAAAATTTAGATTCTAATTAAACTTTTGACTCCACTTTGACTTTTCATTGACAAAACCGCATTTTGTTATTTACGTAAACAATTTTTTTGCCTCGTTTAAAAATAAAAACCTGCCCACAAAACGGATTTTCTAAAATCCATCAAGAGAAAAATTTAATAAAAAAAATGTTTAATATTTTATTATTAAATGATCTTTTGTTTTAAAAATCTTAATTGAACAACGAACAATAAAAATGTTGTGAGTTTTTGACTAAATGTATAAGTACAACTTTACCGCGTTTTGTGGGTGACCTTTTTGAAAACCGGGAAAGAGTAATATCAGTACCTGGTTGACCGTGCCTTGCTCGGAGCATTATGATAAGCATTTTGAGGAAAATTTTAAAGTTTTTATATATTTTATATTAAATATAAAGTGCTAAAATAAATTTAGAGGAAAGACATTGTAGAAATATTCAGTTAATTTTGAATTATTTGATTTATTTTGTCCGACCAACACATAGTTTGCATAGTTTACAGTTTAACTCATTTTGAATAATTTTGGAAATTATTCATATCAACAGAAACCTCCGTCGACTCATGCGCAACAACTTTGCTAAAGATTATAGTCTGATCAAATGCACAGTTTACGATTTAATTAATTTTGAGTAGTTTGCAGTGGCGCCACCTGAAGTTGTTCATAGCATATAAGAAACCTTTGTCTGCTTATTCGTAACAACTTTGCTTATGATTATAATATGATCAAATGCACAGTTTTCGATTTAATTCACTTTGAGTAATTTTCTGTGGCGCCACCTGTCGGACTTTGCTCATTCCAATTCATAAACCTTCTTCGGCTTATCCGTAATAACTTTGCTGAAGATTATAGCATGATTAAATGTACAGCATACGATTAAATTGACTTTGAGTAAATTTCAGTGGCGCCACCTGTCGAAATTTCTTCATACCAACTAAGAAACCTTCGTCGGCTCATGTGCAACAACTTTGCTAAAGATTGTAGCATGATTAAATGTACAGATTACGATTAAATTCACTTTGAGTAAGTTTCTGTAGCGCCACCTGTCGGAAATTATTCATACCAACTAAAAAGCCTTCGTCGGCTCATGCGCTACAACTTTGCTAAAGATTATCTTCTTCTTCTTCTGTTATCCTTGACTCCCAGTGGAGCATAGGGCCTCATAAAGATCATAGCATGATCAAATGTACAGTTTACGATTTAATTAATTTTTAGTAATTTTCAGTGGCGCTATCTGACGGAAATTAGTCTTATCAACTTTAAAACCTTCGCCGGCTTATCCGCAACATCTTCGCTAAAGAGCATAACATGATCAAATTCACAGTTTACTATTCTATAAAGAACATACATACAGACAAACATTAATTTGTTTAAAATAATACTAATTTTCCCCCTTTTTATTCCCTAATTTCTAAAAGTTCCATATGTATATTTGGTACTTTTTGGTGTCAATTGAATTCGGTACATTTTTTTAAAACGCATTTAACATAATGTATAATGTTCCTATTCATATTACTTTGGAGATGTTAAGTTATAATTTTATCCCTTTTTTACCCATTTTGGCTCCAAAATCAAAAAATACCAAATACGTGTTTCATGTTTCTTTTACATCTATCGATTGCAGTACCAAATTTCTTTCTATATTCTTTAGTTTAAAATATAAGAGTGGGTTAAAAAGGTGCCAAAAAAACTATTTTCACCCTTTTTACCCCCTATCGGACATAGTTTCAAAAAAGTACCAAACACCTGTCCGCTTATTTTCATAGCTGTTTAAAACGTAATTTTAATTTTGTTTCTATACCTATTACTTTAGGAGATATAGCGTTTTCGATTTTTTCAACTTTTTACCCGTTTTTACCCTCTTATAAGTAAAAGTTCCAAAAGTCCCTTTTTCTTCGACCTATACATCAAAAAAGATACCCACTGTCCAAATTTTATCAAAATCGTTAGAGCCATTTTCGAGATAGTCATTCTATATATATATATATATATATATATACAATTATTGCTCTTTTAAGAATATAAGATATATATATGTATATATATATATGTATATATATATATATATATATATATATATATATAAATACATACAATTATTGCTCGTTAAAGAATATAAGATTTTATTTAATAATTTTCAATGAACAATTCGACTATGCTAAGGCCATTTTGATATTTGGAGAAAAATGGAAATAAGTTATACGTTAATGTATATCTTTTATAAAACCGATTTCAATAATTTCATCAAAATATTAATAAAATAAAAAAACAAGACGAAAAGCTATAGTCAATTAAGCCCGAGTATATGATACCCTTTACTACTAAGGTTAAATATGGACAAACAATTTAACAAGTTTTCCTTAAGTCTTAGAGACATATGTACACATACATATGTGCAATTTTTTCAGAATTTCGAGATTTAAGTAAATTTATGTCATTTCCGGCTGAGAGCCTGATATGCGAGCTAGTGTTAATTGTGTATTGATTGTTACCAAATTTCAATTATCGGTTTATATACATATATAAAATATTTATCTGTACAAAGTTTTAGTAATAATATGCAATTATTTAAAAGACTTTTGGGAATGTGTCTTGTGTGGGAGGTATGATCAAATATGGGCCGATTCCGACAAAATTAAGTTACCATAAGCAATGTTCATGCTGAATATTATTAAAGTACAAAAAAATTTGTGGCTGTAAAGAGCCAAAAACTCTATTCCGGGAAGGCATCCCTATGGGAGGTACCCGAAATAGAAATCCGAGTTGGCCCAAAAAGTATACGGATCGTCCTTGGATATAAGAGAATGTGTCAAATTTCATTAAATTATTTTCAAAATATCATCGTTAAAACAACTCAGGGAATGATTCTGAGCCGATCGGTAGATATACTAAAATATTTCTGTGCATTACAAACATCAGCACAAACTCAAACAAACACTCCAAATGCCGAAATTAACGTTAATACATACATATATGTATAATTTGCAAACAGTTATAAAATGTAGCTATAAACATTAGGGTAGGTCGATTTTTTTCATGACAGGCGTGTATTAAAATCTACGCCTAATTCTAAGAAAGTTTTCCTAAGAAACCAGATGTCTAAAATGAAAACCTAGCTACCGCTGCGAGGGCTGAAAATATTCACTTAATTCACATTGAATAGAATTTTGGAAAAAAAAAATTGTTTTGGATATAATTCGATATCTTGAAAACTAATGAAGGTATCTTAATGAAACTACGATGCCGTTTTTGAAACTAGCAAAAAGTTTGAAAAAGTTATGGCCCTAATGTACATATGTATATTGTACTTAGAAATATGTATATGCATATTTTATACTAAAATAAATAAAGGTAGGAATTTAAAGCTTGGACAAATTTTTAAATTATAAGTTAAGTTATAACCGCATAGCGCTGTGACTAAATTTGAGGGTCATTCATTGGGAATAGATAATTTATTATAAATTACTGAACTAGAGGTTTCTAAAGCGATGGATTCCAAATTTGTGTAGCATAGTCATCAAAAATATTTGTTTACACTCAAACATTGCCAATATTTGTAGCGTGCATTAACACTTGTACGAACGTGTAAATTATCACGTCGTTATCTTTATAGTCATTTTCGTTATTGTCATACATTTGTATGTACATATGTATTTATGTAAGGAATTGTCTAGAAGGCCTTGTAAAACACTTCTTGCAAACTAATTTTAATCGAGTACATATCTCATTTTGTTAAAAATTTTGAATTTTTAAAACATTGGATTTTGCTTATTCTTCTAGTCAATTGATTAACAAGCAGCTGTTAAGTAAAATACAATTTCACTTTCACTAAAAAGTTTTATATATGTACTATATTAAGAGAATTTATGATTTAAGAGAAGTTATGTTAAGAGCAATTAATGATTTTATTCGCACAAACCTTAATTTGTATATGGACTGAGATGAACAAAATCATTTTTGGATTTTTATAAAGTTATCTTAGAAAAACAAGTAAGAAAGCGCTATAGTCGGTCAAGCCGACCATACGATACCCTTCACCACTAAGGTCAAAGGTGTTATTTTTCCTGTATAAAGACAAATATTTGCTAAATTTTGCCATAATACAAACGTTTTCTCAAAACGTATATATTCAACCTGTTTCCGTCATTTGGACTTATATGAGAGCTAGGGTCAAATGTGAACCGATTATCTCGAAATTTGGCAAATTGATTACAGTAGTTACAAAAATTATGTATGCAAAAAATAAACTCAAAATTTTCATTATCTTTAGATTTACGAGCGTTTTAGTGATTTTTTGTCTCATTTAGTGCGTTTTTGAAGAAGAGTTTGTATGGGAGCTATGGTCAAATGTGGACCGATTTCAACGAAATTTGGTACAGGGATTTAAGTTTACATAAGCAGTATCTGTTTTAAATTTCATGAAAAAATATTGAAATTCGTGGCCAATATAGCAATTCCGGGAAGTGGGACCTATGGGAGGTACCATAAATAATGGACCGATTTTGACCAATTTCAATAGCCATGGTCCCATTATCAAAAAAATTATCTGTGCCAAATTTCATCAAATTATCTTTAGAATTGCGACCTGTAGTTTGATTACAAGGTTTACATGGGGGTCCAGCCAGCCGTCCAGCCAGCCAGACGGACGGACGGACGGACGGACATCGCTAAATCGACTCAGAAAGTGATTCTAAGCCTATTGGTATACTAAAAGATGGGACTAAGACAAATATTTCTATGCGTTACAAACATCAGCACAAACTTATAATACCCTTTCCACCTATGGTGGTGAAGGGTATAATTAGAGCGGTACTGCGATATTCACTAAGCATGATTTGTATGATGATCGAATACCGGTATTTATAGGTCGTCTTTACGGTCAGTGGTAAAATGTACAAGTGAAGTTTACAGTTTTAGTAAACAAAATCACTCAATATTATTAACAATTTATTCTGCGACTATGTAAAATTTTAATTTACCTATTCATGATAATATTCAAAAACGAAAATAATATTTTTAAGGATAATGATGTCCTAATTACTTGCTTTATATTCACAATGAAAATAATAAAGAGCAAAGGGTTTTATATCAATGAAACAAAATCATATTTTTTTGAATCGATAGCACTAAAAGCTAACTTTTTGCATTTTTTATTTGATACAACAAAAGTTGATTAATAGAATATGTATAGAAGTTAGACTAAAATTTATATTGTTTTATGAACAATTGATATTAAATTAAAATTTTATTATTTAAAAATTTTTATTAAAAAATAAAATATTTTCCGAATATGTTAACTGTTGAGTTTTGTTGGGGATATTTAACTATGTATGTAAGTATTTTGATATGTATGTATGACATACATAAATTGTATGTACATTAGAGCACCAATAGCAAAAATGGGGAATTTTTTTAATCCCTTGAAAATTTGAGGTCAATCGGATGGGGAGAAAACGTGCCCATGACCCGCCAAAATTTGCAAAATACCTGATTTTTTACTTGATTGTAAATAACTTAATACTCGAGAATAAAAAATTCCAAAGTAAGACAATTTGTAGGTACGCCGAAACGGTTCAAGATATTATACCTAATTCTCGATAATTTATAATTTGCAATATTGGTTGAACAAAATTTTCAAAAAATTAAAAAAAGTAAAATTTTTTAATATGAAAAAAACTAAGTAAATTTATTTGTTAATATTTTGACAAAATATAGATTACGACTTCCCAAATACAAAACTTGAGTTTTCTGCGCATGTTGGACAAATGACGTCACAAAACAGTGGGACATTTTTTTATAGTTTCATTCAAATTTGTACTATTGAAAATATAATAAGCGAATTTGCTTCTTAACTTTATTTGTTCTTTATTTTTCATTTGGAAAAGTACAAAAGGACACAACTAAACCAAATCTTACACATGATATAAGCTTATCGAACCAAATTGGGAATTAATCTAGAAGATGTCGACTTCTCTAAGTGATAATTATGAATAGTTTCCAAATAACTCTTTCCACGATATCTACAATATAGTTCTTTCAACACATTACAGATTATATCATATCTTCAAAATGTCATTTTGGATCATAATATTCTGCCTTAAATAATTTGAAATTATATAGAACTGCTAACCCTTGCATGGGTTAAACTACGTCATAATACTGAAAATCATACGCATGACGTAACCTATTTTTATAATTCTTGCTTACAGGCCATAGAATTGTAAATCATGTCTTACTTTTGATTTTTTATTCTAAAATATTAATTAAATTATTTACAATCAAAGTTAAAATCAGGTATTTTGCAAATTTTGGTCGGGTCATAGGCACGCTTTCCCCAATCCGATTGAGCTCAAATTTTTAATGGATCATTTTTATTCCATCTTTGAAAAATAACTGGCACTCTAATGTACTTATGGTGACAACAACACATTCATTTGGAACATTATCTCTTTTTAATGCCCAAACTCTCTTTAATTTGTTTAAATTATTTTTTTTACTCTTTGCATTAAATTAGCCGATAGTAAAACAAAAAAAAAAGTCTGCATATATTTATTATAAAAATAGTATATTTAAAACTATTACAACTACAACCAGTTTCAATTACTTCTTGTCTGTTTGAGCCACCAAAAGCAGCAAAAGCAATTGTCATAAAGATCGACAGCCAAGAGATTCAGTCACAATTTACACGGGAATAAAAGCGGTTACAAAACTTAAATAACGGAAAGAGTGATTCAAAAATCATAATCTTTTAGAAATAACAGAGACAAGGAATAACATAAACAAATAAATTCTTAAAAATGTTCAAGTTGGGAATATTTCTTTTTCCAGTAAGTGAAATTAAATAAAAAATAATTTGTTATTGATTATTTCAATTAACAGCAAAAGTAGATTAAATTTTTTGTTTTTTTTTTTTAACTAAAAAATACATACGAGTATGTTAACTTACAGAAACAAAAAATAATAGTGGCACCAATTCAAAAATGTATTTTGTTTGTTTACTTATTTACGACATTTTTGCTCAAAGTCTCGATCGGCATTTAGAAAAAAAGTTTCTTTTAGTGAAGTGCGCTGAATAATTAATAATGAATGAACGAATGAATGAAACTTTCAAAGTAAAAACCTTTTTACTTTCAACATCGATTGCTTTTATCCACCATAAGTATTTCACGATATTCCAATCCATTTATGTACAAGCACCCAAAGTGGATGCGTAGTGAATTTAAATTACATCAAAATTATAAAATGAAATTAAAAAAGTTAAAATGAATAGGTGAAATTAATGAAATAATCTTATTCTTATTCAATTACAGAACATATGTAGGCATGAACATAAGGTGGAACTTTTCACCATTAGGGATTTATGTAAAGAGGTGACTGACCTTCGCATCATTAAAATCTAGTTTAAATACATTAAAAAAATCCGCGGTTTAGGTTAGATTGCAACATCTTTGATATTTTGATGTTATATGTATTTTTATTTTTAAATATTAGTAGACCTTGAATTTTTGTCTTCATGATGTGCATGAGTGCGTGTGTTCAGGTTTGACCAAAAACTTTTGTCTAAAAACTCTTAACACATTTTTATTTGGGTTTCAAAAAAGACCTAAATTTTTGTGTGTATGTATGTACATATGAGTATTCGTATGAGTATTTCCAATTGCAAACTTGTGAATGGTGTTGAACAGCAAAATTGTACCTACGAATAATAACACAAAGCAATTACAACAGAATGAAATAAAAAATAAGTGTGTCATAATGAAATTTACCTTGTTTTCGCTCTTTTTAACTCTCTCACTTATCTTCTCTTTCTTTGCAAATCAAACAATTACATAATACGTGCAACTTTTATTCATATTGTGAAAAACCTAGGAAGAGGAATAATAAAAACTTGTCTTGGATTAGTTGTTTAAAATTGACATACATACATAAAAAGTGTATTCCAGATTCTCCTTCCTGTTCAATTTTTCAACGATTTTCAAACATTAACTTTTTGGAATCGACTTTATGTCCTTAAACAATTAACGTCAAACAATTTCTAATTTCAATCGAATAATCAAACAATTGTTTGAGTTAAAAACTTTGTTTTGAAAAATAGAGTATTTTATGAATATCTTAACATAAGTTCACACAAAATGCATATGATTCTAGACATTTGGAAATTGGTGTTGTTAGGATTTGAATCCGTCCAACTAAGTTCATAGCAATATGTATCTCATATATTCATTACACATTATGGAACTGCTTGGTATATAAAATTAAGGTAAAAAAGAAAAAAATATATGTTAAATTTTAACAAAAATACACACAATATTATTTAACTCGGAGAAAAATTTAATTTTGTAACCAGTGCAATTTTGCAGGGAATTCATACAAACTTACAATTGGAATTGTAATTCCGCTTACATTCAATTCCAATAAAAATGTTATATGTATTTGAAAAAATTTCCTAAAACTGATAAATTTTTATTATGTTTTTTTTTTTAATTATCATCATTCTAAAAATTTTCTAATTCCTTTAAAAAAAAAGAGAAAATTTAATTTTGTAACCAGTGCAATTTTGCAGGGAATTCATACAAACTTACAATTGGAATTGTAATTCCCCTTACATTCAATTCCAATAAAAATGTTATATTTATTTGAAAAAAATTCCTAAACTGATAGCTTTTTATTATGTTTTTTTTTTTTAATTATCATCATTTTAAAAATTTTCTAATTCTTTTTAAAAAGTTGTACATTTTTAAAATTTTCAAAAATTAATTTGTTTTTTTTTAATAAAAATATATTTTTTATTAAATTTTATATTATTTCTTGCAGGTTCTTTTGATTATTGTTTGTCTATTACGATTAGCCAAAGCTACCGTGCAGCCCAGAGCGCCAAATTTCCAATATTTTGAAAGGTAATGATGTTCTTAAATCTACATACATACATATATTCATATTTTCATAATATTTTTTTTTTCGTTTTAAGACCAAAATATCGCTACCCCTACTACGATTCTAACGGACGTGGGAAATTATTATATGGCTATGGAGGACCTGACTTATACCAATACAAAACTTATACACCACTTGAAGGCATACACTAAACTTAAAGTATTGTAGTTAGTTTAGATTAAGTTAATAATATAAGAACTAAATAATTTTATAATTAAGTTTGTTAATAATATTATATATACACATGTACGTATGTATGTACGTACATATGTATGTGCTTCCTCAATAAAATTAAAAAAAATTAATTTTTTGCTTTGAGAGAATATCTGATATTAGCTTACGTGTAGACCCTGTGTCATGTATTCATTTGGCAAAAAATACTGGGAACATTTTTTGACAGTTTGTGCAAAAAAAATTTCATACTGTCGTTTGTCAAAATCTTTGTTTACTACCTTCGATAGTGTTATATTGTCACATTTTGAAGCCGCTTTTCACGAATCCAAAACTGTTTTTTAACACAAATTATTGCAAACTGAATATTTAACATTTTAAGATGTCTCGAAAGGAAGCTCTATCCCAGTTTATTAATCAAATTCATGGACGTCCGGTTGTTGTGAAACTAAACAGCGGTGTCGATTACAGAGGTAAGATAAATTTATTATAAATTGGATCAATTAGCCAATGTAATAAACAAAAAACAAATGTTTAATTAAAAATGTATTTATTTGCAGGCGTTTTAGCATGTTTGGATGGTTATATGAATATAGCCCTTGATCAAACGGAGGAGTATGTGAATGGCCAACTTAAAAATAAATATGGAGATGCGTTTATACGAGGCAATAATGTCTTATACATATCAACTCAAAAAAGAAGAGTGTAAATTGACAATAATGAAATAAAAAATACAATTTTCTTAAATCGTCTGCATCTTAATTTTATTTGGGTATATACAAATATTAGGAAACAGTTTACTAAAACAAATGCATATTCGCAATATAAAGATATATTATTTCTTTTAATAAATAAAATAAATTATTAATTTTTGTACATATAATGCATACGTATTAGCTGGGATAATATTTAGAACCGTAATTATTGGGTATAGCTCCAAAGTGCCTTAGTTGTTTTATGGAATACCCCTTACCCAAAGCATCAATTAGTCTTTCGCCTCTCCATCCAAATTTACGTACATAGAAAGGACGCCAAGCTCGTCCAAAATGGGGATCAAATGGAATTTCACTCTCCTGAGTGAATGGTGAATTTCCCAAGAATAAGTTTTCAAAGTAATCTAAAATAGCTTTTTTCTTTTGAAAATGCTCCAGAAAAAGATTTGCTTGACCTGCTCTTTTCGGATCCTGTGACGGTAAGTTCTTAAAATATTTGTAGTTTTTTAAATCAACATTTGTCCATCCGACCGCATCATGTATTTCGTTTACAATTGCATTATGGAGGTCAACAAATGATGCTAAAATTATCTATTATACAGAAATGACTTGTATTATACATTATTTTAAATAGGAAAAATGTTAAAATATTTACCAAGAAATAATATGTTTGCAGTTTCATTGCAATAATTTTATAATGTTTACTCTTGAAATAATTCCTGACGACTGATTTAAATTTTCCATTTACCGGCAATCTAACAATCTATGTGTCTCCATTAAAAAAGTATCCAAATATTAACCAATATAAAATAATTACAAATCAAAATAAAAAATTGCTTAATTTTAATAGAAGGCCTTAGTCTACATTTCCTTTGCTTCGGCTGGTGAACAGTTGTGTGCGTTTTATTTGTCACCCAACGCGACTTATAAATTAATTAATATTCCAATCAAGCGCTCTGTGCAATTTAGTGAATTATTACACATTTTTGTTTATACACAAAGAGCTCCAAGAAAATTCCCAATTATTTAAAATCATTTATGTGCATGTACGAATATTATCCAAGGTCTAATACTAATAATGTGTAATGGAAAATTCAGCTTATATATTAAATAAAAGTGATATTAAATATTTATTAAATTGCATGTACAAAAGCAGCTTAATGTTATCAGCTAATTGTTGTTAAAATGTTATTAATTAGATATATTATTTAAATATTTTAGTGTTTAAGCCAAAAAAGTAAAGATGCATTCTAATATCTTGAACAAATAAAATCAAATTGAAAAATACTGTTGAATTTTTATAAACCAGTATCCACATGTAAAACTGCAGAATAAATAATGGAAAAAAGAAATCAATTGTGAGTATATGTATATCCCTCCAATAAACTGTAAGACATTTAAAACTTGTTCAATCACAAATTAAAATATTTAATTTTATTAAGACTTAGAGATAGTTAGAAAGATGTTTAAGAGACTCGGATGTAGAATCTTTAGGGTAATACCAAAAACGAGTTTAATTAGCCCATGCCAACAACTGTTTCATATCGGGATCATCTAAAATAGAAATTTAATAATAAGTACAATAAAGTAATTTAATTACTTAGATTATTTACCATCTGGAGCTGTTTCCAGATTGTTTGAGGTAGTAGCCTTTTTCTTTTCTTTAGCTTTTTCAGCAACTTCATCATTTGGTACTTCTGGCAGCGTAGTAGAAGGTTCGGGTATTCCAATAATTTCTTTATCAAAGTTCTCTTGTTCTAACTCATCTAATTCACGTTCTAAATCTTCGTCATCTATGTCAGCACCAAATGCTACTGGGTTCGAAATCGCATCCGAAATTTCCCGCGCTACATCTTGTTGTTCTGCAATGTCATCCATCATATCATGAACCTTGTCAACATCCCTAAAATTAATTTAGAATTAGTAAGATAATCGAATTGAATTAACATAAAAAATAATACTAACATATTTTGATGAGCTGATTTGAGGGCATCAGCAGCTTCTTTCATTGTCGTCAATACAGCGGTATTAGTATTGGCACTTTCAAGTGCTTCACGCTGCATTTCAATTGTGGATAATGTGCCATCGATTTGTTGCAATTGCTTTTCCAAGCGCTTCTTTTTTTTCAAAGCTTGTAAGGCCACTAAAAATATTTTAAAATTTAGGAATTATTTTGGAAAATATAAAATTTATTACATTTTTGCAAAATAGTTAAAAGTATTAAAAAATAAAATTATAAGTGTTTCAGTTTTAATACCAAAAAAATATAAAATTCTCATCAATAAAATTTTGTATTGCACTTTCAAATGTATTGTCATAGAAAATCATTAAAAGATAAATAAATGACGCACAGTGGTTTACGGACGCTTTTTTTTGGAAATAATTCCGTAACTTTTTAACGACTGGAGATATTTAAATGAAATTCGGCATGGTGATAGTCAAGGAGTATTCAAGTTGGTTTTCAAAAGCACTGGCCCATGCGGGGTCCGGAGAGTGCTTGATGGACCTTCAAAGTTGGTCACCTCGGGTGTTCGACTTTTTTAAAAATTCGCCAAAAATCCATTTATGAATGGATTGAAAAGAAATTTTAAACTTAAGTTCTCCTTTAGAAGGTCTACAAAAAATACGCTTACATGTGTAGGTTATCTCCTTTGGGTTTCGAGATATTTGGATAAAAAGGAATTTTTGGGTTGATTTTTTACCTATTTTTTTAAGCTTTTTTTGATCTGGTGGACGCATCTGAAGATCAAAAATTTTTTAAGAATATTCGTTAAAATTTTAACAAAATTCTTAATAATTTTTGTGCAAGTTAATTATAGATATCTTCTTTCGTTTAAAAGTTAAAAATATTCAAAGTTGAAACTTAAAAAAAATTTCGCTTTTTTGTGAGTTTTTCCCTAAAAGATAGCTATATTTTTTCACTAATAAAAAAATATTTTCTTAAGAAACATAAAAATATTTTTAAAGTTTTTAAAAGAAAACATAATGAGAATGCTTATAAATCAAATTTCTTGCTAATTGGACTTTTGGTCCTCGCACATGCCCTCTCCAAAAAATGCCAATTTGTAAAAAAAAATTTTGGTTTAAATAAAAATTTCTCAAAAGGCAAAGCACCGATTTGAAAAAAATAATAATGTCCATATTTTCTAATATATCTTTTATTGATTGGAAAAGTTTTTTCTGAAACGAGCTGCAAATAGAGTCAGTGTTGCCATTTTTGTAAAAAAACTCATTTTTTGAAACCCTTTTTTCCCGGGTTGGGAATTGGGGAATTTTTTAGTTAAAATTGGGAATTTTTTTTAGTCTATTGCTTTTATATCTTATTGGTCTACATGACTACAAATTTTCATTGAGATATCTTTATCTATGTCATTTCTACAAAATATCAAAAATTGAAATTATTTTCCTTTTAAAAGTAGAAAAATAATATTTTTTTGTTTTACGATACAAAGTGTAAAAATATTAACTCACTTAAAAAAGATTTTTAAGTGGTGTTCATCTCCTGGACTTTCCCGATCCAATAATACTAAACACGTGTATCAAGCTTCAATACATAGCCTTTAAAAGCTCTGAAAACTATGCCTCCCATAGCATTTTTAAGCTAAATATTGGAGTATTGGAGAGTAATGTGTGCAAATAAAGTTAATGGTGCACAGTGGTATTAACTCTGCAATTTCTAAACTACTAGACGGATTTTGACAAAATTTGGAACGTCAATAGAAGAGGTGTGAGGCTTTTAGATCAATGTTTAAGAACGTATTTGTCGGTAGCACAGTGGGCTCTACAGTGGGCCAAAGTTGCCTACCTCGGGTATATAAAACATTTGGGGGCGTATAACTTTCCTCAATTGGGTCCGATCTAAAAGATTTTTACGTTTTCGAAAACTTCTTAAAAAAATTAAGAAAAAAACATGCTTACTTTACTACCTTATCTCTTATAGTTTAAGAGATAATTGAATCCAAAATTTTTTTTTTGCTTTTTATGGTATGTCTTCTGTCCTTTTTTGGCCTATTTGTCTTTTCTTGTACTACGTTAAATTTTTAAAAAAATACTGCAAGATTGCTGATAAATTTCTAAATGAACTGGAAGAAACAAGTTCTTTATTATGTAAACTTAATAACACAGAAAAATTCTTCAAAGTTTGTGTACCGAAAAAAGCCTGAAAAATTTTTTTTTTTTTCAAAAAAGTAATATTATTTTTTCAATATTTTTGAAAAATTTTTTCAAAGACTCAATTCGTTTTTTAAATTTTTTAAAAGGCTGGACTTGAGGGATCAGTATAAACTATATTTCTAAAAATTTTGGACATGCACCCTACAACCAGCGGTAGTCGAAAATCAGCCATTTTTTAACAAAACTTGTGTTGTTTGTGACTGTAAAAAAATTGTTTATTTTATCTCAAAACTTTTTTTTAACAAAATTGTATTTAGTATAATGTTTTTAATATCTGTGCAAAAATCTGATAGAGCCCGGCTATTAATCGGGTCACACGGGCCGGTTTTCTAAAAAAAACTCAAATTTGCGAAAAGCATACTCTTCTGTATTCAAAAATGTTCATTTAAATTTCAGAACTTGTTCCGAAATTTATATTTCTGATTTTCGCATACACAGGTCCATACTATGTACAAAAATAGTCGTAATACCTTGTTTAGTTTTAGAGATTTTTGCGAAAAATTACAAAGTAATGTTAAAATATTATACTAAAATTTTATGGAGTCAATTATCTCTTAAACTATATGAGATGAGGTAGTAAAGTAAGCATGTTTTTTTCTTAATTTTTTTAAGAAGTTTTCGAAAACGTAAAAATCTTTTAGATCGGACCCAATTGAGGAAAGTTATACGCCCCCAAATGTTTTATATACCCGAGGTAGGCAACTTTGGCCCACTGTAGAGCCCACTGTGCTACCGACAAATACGTTCTTAAAAATTGATCTAAAAGCCTCACACCTCTTCTATTGACGTTCCAAATTTTGTCAAAATCCGTCCAGTAGTTTAGAAATTGCAGAGTTAATACCACTGTGCACCATTAACTTTATTTGCACACATTACTCTCCAATACTCCAATATTTAGCTTAAAAATGATATGGGAGGCAAAGTTTTCAGAGCTTTTATAGGCTATGTATTGAAGCTTGATTCACGTGTTTAGTATCATTGGATCGAGAAAGTCCAGGAGATGAACACCAATTAAAAATCTTTTTTAAGTGAGTTAATATTTTTACACTTTGTATCGTAAAACAAAAAAATATTATTTTTCTACTTTTAGAAGGAAAATAATTTCAATTTTTGATATTTTGTAGAAATGACATAGATGAAGATATCTCAATGAAAATTTGTAGTCATGTAGACCAATAAGATCTAAAAGCAATAGACTAAACAAAATTTGCAATTTTAAATAAAAAATTCCCCAATTTCCAACTCGGGAAAAAAGGGTTTCAAAAAATGAGTTTTTTTACAAAAATGGCAACACTGACTCTATTTGCAGCTCGTTTCAGAAAAAACTTTTCCAATCAATAAAAGATATATTAGAAAATATGGACATTCTTATTTTTTTCAAATCGGTGCTTTGCCTTTTGAGAAACTTTTATTTAAACCAAAATTTTTTTTTACAAATTGGCATTTTTTGGAGGGGGCATGTGCGAGGACCAAAAGTTCAATTAGCAAGAAATTTGTTTTATACGCATTCTCATTATGTTTTCTTTTAAAAACTTTAAAAATATTTTTATGTTTCTTAAGAAAATATTTTTTTATTAGTGAAAAAATATAGCTATCTTTTAGGGAAAAACTCAAAAAAAAGCAAAATTTTTTTTAAGTTTCAACTTTGAATATTTTTAACTTTTAAACGAAAGAAGATATCTGTAACCAACTTGCACAAAAATTATTTAGAATTTTGTTACAATTTTAAGGACTATTCTTAAAAAATTTTTGATCTTCAGATGCGTCCACCAGATCAAAAAAAGCTTAAAAAAATAGGTAAAAAATCAACCCAAAAATTCCTTTTATCCAAATATCTCGAAACCCAAAGGAGATAACCTACACATGTGAGCGTATTTTTGGTAGACCTTCTGAAGGAGAACTTAAGTTTAAAATTTCTTTTCAATCCATTCATAAATGGATTTTTGGCGAATTTTTAAAAAGGTCGAACACCCCAGGTGACCAACTTTGAAGGTCCATCAAGCACTCTCCCGATCCCTCATGGGCCAGTGCTTTTAAAAACCAACTCGAATACTCCTTGACTATCACCATGCCAAATTTCATTCAAATATCTCCAATCGTTCAAAAGTTACAGGATTATTTCCAAAAAAAAGCGTCCGTAAACCACTGTGTGACGGTAAACGTTTCAGAATCCGGATAACGTCGGGCATGTCATTAATTCCGATCGGAATGGTCTTATTTCCATAGTTACATTCCGATCGAAATGCTTTTTGCTTGTACGACTCTAAAATACCATGGTACAACTACTATGTTTAATTGAAGAAATTATTTAAATATTAAATAAACAAAGAAGTATGTTAAAAAAAAGTGTTTTCATTCTAAATTTTTTTCGTTTTGTTTCTGTGTAAACAAAATATGGAATTTATTCCATGGAATCGAATTATGATTTATGACAGTGCAATTTTTGAAAATGAGTTTTCGTGTTTATAAATAGTCAATAAAAAATTCTTAAGCATTAATTTAATTAAATTAAATCCGTATGAACAAATCATTAATTGTTTGAAATTTTTAAACTTGTGAGACGTAAAAAGCATTTCTAGCTTTTTACTTTCCATTTACTAGACGACGCTAAAGTTTAAAATTTTATTTAATAGTGTAAAAACTACATCTAGTATTTTGAAGCATAAATATTTTAATACTTTTCTTCGCCAAAACACACATTTCAGTATACTTTTGCAAATAATGGTGTATAGTTTAATTAAAACAGGTATTGTAATATTCAGTTTAAAAAAGCAATTGTGAACTTAAAAATATGTTTATTTTTTGATAGTTGGATAATAAAGATAAAACAAGAGTGTATCAATTGTAGTTGTCCACATTAAACGGCAGTTAATTTCCGTAACGGAAAGATTGTAACTGAAGACCTTAAATATATCTTTGCGAATAAATTATAATTCATGGAAAAATATATTTAAATATCAAATAAACATTAACAGTTAATATTAAAACACAACTAAAGTCTTTTGCGAGATTTAAAGATTTCTTTTAATATTTCTTGGTATAATTCGGTTCTGTATAGAAAAAATTTTAGCTTGAATTTCAAATTCTATAACCAGTTCAAAATGTTTATTTTGTCAGTGTCTGCTTACATTTTAAAGGCAAATTGCGAATCGTTAATGTGCATAAGGGAAGTTTAAATCAATTAAAAATGACAAAGGCCAATCAATATTTTGTTTATTATAATGATCAAAGCAAAACATAAAAATATTCATGAAATTTTAACATTACGTTCTTGGGTGATAAGATTATCCAGACATCGCCATATCACATTCGAAGTGTGAGGCCAAAATTTTTATATAAACAAGCAGATGAAATAGAAAGTAAAGTTTTAGTAAAGTGTAGCAGTGATATTATGAGAATTATGTACATAATATTTAGACGAGATATTAAAAACAAACTTAATGAGTCATCATATAAAAATTAAACAATAACATCACTATAGATTTGTATCCAAAAAGAATTGTATAGTTTTTAAATCTCATGTATTTGGCTTTAAAAGTTTTACCTCTTTTGTTTTTGGATGCATTTTTTCTGGCTGTATTTAGTTCCTCCTCAATTTTTGATTCTAGAAATTCTTGCTTCTTAATCAGCATATTTTCAGTCTCTCGCAGTTTTTGTATTGCTTCTCCCGTTGTTGGAGCCTGTTCCTTTTTACCACCAAACATTTTGCCGAAGAAACTCATCTTTCTTGATGTTGCTTTATTACAACTTGTTATCTCTGGACCAAATTTAAATTAAAAATCTTTACTTTATTATTGCGATTTATTAATATGTATATTCCACTTTTTTCAACAGTGCGTCATCCGAAGTTGACAATTTGACAGCTTCAATTTGACAGCTTCAATTGTTTTGGTCTTTCTTTATAAATACTGGGAACATACAGTGTTGCCAGCAACGATGTACACAATAACCTTCGCCTCCATGTAAATGATATATGTACATATCAATAAATATTATTTTTTGATTTTTTTAGCAGTCCAACCCTTATTTAGGGGCGTTGAGCGTTGTTTAACCATGCAGCCACACGATCAAGTTTTTCTTTCAAGATTTTCACACACACTGCTTGTTAAAATTTATTAAAATTGAGAGTTGTGACGTAGGCTGCACGCAACTTGAAAGAATTTTTATTTTCAAGATGCATTCAACAAGAAGATATCAGCAACAATATTTTTTATTTTTCAATTAAATGGTTAAAATCGTAAAAAGACCAAACTAAAACTTATGGCGGCAAAATATTTGTAGAAATAAAAACAAACAATAGTTCAAAGTATTGTCAGCTGTTTTCTTGAACGTAAATAAAAACACTTTCTTGAGAGAAATATTGAAAGCAAGATTGTTTCAATTTTTAAAAGTATGAATGTATTGGAAAAAAAGTTTGAATGTATTAAAAACTGAAAGGCAAAACTTGATCGTGTAACCCCTAATTAAATGTCGAAATTTCTCATGCACATGCAATTTGTAAGAGGCAAACATAAACAACACAGTGTTAGAAAATAATCTAAAATAATTTTTATCTAATATAGCTATCAACATACATATTTCTTACAACACACTACGTTCTTCAAAATGAGGAATATTATCATTTTAGACCAATTCAATGCAGCTTTCAATTATTTGCAAATATGTAGAGTCAACACTATTTTCTATAATTCTTGCGTAATAGAATAAAAAAGTTTTTCAATTAAATTAGTTAAGTTAATGAATATTTTGACATTTCTATGCTGGAACATAAAAATGTTACCGTGAAGACTTAATGTCAGTCATATTGAAAATGCTGTCTATTTATGTCAAATTGAATGCCACCCTGTGGTTAAATGTCAAAAACTTGCGGTGCAGCTTTGTTTACATTTTAAGGACGGAAAACCGAGATTTTAACAAACTGTTTTTATTTGCAAATGTTTTTAAGAAAATAAAATGGCAAATCGCACTGTCAAGGAAGCCAAAAATATCCATGGCACTAACCCACAGTATCTCATTGAGAAAATTATACGATCTCGTATATACGATTCTAAATATTGGAAGGAACAATGTTTTGCCTTGACGGCCGAGCTGCTGGTTGATAAAGCCATGGAATTACGTTATATAGGAGGCGTGTATGGTGGAAACATTAAACCCACCCAGTTTCTGTGTCTTACTTTGAAAATGTTACAAATTCAACCCGAGAAGGACATTGTGGTGGAGTTTATCAAAAATGAGGAATTCAAATATGTGAGAGCTCTGGGTGCATTTTATTTACGTTTGACCGGCAGTGCTTTGGATTGCTACAAATACTTAGAGCCTTTATATATTGATAATAGGAAATTGCGCAGACAGAATCGCGTAGGACAATACGAAATTGTCTATATGGACGAATTTATTGATGAGCTTTTAAGAAGCGATCGCGTTTGTGATATAATTTTGCCACGCATTCAGAAGCGTTCTGTTTTGGAAGAAAATAATGAGCTTGAACCAAAAGTTTCGGTATTAGATGAAGATCTCGATGAAGATTTAGTAAGCGATGAAGAAAATGCTGAAGAAGAAATTGACTCAAAGGGTAAATCTCAGAAAAAATCCAGAGCAGATCATTCAAAATCGAGATCACTATCGCCAAGTCGGCGTATGGGTAGTGGTGGTGGCGGACCAAGTCATAGTGGTCGATCTCGCGACTACAATGAAGATCTTGATAGGTATCAACGTGAAAGAGAAAGAGATCGTCGGGATCATGATAGAAGTCGTAATGATCATCGTTATGATGAACGTGAACGGGACAGAGAACGCGATCGGGATAGAGAAAGAGATCGTGGCGACAATCGACGAAGAGATGACTATATAGATGAACGCCATGACCGACGTAATGAATATCGCAGCGATCGTCGGCATGACCGCGATCGAAGGGATCGACGTTATTAAATAAAGATAAAAACAAATTAAAAGTTTTTTTAAGAAGCTAATATTTAAAATCTTCATTAAAAAGAAAATAATAAAAACAAAAGCTCTGCATTAAATTACTAACTATTTTCATAATATGTATGTAAATAAGTATGTACATTCATATATGCAAATAAATAGAGTTCTACAAAGAGTAGTTCTAAGAATATTTAACATTTTATTCCTTTAAATCATGAAACGAAAAATACTTAACAGTTGCATGAAAATTCTGTTATCTTTTTTTACACTTTTATTTTAATTTTATTCAAATGTTAAAAGAAAACTTTACAACTTTTTTTTTACCGACAAAAGCGAGACCTAGTGGGTAAAGATAAATCGAATACGCTGAATTCAATGAATTCCGAAACGACTGCTTAAAAAATTAATTACTGTTTCTCAAAGATAATTTTGTTGCCGAATTTCGATTTTTTTACTTAGTTCAAGAAAATATAAATTATTGAAAAGGATATTTCTCTTAATGGGAATAATTAGTTCAAGAAGTCATAAGACGATGGCCTGAGCTATTTGTAGAATAAAATTGCTTCAATTACTCAATTTTAAAAAAAATCGAATTACTTTTTGGTGCGAACGTCTAAAACTCATATAACTTTATAACTAGTTGTCCAAGACTGCTTGCGCGGGGTTGCAGTTCAAATTTCACCAAATCTGATCTATATAAAAACCGTCATTCCGGTAAATTAACTATGTGTTGTAATTTGAAATAAAAAATAAAACTTTATAAATAAAAGTGTAAGAACTAAAAGCCGATAAGATAAGCCTTAGTTACTAGTGTTTTGGAAATTTAATTTATTGCAATTTAATTGTAATACAATTGAAAAATACCCAGAACTAAAATTTAAGTAAACAACTATTATACATTTTTAAATAATAAAATTAAGAAAAAAAATATGTAAAAAATTTATGTAAAACCAAAAAGTGTATTGAAAATTTTTGTTTTTAGTACTAAGAAATGATATAACGCCTCTCCCACTTAACACTTTTTTGACCGGTCTAATGTATATTAAAGTTTCGTTTACGAGTTCCTATTTGGATATTTGTAAAAAAATGTAAACATCAGAAAAATAAAAAGGAAAACAAAGAAAAGTGTTAAAATAAAAACAAAGAAAAGTTTAAAAAGAAAACAAATAAATGTCAAAATAAAGGCCTGCCGTCTTGACAGAACAACTAAAGCTGTCAGAGAAAACTGAATTACAAGTCTATACCGTAAAGGTTGAGTAATTCTAAATTTCAAAGATTTTTTTATTATAATTTGTAAGTTGCCTTTTAATAAAATATTAAAGTGATTTTAGTGAATCGGCAATATTTGTAAAATACATAGCACAAATTGTAATTCTTAAAAGTTAACATTTTCGATCTATTTAAATCAAGTGTTTGCTTCCCTTTTACTGTATTATCAAAGAATCACAATAGAATCGATAAAGGTCACCTTGAAACGCCAAACTCTAGTGTCACCTTGGTGGAACGCACTGACACTTATCATATACATAATTGTACACTTCGTTCGCCGCTTAAGAGAGTACGGAAGCCAGTTAAAAATAAAGTTTTTAACTAAAATTGCTTCATAATAAAATTTACAATTCAATCAATCATAACTCTCGTGTCTGTCGTCGGTTAAAAGGAAACTGAAATTCAGAAAAGTTAAACACAAATTTGTTGAGATCGAATGAAAATTTTGAAAAAGTCATAGATACATATTTCAACGGTTTTTTGGGTATACAGAAATAAAGTGCGTGTGTGGTGTGATTTAATTATTTTTAAAACCGTTTTTCTAATTTAATTTAAATACATAGAAAATAAAGTTTTATTCAATCTCGTAATACTCTAAAGGGACTGCAAACGAAAATGACGTCTATCAAAGTTAAGCAACACTTTATTGAACGTGGCTCCCACAAGGGAAAGGGCCTGGCTGTCTTCACCAGTGGTGGTGATTCCCAAGGCATGAATGCTGCAGTTAGAGCTTGCGTTCGCATGGCTATCTACTTGGGTTGCAAGGTGAGTTGTATTTAATTGAAAATCATTTAATATTCCACATACAAGCAGACATACATACATAAATAAGTCTCATTAAACATTAACCTTTGAGTTATTTTTATTGTTCATGGTCGTGCGACTACTTTCTTATAAATTTCTCAAATTCAATTAAGCGATAATGATGATGATGATAAGCACCACCCAATTTGTTTCTTCTATTTGATACTATTCGAAATCTATTTTTGGATTTTATTTGTTTTGTACTGACTATTTTGAACTACAAACGAATGTCAGCCAAACAGATGAAAGGAATGTAGTTTTAATTTTTATTTGTTTATACTTTATGCATTTCTTTGAATGCTTTTTTTTATATGTTTATTGTATCTTTCCTATTCCTATTTATGCATGTATTCTCATTGCATTTGTTTATTCTAATCTTTGAAAAGTTTTATGTCATTTATCGTAATTTTTCCCCCCTTTTCCTCATGTGTAAATAAAACTCTTGTTTATTTTTTTGTTAAATACCAGCGGAAACTGTCAAACTTTGTTTTAATTCAGTGCAAATTAAATATTTTAGACATTTTAACGCCATCTACCGAAATATTTAATTTTGCATTTGGTTTTCCCGTGGGCGGCATAAAATAACTCCCCATGAAATAAGTCCCCAAAATAACTCACCAAAAAAATATATGAGTTGCAACATACATTTTTTTTTGTGACTTGATTCTTGTAAAGCAAGAAGTTTTTTGAAACTATATTTTGGTTTTATTTATTTATTTTTGCTATTAGGAGAAATATGTGAAACGAAAGACTCTACTCTTAGTACAAACGTTCCTCAAAGCAGGCAGCTCTGCCTTACTATGAACTAATGACAATTGCTTTGCTTCTGCCGGAGTTAATAAGAATAGCATTTTTGGAAATAAAATCAAAAATTTTTCTTGCGAAAAAAAAAACCTTTCCAAATTCTTTTCAAGAAATTAAATTTGCATCAATATGATACCAAAAGAAGACATTTTTGAAGAGTCTTTCGATAAAGATTAGGATGATGAAACTATGCGATTAATGTCAATGGCAGATGTCATTTCTAACGGGCTGTAAATATACAACTGCCCCTATTGCTGTGAACTGTTGACGAATCGAAGCAAATTTTTCTTTAAATTTTTCAATTATTCTAATAGCTCATTCACATTAAGCTCGAAAACTTGTTTAAGTAGTTTTCGTTTCAAAACAATATTGAAAACACAAGTTTTCCCATACAAATCAAAAACTACTTACATTCGGGTTTTGAATGAAAACTAGTTTGAAAACCTATAAAATATTAAAATGTTTACCAACTCTTCAAAAATGTAGTAAGATTTGCTAAAAGGTGTTATTTTTTCATATTATGAATTGGGACTTATTTCAAATGAAATAAAACCCCAAAAATTGGTGAGTTATTTCATTCGGATTTGTTGAGTTATTTCGTTTCGTTAGGGGTTTATTTCATCTAAAAATTGGGGATTTATTTCGTGGGCAGTATTGATGAATGATGAAATGGGTGAAATTTTCATAAATTTGAATTACCACAACATTTTCATTGCAAAATGTGTTTTTGCATTTTATAAAAACCTTTTGCCACACTTCGTTAGGACTCATTAATTTGCAAACGTTTACGAAATAAAATAAAATAATTTCATCAGAATAATTAGGAATTTTACCAGGAAATATGTATATTGGTAAACATACATATGTGCACCATAATGAAAAATACTTATATATATATATATATATATATATATATATATATATATATATATATATATATATATATATATATATATATATATATATATATATATATCTATATATATATATATATATATATATATATATATATATATATATATATATATATATATATATATATATATATATATATGTATATATATTTATATTATATATTTTTTTTAAGAAATTAAAAACAAAATTTATTAATTTTAGAAAATATTAAATATTATTAATTTGTAATTAAAAATTAATTTCAGGCGTATTTTATTCGTGAAGGCTATCAAGGAATGGTAGATGGAGGCGATAACATCGTTGAAGCTAACTGGTCTTCCGTATCATCAATAATTCATAGAGGAGGAACCATTATTGGTTCAGCAAGATGTTCTGCTTTTCGTGAACGCAGTGGTCGCCTTCAAGCTGCATTAAATCTTATAAATCATGGCATTTCTAATTTGGTTGTAATTGGTGGTGATGGTTCATTGACTGGCGCAAATTTATTCCGTCAAGAGTGGTCATCATTGTTAGATGAATTATTAAGCACTGGCAAAATCAATGATGAACAAAGGAAAAAATATCATGTTTTACACATTGTGGGAATGGTAATAAATTGTTTTTGGTATTTATTTAATTATTAATTGCTATTAGGGAATGCATTTTGTTTGTTGAGTTAAAGAAAATTTTTAAACTATAGTATGTCAATTTGTATAAAGCCAAAACTTTGAGACAGCCTTAATTATAACAAGTATCTATAAAATAATAAGAATTTAAAAGTAACATTCAAAAAATCATCAAACAGAAATTATGATTTTTATCTTTATTTTTTCACGTTTGCTTACAAACTAAAAAAGTCAATTCTTTAAATCATGAAAAAAGTCATGGTGTAAATTATCTCTAAGTGCACTTTAGCTATGTATTTAAAAAAATTTAAATGAACAATGGCAGAACAAAAAATGCCATTCGGAAAAGGCTTGTATATATTTTAAATATGTTGAGCATAATTTAAAATGAATTTCATTAAATAAAATGTAGACCTTAGCACCAAAACGTAATAATTCCATCATAAATAATTTTGAGTAAATTAAGAAAACTTATTTCACTATAAATTGCAAAAAAAGGTTATATTCTCTTTATAAAAAAAGTGTTTCAAGTCATAAGACCTGAGTTGTCTGTTTAATTAAAAAGTTACGTTTTGCGATCGATTTGGAAAGTTACATTTTGAAATGAAATGAAAAATGTGTTATTTTTTAGTACAATGAAATAATTTTTTTGGTATATGAAAAAAAAAATATTCACGAAAAATAAAACAAAATTCAATACAAGTTGAAAAAAAAAATATATCGTCAACTATACAAAAAATATAAAAATTCAACTTTTATAAAAATTGTTAGGTTTTGGTGCGATCAGTAATTTTCAAAACCTTTTTGTAAAGAATTGATTAGTTTTTGGCGATTTTATTTAACTGCATTTAGTGCGAATGTCTACAAATATTGATACATATGTATATACATACTTCGTCGTTCTTATTTCAATACCTGTAAATTTAAAAGAATTACTTTCATAAAAAGGCAATTTGTAAAATTGTTCTCAAAATAATTTGTTTATTTAGAAAATTTTTAAACTTATTTTCGTGAATTTCAATTATAAAACGCATTCTCCAATTAAAATATTGCCAATTTTCCAATGTTATATTTATGTTTCAATATAAATATGTACATATTTATGTATTTTTTAGGTTGGTTCTATTGATAACGATTTCTGTGGCACTGATATGACAATAGGTACAGATTCGGCATTGCATCGCATTATCGAAGCCATCGATGCTATTGTTAGTACAGCTTACTCCCATCAACGTACATTTATTATGGAAGTTATGGGAAGATATTGTGGGTAAGTAAGATTTATTAATAATATTAATTATTTTAATTTTCTTATCAATTAAAAACTTTTTAATCACAGTTAATTGTGGTATTTAAAACAAAAATTTTTAAAATAAACTTTAGTACAAATTCTGAACTTAATTGAAAATTCGAGATGAAATCTAAATTTAAAATTATTACAATACAATTGGCTGAATGTTTAATAGAAAAGTCAAAACTACTTAAGTACTTAATTGTTTCCATATTAAGCTGTTAATTTCTTTGCATAAGCTATTTACCCGTAGTTACTGGCATTATATCAGAGGCTGATTATGTTTTTATTCCCGAATCGCCGCCACCAAGCGATTGGCCAGATAAACTTTGCGATAAATTACTACAGGCAAGACTTAATTAATTTTAGTAGGAATTCAATTTCTGTATAAAAACTCTTTAAACCTCATTATTAAAATTTCATTATTAAAAGCATATACATTTACTAGAAAAATACAAATAGTTTTCAATATAATTATTAATTAGATATTGCTTAAGGTCATTGGCATAGAGCACACTTTTATATAATTGTGTAGTTCCCATATGGTTATGGTTTAGTTCAGATTTACAAAAGATTGATTTCTTTAGGATACATTGGTCATTGGATTATTAAAACTTTTTGTGCTAAAAAAAATTGTGGGAAAAAAATATTCATTTTTTAAAATTAAAATATTGAGGTGTTCTTGATTTGAAATATAAAAGTGTTCACATTCAATTGTGCTTGAACATTTTAAGTAAACATTTTAATAAACATGTGAATGCGGTGTAGTATTTCTATTAAATTATAGATCTAGGATAATTGCTTACTGGAGTTTGTCCACCTTTGTTCCTTGTTGTATGTTCTCTATTATCCATTCTATGTTTATCATTGTTATTGCAGCTATTTGAGTCTTGTAGCTGGTTTGTCTAGTGAAGCTGATTTTATTTTTATTCCCGAATCACCTCCGAGCTCTAATTGGCCCGAAGAGCTTTGCCTCCAATTAAGTCAGGCAAGAATAAATACAATTTTTAAATCGTTTTACTTTTGCCTATAAATTTTTTAATGTCGTTTTAAATTGCTTATTATTATTTTTTTTAACTAAATCCAAAAATATATTCAATATACATACTTTTTTATTTCTGGCTGTTATTTATTTTTATTAGAATTTATTTATCAGTAGCGTTGACAAAACAAATGCAGTTTCATTTATATGTTAAAAATGTACATAACATGGATCATCTATCATTTAATACATGCGATACTATTTTTGCATTAAAAGCTTTTTTTTAAACATGGGGATATGTCAAAGCATTCGCGGTTTTTATTTTGTTGCAAAATAACAAATCTAACGCCAAATAATATTGATATTTTTCTAACCTGGTTTTGTCTGCTAAGATTGAAATTTGTTATGCCATTGTTTTATCGAGCTTACACCACGAGCGATACGTATTTACTTCCACATTTTGGAAGTATATATCTCCACGTTTCTAAAACTTTAATATATGTACATATTTTTCTGTAGCTAGTCGCATTATACATACATATAATGAGGCCAGTTAGTATATACATATGTATTATTTAACAAAAAGTATATAACTTTGACATTCATATCATATTTACGTAATTTGGATAAAAAATTTTTAGTTATTTAGCTCTTCAAGCTGGTATGTCTACCGGATCTGACGCAATATTTATACCGGAAGATCCGGCTCCAAGGGATTGGAGCGATATTTTGTGTGAACAATTATTACAGGTTAGGCTGGTATTTAAGTTGGCAATTATCGAAACTATTGATTATTAACAGAACATAAAAAAAGAATCATTACTCAAATTCTATCGAATTATATAACTTTATATATTGCAGAAAATAAAACTCAGTTTCTATATTCATATATTCGACTTGATATTAAAAAAATTATAAACTTCGAAATTAGATTAATGTAACTAAAAACATAAGCGAAAATTTGAGTTTTGACACTATTATTGCAATCAAGTAAAAGTTTTGTGTATATTTTTTGTGTCTGATGTAAACATAAATTTAGTAAGTTATTTTACATTATAATAAAAATATATTGCCAAGTACTAATAGTAATACGTGTTCTATGTAAAATCTTTTAGTTATTGAAAAAAGTATCTGTGATATATGTATAATGGGAAGTGTTTAAACTTTATTGTAATTCAAAAAAATAGGGCGAAAGATCCAAAGCTGGTTTATACTTTTACTTTTAAACACCTTAAAGTCTTTAAGACTCCATATTTGAAGCAGTTATTAAAAAAATGATTCATAATAATGCATTAAAATCTTACATTATTGTACCCTACACTACTACTATATACATATTTGTTTATATTTGTCTTTCTTTCTTAAATACCCTCAAAATAGCTTTCTGAAATTTAATGATTTTATTTTTTATAAACCTTTACAACGAATATTTTCAAGTAATTTTCGTGTATATGCTTTTTTACTTAATCTCATGCATTTTTCATTATTCATTTGGTGTTGGATTTTCATAATATCATCATAACTTGTATATAGTAATATAATATAATTATAACACTGCTTTTAGATTTATGTATTTCTAAAATAAATCTTTGAAAGATCTATATATATTCTCAACTGAAAAAAAATAAATTAATAACTGTGCAAAAAATAACTATAAAATATTTTGTTCATGTTTTTTGCTTAGTTTATGTTTTATTTTAATATCATCAAATCTACAAATAACATTCATACTGCAGTAGTAATACAGTAGATAGTTGATAATATGTATTTCTTAAAGTAGAACTTGGAAAGATCTATGCAAAACCTTTGAATGTACATACAAGTACACACATTCTTGCTGCACAAATGCACATATATACAATATAGTAAATCTGCATCGATTCTTTCATGTGTATGTTACTGAAATCGTTATATTAAAAAAATATTAATTTATTTTATTTTGTCGACGTTGGGGTATAATAGGAACGTAGTGCTGGTCAACGTTTAAACATTATTGTTGTGGCTGAAGGTGCTATTGATCGAGATGGTAAACCTATATCGGCTGAAGATGTGAAAAAGGTGGTTGTTGATAAGCTACAACAAGATACTCGGATTACTGTTTTGGGTCATGTCCAACGTGGTGGAAACCCAAGTGCTTTTGATCGAGTTTTGGGATGTCGTATGGGAGCTGAAGCAACTTTGGCTTTAATGGAAGCTACAGTAGATAGTGTACCCGTTGTTGTTTCACTCGATGGCAATCAGGCGGTGCGTGTTCCATTGATGGAGTGTGTTGAGCGCACTCAAGCTGTCGCTAAAGCAATGGCCGATAAGAATTGGGATTTAGCTGTTAAATTGCGTGGACGTTCATTTGAACGTAATTTGGAAACATATAAGATGTTAACCCGTTTGAAACCACCTAAGCACGAGGGACAGGTTAGTTTTACATTGTATTTTACAAGAAATAGTTTTACGTTGTTTTACTTAAATTTAGGGTCATCGTTTAGCTGTTATGCATATAGGTGCGCCCGCTTGTGGTATGAATGCTGCTGTTCGCAGTTTTGTGCGTAATTGCATTTATCGTGGTGATGTCGTATATGGTATTCATGATGGTATTGAGGGTCTAATAGCTGGCAACATTAAAGAGATGGGTTGGTCTGACGTTACTGGTTGGGTGGGCCAAGGTGGTGCTTTCTTGGGAACAAAGCGTACTTTGCCAGAGTGCAAATTTAATGAAATAGCTGGAAGACTCAGGGAGTTTAAAATTCAAGGTCTTTTGATTATTGGTGGCTTTGAGGCATATCATGCTTGTGGCCAAATTGCCGATCAACGTTCAAACTATCCCGAATTTTGTATACCATTGGCTGTTATACCATCCACTATTTCCAATAACGTTCCTGGTACTGAGTTTTCGTTAGGTGCCGATACTGGTCTCAATGAGATCACTGAAATTTGTGATCGCATTCGTCAATCGGCTCAAGGTACTAAGAGACGTGTTTTCGTCATCGAGACTATGGGTGGTTATTGTGGCTACTTGGCTACATTGGCTGGTTTAGCAGGAGGTGCCGATGCAGCTTATATATTTGAAGAGAAGTTTTCAATCAAAGATTTGCAACAAGATGTCTATCATATGGCATCCAAAATGGCCGAAGGTGTACAGCGTGGTTTGATTCTCCGAAACGAAAAAGCTTCTGATAACTATAACACTGATTTCATTTATCGTTTATACTCGGAGGAAGGCAAGGGATTATTCTCCTGTCGTATGAACATTTTAGGTAAGACTTTACAATATTTTAATGTGTTATATTACAATAAATAATTATACATATATATATTTTTTTTTATTTTAAGGCCACATGCAACAGGGCGGATCTCCAACACCATTCGATCGTAATATGGGTACAAAAATGGCAGCCAAATGCGTGGAGTGGTTTTCCGAACAGTTAAAAAATAACAAACAAGCTGACGGTAGCATTAATTGCACTGACAAAGAATCTGCAGTTTTGTTGGGTATAGTAAGACGCCAATACAGATTTACCCCCTTGGCTGATTTAATATCTGAAACCAATTTCGAGTAAGTTTAAATCTAATAAAATTCATCCAAATTATTATTATTAAGTGTATTTTTAGACATCGTATTCCCAAAAGCCAGTGGTGGTTGAAATTGCGTCCTCTGCTCAGAATATTAGCTAAGCACGATTCGGCCTATGAGGAGGAAGGTTTGTACATAACCGTTGAAGAAGAGTGCTCCACCGACGCTGTGGCTTAAGTGTAAAACCATACATTTTCAACAGCTGAGTCACATTCATTAATATGTTAATGATTTTTAGCTATCCGCCAGTCAGTTTTAAGTTAATTTGCTCCAAATTATATAAAATATTGCACAAAATCAGCTTTTTAATTAATATTTATATAGTACGCATACATTTTATTTTGCAACTTCTAAACATTAAATTAATCATTTTTTGTATTAAATTATGTATTTTAAATCATTAGTTTCATTTTTTCCTGATTTTACAAAACACTTTTATCATAAAATAGACAAAGCAAATGTTTTATTCTAAAACTCAGGTCTCCTCTTTAATTGAAATGATCCCAGTGTATTCGATATAACATTTACATATTAATTTCATAAGCATTCATTACATTTTATTTATTTAGTTTCGTAGATACAATTTAGATCTATTACGTTACACTCAAAAATTATAACTAAAAAATTTATTAATTCTTACAAATTTCAAGCTGCTGCAATTCTTTGTAAAGGATTTTTAAAACATTTCAATCCTCATTAGAAAAACCATAAGATATAACTAATTGTTAACAATTATTAATTGTTATTAAATTTATTAATTTGTACAAGTTAATCTTCTCGACTATTTTATTAAGAGAAACAATAAATACACGAAAAAAAATATACATACATACATACATATATGTATATTGATAGATGTTGTATTTTTTTCTGTATAAAAAAAATATTTAATAAATTATAGTATAACACTTTGAGACAAACAAAACACAATATACATATGTATATCTGATTTTTATTTAATTTCATCATAATATTCACATATTAGCCACCTAAAAAATATATGTTCATTAGGAGAAATGGGCAATCTGTAACTAAACATTTATAAGATGTTTCTTTACTACAAAAAAAAAAGAATATAAGGAATCCTCAAAATTTAATACTGCGAATCTCAATATCGTTTTTTGATGTCTTTTGTAGGAAGGATTGTTCGTTGGTGGAATCAATTACCTTTTCGTGTTCTTATTTTTTTCAGTCTAATAATGTTTTTCGTCTAAAACCCATTAATTATTTTTCTAATAATTAAATAAAACATTATTATTCTGAGTACTTTTTGCTACTGATTTTGTTTTTGTTTTCCGTTTTTTACTGCGTCTAGGAAGCCAATTATAATTGTGAAATGTTTTTTAGGATATCTATAACCTTTATCTTACACATATATTTATATTTTAAGAATGAAAGAATGCTTTCTTTCTTATCCTATACGAAAGAAATTTGTTTTTCGTTTCACTAACTTTATTTTATGCAAAAGATAAGTCGAAAGAAAACGTAACTATTTTCATACAAATTTCTGTTTCATTATTTCGAACAAGTTACCAGCAATACGAAAGCAAATGTCAAAATGATTTACTTGATATTTTGTTTTCGAATAGAAACGAACGAAAGGCTTCGAAATAGTGAAACCAAAATTAATTCCAATTCGAGGTAGTCACTTTCTTTCGAGTAGATTTTCTTTCGAAATCGTGAAACAGGTAAATATTTTTATTTTAAATATTTTTTAATGAAAATAAATTCTGGACTAAATTTTGGTATATGAAAGAGTAATCCGTAAATTACTCGCATTTGTCCAAACTTATCAAGAAAGTAATGAAACACTTTTGTTTTCTCTGTAAAAATTAACAACTTTTTTTAATTACCGAATTATTTTTCATATAAATATATTTCTTTAGGTTAATAATACGTCATATGAATTTAAAAAATTGTATTTATGTAGAAGAATTAGTTTACGAACGTTTTTCGTAGATAAAATATTTTCTTAAAAAATGCAACAAAATATAGAGAATGAGATAGTATTTCGTTTAAAGTCTCATGGAATGTTTTTAGTGTAGCAACATTCGTTTAATTATGTTTCATTGGAATATAACCAAATTTTTGAGAATAAATTCCTGTCATTTTATCGAAAAGACTTCATATGTTTACAGTAATTTGAACTGCGACAAAGAAATATTTTTTTTCATAATTTTTAAGTTACCCTAATATGCGTACATACTTATATTAAGACAAATTACTAAAAGATCCCCTTAAGTGATTCATTTAACTCCAACTAATAAGACTTACATTCTTCGAGCAATGTGAGAGCAAATAACGATAGTGATTATGAATGTATCGTACGTACCATACATTCATGCATGTTTACATTTTTATTTAAATATTATTTTTAAACTAGTCAGATTGAATTATAGCGTTTAACCACAGACATTGATTTCAAATGTTGGCGGATAATGAGAATCCAAATGAAGAATCTACATTGCTTGGCAAGCATCGGAGGAAAAACAACGATTCCATGTCTACTATATCCGGTGACAGTTTTTTTTCCGAAGTAGATATGGATCACATTGAATTTCAGTGGAATTGGCGAAGGATCCGTTTCTATTTAATTGAACTAATGGTGTTAATATTAGTATTTGCGTACAATTTGTCAGGTATGTGTTTTTTTCGAAAACATAAATATGTACTACATATGTGTGTATTAAAAGATCCTGATAGAATTTTAAGAAATATGTGTTACTTCTCTGCAAACATTTAAGATTTTTTTTAACATTCTTAAAAAAGTCAATGTTTAAGTAGTCTCTGGACCATATACAAGGACTTTCGAAGATATATTTTTTAAAAAATATAATGAAACATTTATTTTATACATATATACATACATAATTATGTATAATAAATTAGTGGCGCAATTCACGAACAATTCTAAATGTACAACCCTTTCAAACATATTTTTAACAACAAAGAGTGAGGTAATTTTTTTGGTGAGTGACTTCCAAATATATTTATATTTTTTTTACTTTTTTTTTAGCAAAAAACCAAACAATGACAAACGAAAACTGAAAACAAAGTGGCGGCAAAACTATCAGCTGTTGTACACTCTTGTAAAAATAACGTTCATTTTGACAATAGTTTTTAGCAGAATAATTTAACAAACATGTGGTAAATAAAATGCGAATGCATTTGTTGTTGCGATATAGCTACTTACAATCATTCGCGAATTCCGCTAGTATTAAATAAAACGTAAAAAGTAATGGAATCTTAAACAGTTAAAATCAAAGTCAGGGTCAAAACTCATGTTTTTGAAAATTTTGTTTAACAAATATACAAAACTAATAATTTCTTCAATTTCTCAAAAATTTCTGTCTAAATAATTATAAATGTGCTTACGAATTAGGATTTAAATATAGGTTTTTTGTTGTATATCTTTTGCGATGTCATCAAGGACATTAAATTTGAGAGGAAGCTGCAATAATTTAATTTTTAAACCTGGTCCAAAAAGAGGTCTTAATAAAAGAAAAAAATTTTGTAATATGCTATTACCAACGAACTAGAAATATTCTAACTATTTTGTATACAGAACAGGTTTTACTTTTTTACCAAAAAAGTTCTTTTAACAAAAAGGATCGAAGCACTGATGTTTACATCACTGTGAAAGTTATGCATTTTTACCATTAAGATTTTTTTGAAAAAAATCTTTGAAATTAAAAGTCCTAAGGTACTAATCACGAAAAGATTGTTTAGTTTGTTTACTGAATTACACATTATCAGGCATGTCATAAATTCCGTTCGGAATTGAAACCATACCGTAGTCAAACCCCCCTCGGAAAAGTTTTGGGTTCTATAGATTCTAAAACAGTACCAAATACCATAGGTGGAAAAGGTATATTGGGATTGTGCTGATGTTTGTAACGCATAGAAATATTGGTCTGCAACCCACCTTTTAGTATACCAATCGACTCAGAATCATTTCCTGATGTAATGTAACTTAAAAGATAATTTGATGAAATTTGGCACAGGCTCATGAGTATGCTTTCCCGGAATAGAGTTTTTAAATAATATTCAGCACAAATATTGCTTATGATTACCCTTATCAGTGTACCTTATTTTGTATGAATAGGCCCATATTTCACCATACCTCTTATACAAAACATTCGCAAAAGTAAAAGCACAAAAACGCTTATAAATCTAAAGATAAATGCATTTTATTACTAAAACTTTGCACAGATAAATATTTTGTAAATATAAATCAATAACCGAAATTTGGTAACAATCGATTCACAATTGACCCTAGCTTCCATATCTCTTAGTCGAAAATGATATAAATCTACTTAAACCTTGAAATTTAAAAAAATAGCACATAGTATATAAAATATAGTCGGGCCTGACCGACTATAGCTTTTCTTACTTGTTTATCTGAAATTAGTAACTTTTTCTTTGTTTCAATAAATAACATTTAAGAAATTGTTCAAATACTGAATAAACGAAGAAAACGTACAAATTTAATTCCATTCCGAAAAAAAAAAAATTTTACTTTTTGTTCCACTTCCGAACGGAATTTAGTTCTGTGACATGGCTGTATATATAGATAATTATTCTATAATAAGCTTTTAAAATGTACTTATTAATAATTACTGCATACATAAATACTATATACTTTTTTAGCTACTGTATTAAAAAGTAGAATAATATTTCAAACATGTACAACTGTGTTTGATTATAACATCACCGAATGCCAAAAGTTATCTACCCGAAACACCTCGGATTATATTAAGGTAGGTTAAATAACCACCACTTAACTGTAGTTAATAAAAATTATAAATGTGAATATTTTTTTTGGTTTGGTAAACCCTTAAGAAAATTGAAGAAGAAGTTCAGCCATATGCTGCCCGAATTTTTTTGACCACCTCGGTAATTCAAAGCATTGTACCAGCATTATGTGGATCCTTCATTGGAGCTTGGTCTGATCGGTTTGGCCGTAAACCATTGTTAATAGCATCGTTTACTGGTAGCAAAATAATTGCTTATGTTTACAATCTAAATATTAATAACTTTTAAATTTTTAGGTTATTTTCTTTTCTACACTATTACCTCTATTATAAGCTATTTTTCTGATATAAAAAATGTCAACCCTTGGTACTATTTATTGGCCTGCCTGCCTCTTTCTCTCTTAGGGGATAATGTAACATATTCTGTAGCAACTTTATGTTATATATCTGATGTGTCAACGGTCGAAGAGAGGCCATACAGGTAATTATTATTATTAAAAAGGTGTATCTATTTTCAATCAATACCAAAAATATCAAAAAAGTCGGAAACTTTTATATAACGTGTACATAAGATTTACATATCGAGAGCCTATATTCAATACCGTCTATGAAACATTTTTTTCAAAATAATGTTTCATTGCAAAACTGCTTTTTTATAATATATAACATTTTGGCTTAAATATATTTGTACAAGAAAAGACTTCCGTTAAAATATTTTAGATATTAAACAGTTTTTTGCCTCTCCTTAAAAAATTTTTATTTGGTTCATAGTCGGTATTGAATATACGCTCACGATATGTATATTAAACAGTAGATTAAAAATTATTTCAGATACATTTAATTTTCAAATGCAGACTTATGCAATGTCAATAATTTAAATTCATATATTAATAGAATGGTATTTTACGAAGCAATTATATATATTGGACTAATGGCAGGATCGTTTTCGTCTGGTTATATATATGAAGACAACACATCATCGACATTAGTCTTTTCAATATCTGCACTGTGTTTGTTGTTTGCTACGTCTTTTATTATTTTGGTAATACCGGAAAGCCTAAATGTTAATAATCAACTAATAGCAACTATTGAAGGGCACAATGGTCAAGAGGGTCAAAGGAGTTCGAAAAATGTATTTGATTGCAAACATATAAAAGAAATGTATACGACATGTTTTAAATTTAGAGATTATGAGGCTCGGTCTGTAGTATTACTGATTGTATCTACATTTGTCATTTCTGCTTTTATTGTAGGTAAGATTAATGTTATTATTACTTACATATGTATGCACATATATTTTTTTTTTGTCTTAAATTAATGTTAATTTTTTTTCGTTACAATCTAAAAAACTTATTTTCGATTAAAACAAAAAGTTTTAATGACATTTTATTGTAAAACACTTTATTAGTAAAATTTAGATTACTTAAAACTTATAACAGATTTATATAAAACCTATAACAGATTTATATATAAATGTATATATCTGTGGTAGTATGGAAGAATAGCTTAAGTCGAAAATTGGAGTTTTGAGATATCATCAATTCTGTGTAATTTTTCTTATGAATTAATATATTGGTAAATGTTTATTAGAGAAGAAGAATGAATGAAAAATATTGTTAAATTCAGAAGATTTTACGTTTTTTCTATGAAATTTGCTTTGAACTGGACCTTATGTAACTTTGAGCGGTTCCGTTTAAATTAAGAGTATATATTGTGTGGCATTATGTAAACATAAGTTGTTTGACAACAATCTCTCTCTGTTATCCTTGACTCCTAGTGGGGCATATACCCTCAAATGAAAATAATGACTTTATTTTTTCAAAGTCAACATTTATACAGTTTAGGTGAAGTTAAGATAAATCGTTATATTATAAAAGAAAAATATGAATATGTACACAAAAATATGTGTACATAAGTCGTTCTGATCAATGCATTATTGATTCAAAAAACTTAAGTTAAAAAGTAAACGTACATAACATTGACAAAAACCCAAATTTTTTAAAACGGACTAAATACATTTTAAGCGCCTTTGCTTCTGTAATACAATAAACGCCTTAAATCAATTCTCCCTTATGTCGACTTAAGCTACTCTTCTATATTGCCACTGATATGTATGTAGGTTAGTAAGTTCTATCTGCTACGTTTGGAAATTATAGCTGTAACATAAATTGTTATGTGGTTTCAAACAGTTAAGAAATACACTTCCTGGAAATGGTTATTCTAAAAAAGGACATATGCAGAACAATGAAGGATAATTATAACAAACTTAAGTATAATTTTAAAAATATTTAATTTATTTTGCATATAGGAAGAGTTCAATCAAGTCTTAACAACTTTTAAAAAAATATTAATATTAATAAACATATCGTCGGCCTATATCTATAATGGCTTATCTGCAAAATACTGATTTTTCAGGAGAAGCAAAAAACTCTTTAATTCTCTTATTAGTGAGTTTTTAACAAAGTGATCTTTTACAATATGATTGGTAGACTCCTTCTTCTCATTTCCTGAAATAAAATTTTCGAAAATTCAAAAAGAAGAGTATTCGCATTTGATCCCAAATCTATTACATTTATTTATTAATGTAACAGACAAATTTATTGATAAAAAGCCAAAAAATGTTTGCGGAGAAACCAAATTCTTCGACGCGTTTCGATGGTTGGTTAAGCCATCTCTTTAGGAAGTTTACAAACAAAACTTTTCAGAATTATGTTCTTAAACCATAAGTAAATGTTTGTTTTTGTTCAGTCGATAATCTACGCTTTTACTTATGGTTTATGAACATAATTCTGAAAAGTTTTGTTTGTAAACTTAGTAATAATGCGAGGTTTTCGATCTGTCTAAATTGGGGATAATCCTCCTGAAGAGATGGCTTAACCAACCATCGAAACGCGTCGAGGAATTTGGTTTCTCCGCAAACATTTTTTGGCTTCACACTATAGGTAAAGCGCGTCATACGGAATCGTATGGTATAAAAATCTCAATTTCTAAAATCTGTAGATAAGCCATTTTAGATATAGGCCCACGATATGTACATATTTTTGTATGTTGTTCATAACCTATTTGCTTTACATATGTTATATGAATTTAAATAGATTAAGTCCAAAACCTTTAACCTGTTAATTTAAATATTTTTATTTTAACTATTTTAACTAAGTACATATGTATATTAACGTATGAATTTACAAAGTAGATCTGTGTATAACTATTAAAATAATTAATTTCCTTTCTCTGTAGACGGGTCTACAAGTGTTTTTTATCTTTTTATTCGTGAAAAGTTTCAATGGACGATTAAGGAATACACAACTTTTGAAACCATAAGTATATTGGTACCCATCTTAGGAAACATTTTGGGAATATGGCTACTAAGAAAAGTATAAAAGTTACATGGTAATTTTAAATTGTTAACACTAAAACCAATAATTATTTTCTTATAAGGTCTTAAAAATGTCATTATTAAATCTTGCCGTTTTGGGATTACTATCAAATACTTGTGGTTATTTGATGAAGGGGTTTGCAGCAATTAAATGGCAACTATATTTAGCCATATTTTTGGGTACATTAAAATCACTTGTCAATCCAATTTTACGAACTGTATTGAGCAAAATAATGCAATCAAATGAATTGGGTACGTAAAATGGGCTATTTGAACTTTGATAAATCTCTACGAAAATTCCTTTAATATTTGCAGGAAAAATATTCTCATTTGCTAGTGCTTTACAAGCATTTGTGCCTTTTGTTGCATCACCTTTGTACATAATTGTTTACGATTTAACCATTCAAACTTATCCAGGTTTCTTCAATATTTTAAGCGCAAATTTTTGTCTAATTGCGATTGGATTAATTTTGTAAGTAGAGTTGTTTTAAAGTGTAAAATTTAAATTGCAACTACAATATATTTTATTTATTTTTAGAGTGATTATTCGCAAAAAACAAAAATTTCCTGATTATTACAGAGGCATTTTAAACTAATTTTGTCATTTATCAACATACATATATTTCAAAATATATACAAATAATTTATTAAAATTTAAATGTGAGCAAAATAATTTTCCCAACAACATATAAAATGCATATAAAAAATATGTATAAAAGCAAAGACAATTTTTTATTAAAAACTTAAATGCACACTGTTATTAATTTAGATTAATATTTTTAATAATTTAAAAAATTTCGCTTCCGTAACTTTCACATATAATTTGACAGATATTTTTAAAAATTTTAATTCTTTTAAAGAAAACAGAAAGGCGTTGCTTTTAAAAATTGCTTGATTCAACTTTAGCTTTATTAAAGCCAAAAAAATAAAAAATTGTACATACAACAAATATAGTCGATGAATACCACAAAACTGTTGATGTAAATGATTTTTCGTCTACAATCTTAGGTTCGGTTTGTTGAGAGTGAGTGTTCAAAAAATATAGCATCGCTTCAATAAATGTGTTAACTATCGTATGCAATTTAAATGAGTTTTGATATTTCAACAATATTTGAGTATGTATGTACGTACATACATACATATGTACATATATACTTACTTAACAAACGTGTAAAAAATCCCCTGAAATATTTAGAAAAAAGTTTAAATCTTGGATAAAACTCTCATACAAACATGTGTGTATGTATGGATATGTATGTATGTAGATAAAAGTTATTTTTGTTGTCAAGATTTCTTTTTTACTTTTTGTTTTGAATAATTTAAATAGATTAAGTCAGTGTGAGCAACATCATTTTAAAGATAACTACTATTAATATTTTGAAAAAAAAAAAGAATTTTAATCTAAAAAAATGTAACATACATAAATATGTATCTTAATATCTCGGTATAAATAAAAATTCTGAAATGCACTTATAAAACTATTTTCATATACATACATACCTACAAATATAAATAGGTAATTCTACTAACGCATTTTCATTAAAATAACATAATTAATACTAAATAAATAATTAATAAGTATGATATGTATATAGAATAGTATATGTACATATAAACAAACATATGTACATGGATATCAGTACGTCACGTAAAGGTACTATAAACAAAATAATCCACTTACCACAATAATATCAAACAAAATAAATATAATTAATATGCATGCGATCATTTATAATTATTGATATTAAGAATGTTTTGAGCGAAAGCTTTATAGAGAGGAAGTCAATGATAGATTCGACTTCAGTATAAACTTCAGTCGAAATACAAACTTTGGTGTGAAAACGAGAATACGAGATTAGCAAACAACGTTCATTATAATTTTTGTCTAGAAGTTGCTAAGTATCAATATGGTCGAATCACAAATAACGTTAATTTGGAAACGTTTGAAGGAATATCGATGGGGAACGTTTTTTCATATGTTTTACATAGAACCTATTGTTTTTATTTTGGTATTCTCGCATAGTTTGTCAGGTAATTTTTAAGACTGAAATCTTTGCAAAAATTAAAATAAAATGAAATTCTTTCCAATTCAAAAAAAGGAACAATTATGAAAAATGAAGTTTTATATCAAACATGCACTACAATATTTCATTATAATGAAAGCGATTGTCTACAATTGGGAACAAAAAATGTTACCAGCTTTTTACAGGTAAGTACACGTTCGGAAATAAACTTTACATAAGTCCGTATCGATAATAGAATGCAGAATGCCATAACTAACACAAAACGAAAAATATTCATTATTTTATCGTAATTTCATGTTGTATTTAAATGTTAGTTATCGTTTAACACACACACATATTGTATGTATGTAAATATAATATATACACATAATGGTAAAATTATTGCAATAATGTTTGTTTATTTATTTTGACTGCTTTAAAAGGATATCGAAACAGAAATTCAACCCTACGTAGCAAATTTGTTTATGATTCGAACTCTTCTTGAAAGTATAGTTCCAGCCTTATGTGGTGTATTTATTGGATCATGGTCTGATCATTATGGTCGCAAGCCATTGTTATTGGTGTCAATGATAGGTAATTCTTAATGACTTAAGGAACAAATTTTAGTGCATTGAATAATTATTAAATATAATTTTTGTAATTTTCGGTTAGGCTTTTCTTGCACATATGTTATTGCGGCAATTATTAGCCAATTATCCGAATATTATCCAGTTAATCCTTGGTATTACATATTGGCCGTAATTCCACATTCCATACTTGGCGGAAATTGTGTATTTTCGGTTGCGGCTTTTTGCTTTATATCCGATGTAACCGATACTAAAACGAGACCATATAGGTAAGTGCTCGTATTTTGGTTATTCATATAAACTATTGTAAAACATTCAAATAATTTTGCCACATTAAGAATGATTTCTTTGGAGGCTTTTTTATCAATTGGGCTTATGGTCGGATCATTATTGTCTAGTTTTGTCTATGCTGCCACGAATGCCACGTTTACATTTTCTTTATCGGGAGTGTTGATGTGCTTTGCGACTGCTTATATAGCGTTATGTGTACCCGAAAGTTTAAAAATCAAAAATCAAGAAACTGAATCGACAACAGTGCAAATATGTTGCAATGATCTTCCAATGAAATCTTCCATGCCAATAAATACGTTGGAAACACAACCTAATTGTAATCAGAACGAAAATAAACATGTTACTAATAGTGACTTTTACGAAGTAGAACTTCAAAAAGATAAAGATGTGACAAAATCTAAAGAATTGAATTCATTAGAAAAATGTAATAAAGATGCTAATACGGGATCGGAAACGGCTGGTTTATTTAGCTATATACATGTCAAAGACATGTGGATTACATGCTTCAAAGCGCGACCTTATTATGATCGTAGTATTATTTTATTAGTTACCGGGACCATGTTTTTGGCTATTTTCGTCTTAGACGGTGCAATGACAGTGTTCTATTTGTTTGTTCGTGAAAAATTTCAATGGACCATAAGAGAATTTACATTCTATGAAACCATAAGCCATGTAACATCAGTATTTGGAGCATTAATTGGATTTTTAATAATGCGAAAGGTACATGAATATACAAGTACAAGTATTGAACTATTATTCATTAATGTGTGCATTTCTTTTCATTTATAACATCCAGGTTTTCAGCTTATCAGTGGTTACATTAGCGTTAATAGCATTCTTCAGTGATATTATTCGAAGTGTTATACAAGGGGTAGCAACTGAAGCATGGCACTTATATATAGCTATTGCGGCTGGAGCATTAAAAGCTGTTGGACCTCCAATGTGTCGTACAATTATTTCAAACATTGTACCTGCTACTGATTTAGGTACATTAAAGTTGGTCTTGGATAAGCCATTCTTTATTTCTCATTTAAAAGTTCGAGATTTGAACAAACAATTGAATTTTGAAAATACGTTAGTTTTTGGCAACAAAATAATACTAACTGAGACCACTTTCAAAATTTGAGAATTAGTCTAAGACATAGCTGTTAAGTAATGATTAGTAATCGTAATGATTACTTATTTGATTACTTTTTTTTGAAAGGTGAAGTAATGATTACAATACGATTATAATATACATATATTATCTATCAAATTAGTCGGATTATTTTTTGATTACTTTTGATTATTTTCTGTAATCGTAAAGTAATCCAGATTAGTAATCAGAAATTGTTTAAAAGAGAATTATATAATCGTTACGAATCTCTTTAAAATGTAGTCTAATTGATTACTAATCGTAATCGAAATTTAACAGCTTTGGTCTAAGATTATGTTAATTAATAATTCTCAATTAGATTTTTTTAACATTAATTACATTAACATATATTTTAGGTAAAATTTTTTCAATCAAAAATATATTGCAGTCTGTTGCACCTTTTTTGGCAGCTCCTTTATATACTATTATTTATAATGCGTCTTTAACAACATTTCCCGGTTTATTCAATATAATCAGTGCAATATTGTATTTGATTGCCTTTATATTTTTATTGTAAGTATGAGTTATGTAAGTATTTTTAAAAGCTGATTATGATAACTTAATTTATTTCTCGTTATAGATTTGTTTTGCGTTTTAAATATACCAGCAAAGAACACTATGCCCAAATATTAAAATAGTTTGATCTCACTGTAACATCAGTTAATTATATACTAAGTCTTATATACCTTTAGTTCAATTATTACAAAAAAAAAAAAAAATAATAAGAAATCAAAACTTAAAAAATTGTAAACTTATTTCATAGCCAATTACACCGTAACATTGAGTAAAAATATCGTTACAATAGAAATTGATGTTTTGATTTGGCATTATTTTTGTTTTATAACCATTTCGAGGTGGTTTAGATATTTTTTTATATTTTTGTATATGTATCTAAAATTTCTTGACTTACGTTAATATAACTCAAAAACCAGTCGCAATAAACAAGATAAACTAAAATTAAAGATCAATCTCTTATTTTAGAGATAAATGATCAATTTCTGCCGAAAAAATCCGAAACTTCGATGGAAAGATTAAGTAGAGGAAAATCTTTCAAAGCTTAGCCTACCCATTTGCTTATAAAACAAAGCGCATGGATTTTTAAAATATGCTCGGCCTTTAACCTTAACTCCTTTTTGTTTTATAATTTTTTATTTGTTTGATAAATGAAAGGGTTAAGTTTCTTTTAAAAACCGTTATCATTTATTGATATATTTTATGTGCTATAAATTTAGGCACAGCCAGTTACAATTTACTAATATTTACATCATACATTTTTTAATTTCTATTTATTTTAACTACCAATTGCTTGATATGTTGCTGTTTGTCCCATAGATTTTTGAATTCCATAAATTGTTCTGAAACATTTAAATAAAGTTCATTAGGTCGAATTTTGTCAAAAAAAATGTATACAATAACTTACGCTATGAAAGTAAAACACAATAAATATAAACCAGCGCTGATAAAATTAAATAAACCTGGATAGTAAACAAATGTAGCATTGTACACTAGTGCATACAATGGAGCTGCTATTATTGGTGATATGCACTCCATTGAAGTCGTTAAAGCAAAGATTTTTCCTTTAAAAACGAAAAATATTTTAAACTGAAATAAATTTTGTAATTTTTGGTACTGTACTTACCGACTTCGGAAGAAGGTGCTACATGTGATAATATTGCTCTAGACATTGGTCCCATTATGCCTCGCATAAAACCTAAGCAGAGGCCCAAATATAACTGCCACCAATATATTGCCGTAGCCCTAACAGTGCTCTCCAAAACACAACTTGCTAATGAGATCATAGTCATCGATACAATGGAGAATTTGAGAATCTAATGATAGGAAAACATTTCTGTGCTTATTGTAAAGAGAAGATAAACTAAACTTACTTTTCTTAAAATAAACATTCCTAATATACTGCCAATTATTTGCACTACGATCCGGGCGGCATTAAATATACTAAAATCTTTTAATGTCCATTCGAATTGTTTTCGAACATACAAGTATGTAACATTTGAATCGCCCTCTAGAAATTTAATATAAAAAAAGGTTGAATAATAAAAAATATTATATTTTTACTGCCTACCCATGGTAAATATAGCAACTGTTAAAGCCATCATAGTTAACCATATAATAATGCGGTCGTAGTTTGGTCTTCTTTTGAGGCAAGTTAGCACCAACTCCTTTGCCAAATCCAAACGGAAGAATTCTCGTATTTTTGACTACAAGTATGTTTAATAAAAAATAATGGATTTAGGTAGCCACCCAATAATTAAACTTACTCCTGGATGTATTTGTTCTGGTTTTAGGCTTTCAACCACAAATATAATAACGTATATCAGTGATAATAAAGTAAGGCAAGACGATATTACAAATACTGTAATTGCATTTGTAGCAGCATATAAATATCCGCTAGCAACGTTTCCTACCATCATTCCCGCACATAGAGAAGCCTCATTCAGTACCATTCTACAGATAAAAAACATTATAGTAATTGTAAGACATAAAGTAGTCCCAACGTTTACCTTAAAGCTCGAGTTTTTTCTGTTGCTACATCTGATATATAACAATAAATACCAGTTATTAAAGCACATGTACCTCCACTGAGAACTGATGGAACGGAGCATAATAAAAATAACCATGGGCTCAAAGATACTTTAGTCGATATAAAGGTCAAAGTCGTTAAAATTATAGAGCTCGTCAGGTAACCTTTGAAAAAGTTTAACAATTTTTTATTTATAATGAAGAAATTTTTTCATCTATTTACCAGTGAATGTTGTTAAAACAATAGGTCTTCGTCCGAATTTGTCTGACCAGGGTCCTATAAATAAACTGACTATAGCAGGTATGATACTCTCCAATAACGAACGTGCCATTAAGATTTTTGCCACATAAGGTTGTACTTCAGTTTCAATGCGCTAAATAGCATTAAAAATAAGTTATTAAAATCAATTATAAATATTGGGGATGTACACTTCACACTGTTATCAACTAATTAGATTGATGATAATTATCAATAAATTAAAGTAAAATTTTGCATTGAATCATCGCATATAATAGTTTTGATTTAACCTAGTAAAAATCTATATACTTGTTTCATCATGTATGTATATACATATGTATATCTTTATAGATTTCGAAAGAAAAGTTATTGCTATTTAATTTCGAGAAATTCAATGAAAAAAATGTTTAATATAAAATAATAATCTTTTAAAGAACAAGACACGATTCCTTTCGGAAAAATCAAGTATGATCTAAGTGGGGAGTTCAGATTTTCAGGGTAAAATGCAAAATTAATTTATAATGGAATTGTTAGGTTTTAGTGAGGACGTCTGCATTTAATTTGGTGAGTACTATCGGTGCTATTATAGTTTGTTATTATTAAAAATTTAAGATATAGATTCAGTTACCATGAAAACATAGAACGCAAAAACAAATTGCAATATTTTTCAAAGTCTTCAATCGCAATCTGAAAGTAAAACCTAAATTTTCATTATTAAATTATACCAAAAGACAAGTCAAATCACCATAAAATTTTAAAACCATTACAAATTTCCGAAACAGATATAAATTGTAATTCTGTATATGAATTCTTTAAGCAATAATGTAATTAATAGACTAAGTCGAAAAAGGAAAAATTGCTTTTTGTAATAAATTTACTTAATTTTTTTAATTTTAATTAAAAGTTATTTAATTATTGCATTTTTAGTCAGTATATTTTTATCAATAATTTTGTTAGGGGCATAAGAATTTCACGTAAATATAAAATTTTCTGTATTTTTTTATTATTTCCTGTAAATACTGATATTAAATAAAGTATTCGCTGAAAACTAAACTTAGACTTTCGGTTTAAAATATAATTTAGGGAGGTGTCATTTTATGTAAACATATTCTATAAATAATATTGCATTTTGCTTTGTCTTGCTTAGCATTGTTCTATTAAAAATGATAAGAACTAAACAATCGAATATAATGTAAGCTAATGTAGTTTTATAAGTAAAATACGTCCATATTACTTAAATCAAGTGTACGCCCTGGTTTTTAAATAAATTGAACAGATTTATTGACTCGTCGTGCCATTAATAATAAAAAAAAAAAAAAACAATGAAATAAAATAAAATTATATGCATGATTTAGGTAGGGAGATTAAAAGAGTCGAAAACATATGTATGACTATATAACAGTCCTATTTATAAATTTATTACCAATTTCATAAAATTTATTTAATCTTATAGAAATGTCCACACTTTACAGGTATCCAAAGTTGAATAAAAAATGAAGATGTTTTTATTGACGTGAAATAATTAGAGATATTTTTATTCTAGTATCGCTCAATTAGCCAATTTGATAAAAATGATCAATTTTGAATATTCAAGATATGTATGTATGTACTTACTCGAACCTCATCAGATTCGGCTGCAACTCCTAGGAGTGGTTGACAAACCGTCTCGTTGTAATGTTTAATATAAATACATGTTTGGTACAATAATTGATTTTGATAGACAGTTGCTGCAACAAAAAAGAAAACCTATAGAATTTGGTGCAGTTGTGGTGTATTATTAAGAACTTACCAGATAAATACATGGATAAAAATACTAAGAAAACTGCGGGCTCCAAAATAAACCAACGATGTTTTACTTCGTTATTTGGCTGAGAAATTGAATTGGAGTTGGTGTTATCATTATTATCATTAGAAACTGTTGCCGACGGTGACGAAGAAGTGGCATCTACAATTTGTGTTAAGTCATCTTCTTCGTCCGCGTCTATGGGGTCATACAGTCTACGTTCATCTTCTGACATGGCTTTTTATTTCAACTGTATTTCTTTTTGTTTGACTGCTTTGTATAAATGAGTGAACAATATAAGCGTTTGTAGGCAGATAGGGGTTTTGTAAATGTTTCTGAAAAGTTTTATAGTTTTTGATTTCATAAATACATTAATTGCGTTGTATCTTATTATGTTAATGGAACTATTTAATTGTATTTTTTTATATAGTTGTACATATTTCGATTTAGTACTGAGTAATATTTGTTCCTCAATACTTCCGTTTCCCTGTAACTTTATTACTAAACTGATTTTCTTGTTTTTTTTTTTTATAAAAATTGTTGCTGATCGTATCTAAACATACACACACACACACTTAAATGTAAAAGTTAAGCTTTCACTGCAATTGGCCAAAAGCAAAAAAACTAATTTTTTTGTTAGTAACAAAGAACTTTCGTTATTTTAACAACAACAAAATATTTTGTGTAAAATTAAAGTAATTTGTTTTAATTGAATCATTCTGCAATTATTTATCCATAAAATAAAATTTTATTAATGTTTATAAAAAAGAGCTTTAACTTTATATATTTCTTTCTTTTTATTTGATTGGAAATCAGCTGTTTTAAAACTGTTGCGTTTAACATAAAGTATCGTCTACAGCAGCTTCCAATCTTACACAACTTCTCCACCTGCAATATTATTAGCACTAGCGTAACATAATCTCTGATGTTTAAACTTATAGCATGATAAAAATAAATTACTTATGAACTACATAAATTAGCATAATCATGAAATTATTAAATGAATGAAACTTCAAAAAACTTTCCTTGCTTAAAACGACAAAAAGCACATTGTTGTTAATCAGTGTTCTTGTTCAAGACAGTTTTTTTAGAACCATAACAGCAAGTAGGAAACCCATATGGGTTTAATATAAGTTGTTGAGATGCGAAATATTTTAGTTATAACAACATCTATTGCCAACGTAAATATAACTGCATTATAAATATGTTCTTACCGAAAATTCCATTAAAACAAAAATTCACAAATATGAACACATATATCATTTTGGTGTAAACGCGTTGTGAAGTTTCTGTAACAAATACAACTCTGTTGATTGGTCACAGGTTGATCTGTAAATTCGAGACTCGTCTATACAAATCACATGACACTGTCATATGCAATAAGAAATTTTCATTATTTGACAGTGGACAACGACGTCGTATTTTCGTATGGAATAGTGATAATTTGGTTTATTTAATTTTTTCTTTTTCACTTTCCATTTTTTAAGCCTAATTTTGTTGTTATCTTGTTTTAATTTTTCACATAATAATTGTTTGGGGTTTTCTTAACAAGAGGAAAATTGAAAATAGGTGAAGTGAAACAAAGAAAAAAATGAAGGCAATGAAATCGTTGATATTGACGCTGTGTGTCATCAGTTTGGCGTTTGCTGAAAGATCTCCAGTACTTTTATGGGGCAGCAACAGGTATGTCTCAAGAATATATTGTTTGTTAAATGGAAATATAATGTAAAACTATTATATGAAAAGTGTGGCTATACCATCATTGGCTACTATTTCCGGGGAAAAATTTTCTGAAGTCATTAGTCCACTCCTGACTGATAAGGCATTGGTTGTATTTTTAGAGAAGGACGTAAGTGGCAAATTTACCAAATTTTTTAAAATAAAATTAAATGTATATTTTTTGTAGTTGACAAACAAGGATTTCTTGTGTGCGAATGTCGATGATGGAAAATCATGCTTCGCTCATCTCCAGGGAATGAGTGATAAAACATTTTATGCTGGTGTCGAAAGTCCCGTAGAATTTTTGGAAGCACTTGAAAGAGGAGTAGAATCAAATTCGGTTGATGCTTCTGGAAAGTTGAGTAAACCTTTAGAAACTACCGCTGGTAAAATCAATTTCGTAAAATTCGACGACGATATATCTGCCTCTCGCGCTTCTAAATTACAATCGCATGGTAATGGACATTATTTGATATACATTCGAAAATATTTTAAACATATTCTCTTTTTAGATTCCATGATTGCTTCGATTGCTTCTCAAGTTGGTGAAAACGTATTCTTTATTTATACCTCTACTCCATCTACATCACTTAAACGCCAACGTCGTGATACCAGTAGTCCTGGTTTTGTTTTCCGTGACGGTGCAAATTTGTTGTTATATTTTCAATCATTGAGCGTAACTGAATCTGGAAAACCAAAGACAAATATAAATGTCGATAGCATGACCGTTACTTCTAATAGTACTTCAATGTCAGTAACATTAGGCCCCTTAACTTTTGATGTTACTAATGCTGGTGGTTACTTTTTTATGAAAAATGTTCGATACCCCCATGGAACTGATTATGTTAAATTCATTGATACCGATGTAAATGCACCGACCGACTTTTCATATTTCTGCGGAGATTTGACTTTGATTAGTATTGCTACAGATAAAGTACCTGCCTACACTTTGGAGTGGAGTTCTTTGCAATTCCAAGCACCTTTCGGCAAGACAAAGAATGAAAGTTTTATATTTGGAGATGCCTGGCATTGTGTAGGCTTCTTTACAGGTAGTATTTTATCAGGTCTGTTAATTGTTGCACTGTTGTTGACTATAACGTTTATTGGAGTTTGCTGGATGATGGACATTAATACCATGGATCGCTTTGATGATCCTAAAGGCAAAACAATTACTATAAATTCTAGCGATTAAAGATTGTATATACATATAAACAAATCAAATTCATATGAATATGTTTATTTACAAAAATTTCATCCAATCTTAAAATTCATTCCCTGATTATAATTATTTATAATTAATTTGGTTTTGAAATATCTTTTATTTCAAGAATTAAAAAAAATGGAAATTTATTTAAAAAAAATTGTGTGTTGGCGTTAACGGTTATACATATATAAGCCACCAATTTTCCTTTACTTGGGTTTGTTCAGCATCCATATTCAAGTGTAGGAAAATTGCTGCCTTGTTTTACTCTTTTCTATTCTCTACAGTTATTCTACCATTATTTTGTATTTCTATATAGTATTGAAAATTTGCACAAATCGACAGGATGTGTAATGTTGTTGTGTATATGATTATCGATTAAAGGTTTTTGTATTTTATATGAAACTTGTATATTTTTACTTACCCTTTATTGTAGACGGTTCAAAGTTTGTCAATAAAAGTTTACTATTTTATTTGTTATTTGAATTGTTTTATTTATCAATGACCAAAAATATATATATGGATGAACTATTAAAAACTTGTTTTCTAAAAATTTTCTAATAATATTTCCTATTTTATTGTATTTTAATAAGTCAGTTCGGTAACGTTGTTTCCTCAACTTTTAAAATAACAACAGTTCTTCTGATTTATTTCCGATTAAAAATTTGTGGTAAATTCTTAAACAATATTATGTTTTAAAATAACATGCATGTTTATAATGCGATTCAAAACAAAAAGTATCGGATTCAAAAGAGGTAAATCATTAGAAGCTATTCACGAAAATTCACTGTATATTTTCCCTATTATTGGAATGAGATTTAAAATTGCAGAACTATGTATTTTAAAAAATTCTGCTAAATGCTATTTAACAGAATTGTCTGTCAAAAACTTGAATTTTTGCATAATTTTTACGATGTAATATAAAATTTATTTTAAACTTTTAGTCACTTTATTGTTTCACTTAAATTCGTTAATAAAATTCTGTCTAAATTTTTAATTAATGATTTAATTTTTCTCAGAGTATTATTGATGTTCAATGAGTCTAAAAAATAGAATCGGATGCAGCTCATTGTCTGAGAGAAGTACCCCTTGTTCCTTGTCGTAGGAATTATATTTCGTCGGCCTATATCTAAAATGGCTTATCTGCAAAATACTGATTTTTCAGGAGAAACTAAAAACTCTTTAATTCTCTTATTAGTGAGTTTTTAACAAAGTGATCTTCCTGAAATAAAAATTATTAGATAAAACCCAATAATCGCGATTTTACGGTTTGTCTTCGAAAATGTTTATATAAATGTGTAGATAAACCATTTTGTTCGCAATGGATTTGTAGGAAAATCCACTTTCCTAAAAGAATTTACAAAATTTTAGCAATTCCTATTAAACAATACTCCCTCATGACTTGGGATCCTTTTATATATTTAAATTCTACTATATGCGACGTTTATTACATTTTATTGGTAATAATTTATTTTTTTGCATTTCTTTTATAAAAGTTTCTTTTATCAAGTCATTTAGCGAATTATCACTCATCAGAAAAGTAAAATAAGTTTTAATAATTTTACGTTTTTACAGATTTTTAGTTTACAACTTTTATGATTATTTAGCAAACACAATGTATATAAACCATTCTGTCTTCGAAAAAAATTGTTTATGTAGATAAGCCAAACAAAAAAAGTGAATAAGTCGCGAATAAATTAACATTTTGATAAAAAATTCACACCGACCGGCCGGTTTTACTGTAAGTAAAATTCCAACTTTCAAAATGACCCACAAAAAAAAAAAAAAAAAAACGCCGAGACACCCCAACTTAATTTAAGAGCATAGAATACGTTGTCATATTCCTTTTCGAAAGATTAGTTAAAAATCAAGAGATTACATTTATAAATTTGTACTGCCTCTCAAGCTATTTTTGAAACTTCCATAAAATATCAACCCTTTTTTGAACCGTGAGTTGCTGTTTAAAATAATATCTATAGATGTATGTATATGTGGTCACATATATTCTTTTTTTTTAATATTGCGATTTATTTCGTAAATATTTTATTTAATTTTTATTAAGTTTTTTATTTTTTTTACAATCACATTTTAACTGTTTTTACTAATTAGCATTTTTAATAACAATATTTTCATTATTTTTCCTTTGATTATTTATTTTGAAGTATTATAAGAGAAATATTAGTATTTACATAGAAAATCTTAAGGAAGTAATTAAATTTTTACAATAATACAAATGTATGGGTAGTTTATGTCATTTATCAAAACTTTTGTTATAATATTTGCAAATAATGGAAAGTAGTATTTATTCTTGATTTTCCAGATATTATTTTAAGCAAACCTAGAAATAAATTTGTTTTTTTTTAGAATAGTCACAAATATTTGTTAACCTTTCAAAATCCAAAACATCCTATTAAATTTAGAGAGATCAAAAGGTCCTCTATGGATATTTGGAATTTAATATTTTTGATTTCGCCAAACTATAACGCTTTAGCCGTTTTCACATATTTTTTAAATTTCAAAATATATAAAATTACCCATTATTAAACATAAAATTACCCATTATTAAACTTAAGTACACACAGAAAACTTGCAATCAATATATGTAGACGTTTGCCAAAACTTTTCAATTTTATTATTTGAAAAAACTAAGTTAATACTCTATATACTTGTATTTAATGAAATAATAAAAATAGGTTACAAATAGGTTTTTAAAAATATCGTTCTTAACAAATCATAACAAGTGCAATTATTAAAGGCTTATTGTAGGAATTTTGTATGGAAAATTTGAATTATAAGATATTTTATATCAATTAGTCTTGATTTTGGTTGGATTTTTCGTGAATTTTTTGCTTTTGATTTTTTTTCATACCTGTAGCAAAAAAATGATTTCTTATTATGTTTTTGTACAAAAAAATAAAACATTTTTCATTTCGAGATGTAACTTTTCAAATCAATCGCAAAACGTAATTTTTTACAAAAAATAATAATTTAATTTACTCAAAATGAGTACGTAATGCGAACGTCTACATATCAACATTTTTTTTAAATTGCCATTCAATAGAAACCCAATATGTACTTCGTAACAGTTTTTCTGTATCACAATTTGTTGTTCAATGTTGTTATAAATTAAAGTTTTAATAGAATACAAAACGTATTGGTACTAGGAATGTGTAAATTCTTGTCATTAGTATTCAATTTTTATCTATTTCTTTATTACCAGGTATTTAACAAATACAAAAATTAAGATATCTATAAAATACGATTGCCGCTGGAGTTGGTTTTGAAAACTACAAAAAGTTCTTATAGCATTATCAATTTTCGGCTTAAGAAAAACCAATTTAATGACTTAAAAATTCGCTCTTATCGTTTTTTTTTTTTTGACAGAGACAGATAAGATTTTGAAATACCCATACATTTTGATCTGGTTAATTTCTTTTTTACATATTGTAGTTGTGCAACTAATTAAATTAAATTAAATTAAAATTAAAGCTATACATGGCAACTTCCATCCTTATGCATAGTAAGTAATATTAATTTTATTTGTAAGGGGTAGTGTAGTAGGAGTTGGAGTAGGGGTAGAAGTCAAAATAGAAATATGTATGTAGGTGAAGCTTGTTATTATATAATTTAATTATCTTGTGCTTCAAAGACAAACAGCTACATATATGTAATACATATTTTGATTTGTTTTTTTTTTGTTTTCTTTTCTTTAAATTTAAGTAGATTTTTTAACATTTAATATTTCTTTTGTGCATATTATAAGTACTTATGTACATAATATGCAAATATTTTCAAATATGTAGTATGTAAATATTTCTTAATTAAATATAATTTTAACAACTCTTTTTGCTTACGGAATTTATACAATTGTAGAATTAATAAAAATAATATAAACTAATTCGGCATATTTTCGACCGGAATTGCGAAATTCTTATATTTCAACAACTATTTCTTAGAAGGATTGTTAAAATGATAATGACGATCGAATAATTCCGATGAGTCCAATTGTTCGGCCATTTTTATCAGCTACACTTCTTCATAACTACGACACTTGGGTACAGGACCAGACCAATTACCATCCGGTTGACATTTGGGACGTTCAGGTGGTCCATTTTCACTATATTGTACGTAACCGGGCCTACACTGTACACTGATGTAATCACCAGAGTCATAGTTAAATTTTAATGGTGCTAATAAACCGTTAGGAGGATCCCCAGGATATGGGCATTGTGATTTACCTATATCAAAAATGTACAATATAATCAAAATGCTTGAGTCTAATTTTAAAATCCGATTTCACCGACTTCTCATTTACAACGCGGTTCGATCCTCACATCTGTACACAATGTATTAACAGTAGAATGCTTAAAAAATTGTGTAAAATTTGTATCTTAATTATTCTAATTTTGATTCAGTTTCAATTCTTTAAAAAATTGTATAAATTTCAAAATTTCATTTCGTCTTTAAGTCCAAAAATTAAAAAAACAAAACGTAAAATTAAACCGCGTTGCACACAAGAATTTCACTATTCAACCGGAATTCTAAGATCAATAAATTTATTTATAATTTTATAAATACAGATATTTTGAAATTATAAGTTATGTATATAGAATAACATATACATATGTAACTAATTATTATGCTATGTATGTATGTAAGTATGTAAAGAGATCATGAATTAATGTATCCAAATAACCGAGTCGAGTCAAGTGGATACTATTTGGAGAAGCGATGACAATGATATTCATACAAGTAGATTGTTATGCAGAATATCTTTTAGTTGTTTAGTTTTGGTTTTTTCTAATAAATAATTAACGACTGAGCACTTACCCATTCACTGAGGGATTGGTGTGCTTGCAGTTGTTGCTGTTGTATATATAGTAGTAGGTATGTATATGTATGTACATATACATATACACATATTTATATATGAAATTGTATTTAATTCTACTTACAGAATGGTGGAGGATGTGACCACAAACCACTTTCTGTGCAAATGATACTAGGCTCACCGACTAGTGTGTGCCCTTCGTTGCAGCTAAAAGTGATTAAAGCGCCCACTGTTAGACGCCTCTGATTTATATTCGTACCACCTATACGACCATTCAATGGCGGAACTGGTGTTGGACATTGAATTGCTATAATGGTAGGGAGTAAAAACAAATAGAGACAGATACAGGAAGTATAAAAGAAATTGGGTACATACATATATGGAATTATAAAGAATGTAATTAGTTAAAAAAAAGTAAAAGCTCAAGCGAAAAGCTTTTAACGTTACTAACCTCTACATCTGGGGACTGGACCACTCCACACGCCCGTCGGATCACATTCCAAACCCGGTGGACCGGTCAATTTGAAGCCCCACTGGCATTTGAACACCGCCCGCCCCCAAGCAGATGTATTTAGTTCGACTAAGCTCAAGTGAGGATCATCTAAAATCAAACGTGGACATTGTACAGCTTGACAAGTTGGTGGCGGCGATGACCAATTACCGGAAGCTAAACAAGTTGCATTAGCAATGCCATCGACTCGAAAGCCTGGGGGGCAACGATACATTGCACGCTGTCCTAATTTATCGCCTTCCAATCGTAAGCTGAGCGGTAACGCCGGTTCTGGAAGCTGCGGGCAAGTGGAAGTGGCCATTATTATAGCAACACTATTTGTAAGTCCACGCGGAGAAGTGCAAGTAAATGTTCCCGAGTCTCCGTTTCCCATATATTTAATTGACAAACGGTAACGGAAATTTTTATCCTCATTAGTCCAACCTAAAACGCGAACAGAAATTTTAAGAAGTTTTCGATTTCAACCCTACGCTCACATTTTACTTTATTTTATTTTACCTGTTTCATACTGCATGTACCAGCTGGTCCAACTCCAATCGGGTATACCTCTTGCTCGAGGATAAATACAATCTAGCAGTATAGTGCTATTTGGCAAAACAGCCAGTATTCCGGATGGCTCAAAAGATCCAAACCCATTAAGAATTCTATATTTAATGGATGGGGCACTGTCGTCCGAAAAGTTCGTTAGCAAAGTAGTTGGAACACACGATGGCATTCGTGGAGCCCACAATCCATTTGAGCACAATACCCTCGATTCTCCCAACAACTTGTACATACCCAGATCTTTACATCTCGCCTGCAGGGAATGACCATGTGGCAGATCCCAGCCCACATTCTAATAAAAAGTATTATGACAACGCCAGTAGCGCATTATTACATTTGGATGATGATGTAAGAGATTTTTTTGTTTGAGTTACACATACATATGAGATGTATGTATGTATATATGTATGTATGTGTACCATGCGTTAATGTGCGTATGACAATTTCAGTTTAAACAATAAGTACAGTGGTGAGATATCGTAAAAGTTTCAAGAAATACAAAAGAAAACACAAACAGAATAGCAACAGAAATATCGTTTGTAGAATTCAAGACGTAGAAGATACATTTGCATATACAACATACAATGTTAAGATTAAGACCAATGGATCCGAGTGAACAAATATGTATTTATGTATGCAGATATAGAGAAAAACGAGATAAGGAGAAAGATACAAAAAAATAAATTATCATTGCAGTTAAGCGTGCATTTCACATACTTTTCGTACAAAAGAATAGAAGAAAATATTTTATGAAGAATGAGATTTGATTTGAAAATAAAAGAGTTAAGAGTTTGTATAAGTAAGTAATTATTCTGTAGTAGGTTTTGTGTTTATATTTCGAAAGTTTAATGTGGGGTTTACAAAACTCAAGCGACTGACGATTGAGTGAAATTTACATGTATTTTGTTTTTGCTACAATAACAAAACACATGTAAATTTCACTCAATCGTCAGCCGCTTGAGTTATATAAACCCCAAATAAATATTGTGGATAAAACTAAAGTTTCTTATGTAAATACGTTTGTAGGTTTATATTGTATTGTGCTGTGGATTGTAAGTATGTATGTATGTACGAGTATGTGTAGCTATTTAAAACAGTGGCATTTTTCAATTCTTAATCAACCTTCATTTTTTTTTACAAACTTATAACAGATTAAAAGTTGCTGCCATTCTTTGCGATTCTTTTATCAAAGTTTCCTTAAAATGAAGTATTGTTAGTATTTTAGTTTTATACTACGGACATTAACTACTTTAAACAAAATTAGTAAGAGTTAAACAAATGTTCTTTCAGATCAGAATTTTAAAATTAATTACAAAATTCTTAAAATATCTTACCCCTACTTTTCCACCCGCCTCTCCATTCGACTATTTGTACATATGCATAAGAATTCTAACTACGTTAGTAATATGTTACATTATTACAAAAGTCCAAATATCTTGAAAAATAGACGCGATATTATTTGTGGTTAAAGAAAAAGTATTTAAATATAAGTATGTATGTATGTATGTATGTACATTTATTATATTTTTGGAAAATTGTTTCCCTATGTCAGAGAATGTCATTTTGTAGATTTTGTTATACAATAGTTCCGTCAGCGTATGAGTATTACAATAATATTATAATTAATATTACGCATACGTAATCGTTTTTTAAATAAAAATTGTACTTTTAATTTTCATTATGTATCAACTTGTTTTATTATCTGCTATGCCCTCGAACGTTACTGCCACTGTTTTGATGAAAAATGGCCCTTTTATTTAACTAATTAAGTTTTAGTAATATACAATTTATTGTTTTATTTTTGTTTTTAATCAAAAGCAGCAAAATTTGTTTCGTTAAATTCAGATTCAACTACAGTATTGCGAAACATTATGCATATGAATGAAAAACGTAATTTGGTGATTAATTGAAAATAAAATATGTATTTTTTTAGAATTTAAATTTTTGTAAAGGTCCCAAGCACTGTGTGTTTTAAGTTTTTAAAGGACCTTTTATAAACAACTCACAATTTGTGTATTTGAAATTAAATTCGATTTGACCGTACGATAACGACGAGCACGAGTGATGGGATTCTGTAAAAAAAGTTTAAAAAAGAAAAGAAAAAATAAAAAAAAAAAACAAAAAAAAATTATAAAATTGCATTTTCTTTTCAGAAATATCGGCCACATTTTATCATAAAATTTTGAACATGTGTGACCCTGCTAATTTCTATAGAGGATTGTGAAACAAAATTTGATGAATTAATGAAGACTTTGGCTTAAAAAATATTTATTTGCAAAATGAGCTGCCATTTAAACATCTTTGTGTTTGATCCTAAATATTTTTGTTTGGTTAATACAAAATTAGTGTTCTTAAGCATTTACACACATACTTTTGTATGTACGTATATATGTATGTGTATTCTAGTAAGAATGTATGTATAAATGTAGATAGGTTGGGTTAACGGTGCAATACATATTTGAAATTTGTGTAAGTTTGAAAGAAATTTGTTGGTGGGGAAAATTGAGGATTGAGAACGATTAAAGGATAATTTGATTATTCAACTTACCACTGAAATATTACGATAACTCAACAATAAATATGGTGGTATTCTTTGAACGTGACAGGATTTGTATAACGGTTGAAATTTCACATTTCCATTTTCATCTAAAATAAGGTTTTTATAATTATAGTTACGTAAACAAATTTTCAATTTTAAAGTGACGATTGAATGTAAAATCAATTAGACAGAAGTGGATTTAAAAGAAATTAAAGTGTCTTGATTTTGAGTGTTTTACAAAAAAATTGTGAAAAATAATGAGATTACTAATTTATTCTAATATTTTATATCACCCTTTCATAAATATAGATTTACTTATTATTAATTTTGTTATTTTTTCTTTGCTGCAACATCATCGTAAAATAAAAAAAAACTGTATTTACATCATTCCAAAGGTATTTATTGAGAAATGGTTATAAAGCAGTGGACCGATGCCAAATTTAAGAGAAGTTTAATCCTCGTAGATGCCAAGCAGTTATTGAGAATAGTGGTTCCAAAACAAGCTATTTATATTGGTTTACAAAATAAAGTAATTAATCCTTTTTCGCATTTTTGACAAGAGTGACCTATTAACATATTAAATATTATTTGTCCTGCCCATTAAAGTTATTTTTGATGTTTTTTCGTTTCCTTTAAAAAAAAAGGTGATTTATCTTTGAGGGCCTATGCTCCACTGGGAGTCAAGGATAACAGAAGAAGAAGATTTATCTTTAAAACAAATTTTGAATATATACATAAATTTGAAGACTATAACATACATGAGCCCTATTTCTATGTATGTATGTCCTGTTTTGGATGTAACTTTTTACTAAATTAATTTAGTTTTTGGAATAACTATAGCTAATGCATGTTAAGTGTGCTATCCCAATTTTAAACAAAATTCTAGTTTTCAATACAAGATCCAAAAAATTTTATAACTCGAAAAATTCCATGGATTCCACAGAATTATTTTTTTTTTAAACTTGACGATGTTGCATGAAATGAGCAAAATGAATTTATGAATGTATGTATGTATGTTGGTAGATGTAAAAAATTACCACCCAATTCATAAACAAATTTTAAAATTATCAAATCCTTAAAATTTGAAATTTGTATGGAAAATTTGAATTGTAAGCTTGCTATAGCTTAATTTCTTCATTATGAAATAGGGGGTTAATTTATAAAGTTATGGTTATACCCTGCAAGCAACTCAGTTAAGCTAACCCTAATATGTATTTATCAAATAGTTTAGTATTTAGTTTAGTTAGGTTCCCTTAATGTAGCGGACTGGTAGTACTCAGTACCAATTAATTTTGTAGTCATCTTGTAGACTACCAAATTGCTAGCAGGATTAACTATAAACGTATGTATGTATATGTTATATTGTATCTGTGCACTGGAAGAAAAATGTGTATGTATTAAATATTAAATAAATATAAATTTGTTTTGTTTTTTTTTCATTTAACATTTTTTATTGCAATTAAACGCTATTTGTTTGTGCTACAATAATAAATTATGATGCACGTGTTCTACATTTGTTTAAATACTAAGAAGCATTACATGTTTGTGCGTGACTGTTACTTTTAATAAAAATATGCATTATTATTATATTGTATGTATGTACTTATATTTTTTTTTTCATTACTACAATATAAAAGTGTTTCTTTTACAAATACGGAGTATATAATGTTAAATTTGTTTATAAATAATGTAATATCTATCGCGTTATTGTATCGTAAGTATTTTATTTTATGTATGTAAAAATAAAAATGGTTATGAATTGGCTTTAATTTAAAAGTCTTTTGATACGAACAAACTTTCTGATTAATAGTAAATTTTTGTTTTATCGATAATACGAGTAAGATTTTTCAATTTGATTTAGTTTTCTTTTATCAATATGTTTTATGTTGTGGGTATTTGTTAATGTTTAGTATTTATGTTTATAGAATAAGTGGTAAGTATATTTGTTGTAGATGCAGTTTGGAATCAAATTCATCCATGGTTGGTTTTAAGTAAGATGTAGTGTTTAATGATAAACTTTCGCTTCACTTACCCTCCTCGTTTGTGGCACAAAGTGGACCCACCCATTTGCCTTTAATGCATCGAATTTTACATAGACGTCTGTCACCTAACGGGCCTATTTCGCCGGGGAATCGTATTTCAGAAACTTCTGTAAATTGTTGTTGTATATCGATTTCATCTTCTTCTTCGTCCTCTTCATCAGATTCTCCTTCGTCAGTGTGTACAGGATAATGTGTACCCTCCTCATCAAAAATACCTAAAAAAAATGTTGACATTTAAGTATTAAGTATTACATTAGGGATACAACTTTTTAACAATTTTTCAAGTTATCAAAATTGGTAAAGTACAGTCCGATAGAACATTAAAAACTATAAGGGAACGTATTTTTCCCTTATTAAGTTTGCGCAATAACCGCGATGAAGTTTTGAAAATTTTTAATTTTCTTTTTGGTTAAGAAAAATAAATAAAATGTTTATTTAAAACAAAAAATAGCTCAAATATAAAATTTCATTAGTATTTAGAGATGATAAGAAATTTTTCAGCAAACCAAAACGTATCTTTAATTCTTTTGAACAAAAAATAAATAAATAAATGCATACAAATAAGATATGAAAATCTTATTTGTATGCATTTAGTGCGAATAAAATTTAAAATATTTTATATTAAATACTATTCAAATGTGATTCTTACCTTTATCTTTTCGACTAGTGGATTTTGAACTGGAATCGCCACCACCCTTGGGACGACTAAGAGCGCCGGTGGTTTTGCCTGATTTACGCTTGACGCGCTGTAATGCATCATAATGACTCATATTTGAGTACATTTGGGCATCATCCTCAACGTCTCTAGTTTGTTCCAATGGTGGTACGGTTTCATTGCCTTTGAGCTCGTAGTTTTCATACATTTTAATAGCCAGATGATTTGTATTATTTTCATAATTATCTTTCTCATGAGTTTCATCTTGGAGATCACGTCTATTGCGTGGATTAATAATCGGTTTCGTTCTTTGAATTTCATTTTGAGGGCTTTTCACATCTTTTAGTTCATGACTGTCACCGCGACGTCTATGATGATTTTTTTCAAATGGTTTAATCTTTGGCTTTTCCTCGAGTCCCGTGCGTTTTTTGGCCAATGTTTGATTGCGTTTCGAGCATTGCTGTTCAGTACAGTTTGATTTTTTAGATTTCTTAACCTTTTGCTTCATCTTATACAATTTAAGCTTAAGATGTTCACTGGGTGATTGTGATTTTAGAATGTCGTCAATGTGTATGTAATAAACATCACCTTCCGCTGCCAATTTGCTACCACTCCATTTATCGGTGTCTGGCGAAGCATCGGGATCGTGATGAATTACTTGGCGTTTATAGCGACTTCCTCTGCCGCGCGTTTGCCCATTTTCGTTTTCAATGCGTCTTCTTCTTCCGGAACCAGAACGTCTGTTTTTATCATTTAATTTGCGATTTTGGTTGCTTTTTTTCTTAGGCACTCCATCGATATCCGTCGATTCTTCATTATCATCTTCGTCGCTTTCGTCATCTTCATCATCGTCGTCTTGTTCATCGCCAGCCGCCATATCATTAGCATGATAGCTAGAAGCCGAACGATGATCATTGATATTGACCTGATAGGGATTCACAATGCCGCCCATTTGATTGCCGTTATGACGTCCTGTCAGATCAATATTGATCTTCTCAACATATTCAACATCACCAGTAGTTAAATCGTCTGGTGGATAAACTTGCGTTGTTTCGAATTTTGCATAAGGCTGTTGAGTGGTTGTCTCCGGTTTTATGACGGTAAAACGAATATCCGGTGGTTTGCAACCAGGAGAAGCATCTGTAAAAAATAATAATGGCATTTTGTCAGTTTTTCCTTCCTTACTATCCAAATAACACTTTTCTACCAATTGGTGGACAAAACTAAAATTGTTGGTACTTTTACTATTCTTTTTTTTTTCTTTGTGGCACCAACGAATAGTGAATAGCAGAAACTTATATCACACAGTGTAAGATTTAGCCATTCTAAGGAGACAGAATTAAATATCTTGGAAACAAATGAATCTAGACAAATGTACAAGATGTTACTAGGCCAATATGTTCCATTATTAAAAAAAATGGACGATATTGAACCACTTCCACGCCCACCTCACATACAACTGCAAAGATTTATTTCTGATATTTTTCGCATTTGATAATCAAAAATTAAAAAAGACGTGATTACACATGAGAATGTTAAAAATAAATAATCAAGAGGTAGAATTTTTTTTAACTTTGATATAAATTTTTTATTTATTTTTTAATTTTTATAATTTAAAAATAAGAATATATTTCAGATGTATTAAACATACTGCTTTTTTTAACACAAATATAGTTTATGGAACGTTCAAAAAGTTCGAGGTAATTGGTATTATCACTCAACATTTATGTTTTTTTTTACGTCTGCAAATTTCTGCGGATAATTTTATATTTGCCTTAAAGAAGGTATTTCAGCCGTTCGTTTAAAACTAATATGGTGTCGCACCGTTATGAAGACAATTATTTATCTATTATAGAATTTTTTTTTTTCTTAACTTAACAAAAAGAGTAATTGTTAAATGAAATAGAACTAAAAGAATGTTCCAGGTTCTAAAAATTAACTCTCGAGATATTAACAGCGATCTTCAAAACAAACAAAAAATAATTGTTAAAAATTACATTCCAATAAATCGTTATAATTATATTATTGACAATTTGGCAAAGTTTTTGCATTTGCTTATTTTATAACAAGTTCTTTCATATATGATAAAAATATTTACCCAAATTGAAACTCAAAAAACGACTTTTCTCCATCGCATTCTTCTTATATTTAAAACTATAAAAAACATGATTGAAACTTTTTTAAAACTCAGACAAAAATAAAAAATTTTTTGTTGACGAACCCAACTAATGAAAATATACTAACATTAACAATTAAAATCTGATCTTGAATTCAGTGGGACAGAAAATTGATAATAAATGTTCAGTTCTTAAAAATATGAACATCATAAATTGTTTTCAAAATCTAAATGAATATTAAGTGATACTGAATTGAAATGGCTAAGCTCACGCCAAGAATTCTGAGACTTAAAAATCTGTACGCTTCAAAAAAATGTGGTTTATTCGTTTCGTGCAAGCAAATTAGCATACGTTTTTCCTGACTAATTTTTACACTTTATATAAATAGTATTAGAAGATTTCATTACTCACCTGGTTCAGGAGTAGTTGTTTGCGGTTGTTCGGTTTCAACATTTGCAGATGTTTTATCCAGAAATACAACAACAATTATAAGAAGAAATAGAAATGTCCACATTGGCTTGTGGCGCATATGTTGTAAATGGTTATACGGAATTTGCAGGATTAACATTTTTAACAAAGTTATCAATTAAATTGTATTTATTTCTAATTGCAAATTTTTATTTCTTTATCAGTTCACTATAATTTTTAAAATGTTATATTTTATATTAGTAAAGTTTTAGTTTTTTATAGTAAGTAAATATTTATGTTCATATGTAGCTAAATACATACATATATGTATATGTATGTAATAAATGTTATTGATTTTATATGATTAAGATAAAACAACATGCAAGAAAAATATGCAAACAAAATCCTTCACCAAGGACTTGCAAACTTACTATATGTGAAAATACATGTACATTAGGGAGATAACCAAAATTTTGTAGTTAAAAGAGAAGAAAAACAAAATACAAGCAATAAACTCTTAAATCGATTTAGTAGATTGTACAAAAAGGCGATAAATCTTAATATTTAGTTTATCACCTTTTGCTTGTGAGTACAGATATACAAAAATTAAACAAGTTCTAAAAATGTTCAAAAGTGATGCAGTCTTTGAATAAAATGAAAGTAAAAGGATATTATAAATTTTGTATAATATAAAAATACTGTAACTTACAAACACATACTATTATATGCGAGTGTATGTATGTATATCGTCAACAGAAATACATGTTGGCTTAACAACATTTATTAGAGAAATCGAAAAGTATTGATAATGCCAAAATTTATTTTTTTTTATTTTGTATAATCTTTTCAAATTATTAGACCTTTATTTTTAACACTATAACTATACGGACTTCTTGTCTTAATGAGTATTTTGATAAATAGAAATAAAAAAGTTTTAAATTCCTTTACATTTTAGGTGACGATAAATGCGAGTTACATATATGAAAATGTTCGTCGTACATACATATGTAAATGAAGGATACTTTTAATAATCCTAGAAACGGAAGTAAGTAAGTACAAAGGCAGGCATAAATCTGAAAGCTCAACAAAAACTGTCATTAACTACAATTCATAGATTTTATTTACACTACTTATGTTTTACAGGTAACGAGTATATTGTACATACATATATACATACATAAAGATGTATGTATTTATGTATTATAAGGATTCACATCAACCTAACAGATACGAGTATCACTGATGAAAAATACCAATAATTATAATAACTATTTTTTGGTTTTCAAATTTTAACTCTTAGTTATGTATGAATTTTGTGGAATTTGTGTATACAAGTAGGAAATAGTTACAGTTTAACAGTATATGTGTATTTTTAAAACTATTCAATTAGTAGGAAATAGGCATTATTGATAAAAATCCATTTTTTAATAAACTGCTAAAATTGTTCTAATGTTGATAATTTCTCTACACCAAATACACGAGTATATCTATGTTGATTCATTCTAGTACAAAGATGAATATAATATGTGTTTTTTTTTCTGTCTGCAGTATTATCTAATTTTATTTCAGTTTTATTGTTTTATGCTCTCTATTTTTTAAATCGAATGTATAGGTTAATAAGTTTTATTTTACATTTTAATAGTTTATCATGAATTATGTATCAAATTATAAAATTGAATTAAAGCACTAATTTATTTTTTCACATATAATTCACATAATATTTTGAACCTTTGTTTTGCGTTATGCCGTTTAAATCGTCTCAAGAGTTCGAAGTTTAAACACGAACTAAAGTTTTATATTTTCACTCTTATAATATTTGAACATAAATGTATCTATATTCGTTTAAATTTTGTTCTCATTCGTTAGGTCCTGCGTTTTAAGGACATGTATCTCCCATTGATTTTATCTAAATTTGTTATTCCTTGTTTTGGCCGGCTTGGTGTTGCTTATTGTTATTTTGTTGTCGTTTTGTATGCGGCGTTTGTGCCATGTGCCTCTTAGATGTTTGTTATTGCCTCAAACTTTATATGCGTTTTTATAAATATTAAAATAAAACGCGCCAAAATTTCATATTGAAGTCAATATGTTGTTATATATGAAAGACAAACCTCTAAAATACACGGTCCTGCTAAATTTTACTTTCCCTTTCTTGTAATATTAAATATGATAATTCGGAAATAAAAACCGTCTTTGTAATTGATTTTATTTAAATTTACGATGTACATATTTGTATGTATGTATTTATATTTTCAAACAAATTACACAATTTTAACAATTTTAATCAATATCATCACTTTCTGGAACCAAAGAAGACGTTGATATAGGAATTCCTGTATGTACAATATTTTGAGACGTAAAAATTGATCTTGTATATTTATTCTTCATATTTCGCTGTATTAAAATTCCCAACAGTTCCAATGACTTGTTTTTAAGAAATTATTCAAATATTGCTTCTCGACATGGGAGAATATTTATATTTATTTTATAGCTTTTTGTCTTGGAGGCAATCCTTCAGTTTCAAACTGTTGGTTATGAGTGTATGTGAATATAATTATGTATATAATGTATAAAATCTTTACAGACCAACCTAAATTTAAATGCCAAAATTTCTAATGTACGTACAATTTGTATGAAACAAACCAAAACAACGCAGCGGCAACGCTTAGCGGTTGAATAATCCGATTTAGATAATGCGTTAGGTAGTAAAGTTGGCTGCAAATGACAATGAGACTGACATTTTCATTATCGATTGTGTTGTAAAAATCACTTTCACGTGATTCAAAAGAGCTGTAATTCCTATAATTGTTGAAATTTTCACAGCATTTATCATTAATTTCTAGACTTTCATAATATTAAATGCTCTGAATTATAAGATCGTCAAAATTTATATTTATATATATTTTTTAATTTAAATTAAAAAAAATGGAGGTAAGTTTCCACTGATATTTTGTATAATTATAAAAATGTAGCGTTAATGCTGGGCATAAAATAACTAAACTCTTAACGCTCTTATTTAGGTTGGTCTGTTAGCGCAGAAAAATAAAAGCAAAACAAGTTCAACAAATAAATAACGACACATCCTCTAAAAAGCTGACGGTGGAGATGTCAACAAACGGATGCAAACACATGCCACCAGTGCCTCTAAGAATAAATACATGTAAGAATGTAAAGAAACAAACATAAGTACAAGTATAAGACAAAATTTAATTGCGCAAGTTCATTTAGCGTAATAATTGAGAGTTGTCGTATTTTAGCAACAAACTGTACAAGTGAATTCTGTAGCTCCACAGAGGACCTTTCATCTCATAAAGAAAACTCAGTTGTTTTTGGTTCTCGCATGGAAAAGTACTTATTAGCGGTTAAAAATTACAAAGCACAGATTTTGCATAAAAAATAAATTTAAAACGCCAGACAGACTGGCAAACATACACACTAACAATTTAAATTCACTTCTGTATCTAATGGAATAAATGAAAAAAATTAATCCCAAGACGCCTTTGTAAGCAAATTAAAAAGCTTATTTTTATTTAATTTAATTATAAAATATTAATTTTTTCCGATTTTACGTATATTTGTGTGTATGTGTAATGTCATAAATTTTAAAATTAAAATTTTTGGAAAAAACGAAATTGTATGGAATATTTATACATGAACAAATAGTATTTCTGTATATGAAAACATGTTGTGTATGTGAATAAAAAATTATATTTTCGTCTACAAATCCTGCATGAAATAAATTTTACTGTGCCGATACTATTGAGAAATTAAATGATTTGGTAATTCTATTTTTACATAAATAAGTCGTATAATGTTTATTCACAGTCTGGATTAAAGAAATCTTGAAGAAATTCCAGCAGAATCAAATAAAATTGAATTACATATTTATGTAAAAAGTATAAACGTTATTTTTTCATGTTGTATTCAAAATCACCGTAACCACCACCCACCCTTAAGTGCCAGACTTCCGGTTAACATTTTACATATTACATTCATACGTATGTTAATGTGTATGTATGTATAGACTTGTACTACTCTCATACAACATCATCTCATTGAAATCATCAACACAATTCTCTCAAAACGTAACTTCAAATTGTCCTTGCTCTTATTATCCATTTACCATTTGGAGTATTTCGAATATTAGTATGTAGTTGTATGTAAGTGTATGTATGAAATATGTATGTATGTCTTTCTGCCCATGTTTCAAGAAAAGCATCACAACGAGCATTGATGGCCCTTGTGTGCGAATGTACGTAAACAACAAACAAAGCAAATGAAAACAAAAGAAGATAATAAACAAACATTTCAGAAATGAAATGACAACAATAACAGTAATAGTTACCGTTATTTTTAGCATAAAAATAAGGAAACACGAGGATATTTTATCTTCATCTTCTTTTCATTATTCTTCTTTAACTTCTTGCATGTTTTCTATCTCAAATTAAAAAAAAAATCTAAAGAAAGAAGGACTCTTTGTAAATCGAGTAAAAACGTTGGATGTTATGTGTTTGTGTGCGTTTTTGTTTAACTGAGAGGAGATTGAATTTTCCTTTTTGCAAAATAGTTATAAAAACAATAAAAAGGGAGATGAAAAAAATGAGGAAATTGTGAAAAAAGTAATAAAACATTTCAATAAAATTTCCTTTTATATGGAGGTTGTTACAACGTTTATGAATTTATGCACGAAAACTTTAATACATACATATATATGTATATGTATGTAGTGAAATGTTAATGTTACAAGTGTATACATACACACATAGATATTCTTACTTAGATGCAAAACTTAAAAGAATTATCGAAGTGATATTTTTAGGTTAATATAAAGTTTTTGCATTCTTTACGAGTATAAGTGTTGTGATAAAATCACAAACACTTTATTTTTATGTAGGTTTCGTTTCAGTTGGTATTTATTTTCATAACTGATCCCTAGAGACATATTGAATAGAAAATAAAGAAAAATGTAGAACATAGATATTGTTAAGGAAATCAAACTGTTATTTCGGTACTTACTATCTTACTAATATAATTCAAAGGTTTATTATGCTATACATCCTATCACATAGATATACTATGTTAGAATGTAGTAACTACTAATATCATAACAATGTAGTATTTGGCAACTGTTCATTGATTTGATTTTTTTTACAACTCACGAAATGATATCAACCTAATTTATTTGTTTCCTTGCAGTCCAAGAAAAAAATTTGACCAATTATATCCGTCCAATATTAAAGAAACCACCTAATTACATGCATAATGTATGTATATGTATTTGAAATATCATAAAATAATATAAGATGTTCGATTGTTCGTTCATGCTACTTTCCATTGCCGCTTTTGATATGAAGTAAAAATTAGAATCTGACACGATGTTTGGATCCAAAATTAAAACATGGATGGAAAACCATCTTGGCAGACCACGTAAGAAAAGCAACAAAAACAAGAATGTTTCGCCTTCTGATCACATAACGGCTGGAGATCAATATAAGCACAAACATGCGGCTAGTGGTTTTACACTCTATAATACTAATGGATGTTCATCGCCCTATAGAACGGGCACTAATTCTAATAGTTCTAGCGCTAATCATACGGGATGTAATAGTAGTGTTATTTCCAGTCCCAATAGACGCAGGGAAGTGTCGCCGATACAAAATCACGTGAGTGAATAAATGTTTTTACTTAAATATATATGTATATATCGAAAATGTGCAAATAAATTTCTGTTTTCTTTTTTTTTTTTTTTTTTTGTTATTAGAATCAGAGTCGGTATGGATGGCAATCACCTGATACGGAACATGTCATATCCCCTAAATCGGAGAATTTCTTGTATGCACCGCAGCATCACAGTCAACAATATTTACGTAACCATCATACAGCTCCTAACACGCGCGAAAATTCTTGCGAAGACAATAAAATTATTTCCAAACAACAACAACATCAACTTAACTGTTCTACTTCTTCGTTTTCCTCATTATCATGGTCAACTGGCTCCAAAGAGCCTTCCATGCACTCCAATAATATACAAAATTCAAATGTAATAAGTCATCCTTTAGCTGCTACTGCTATCACCAATGCAACGACTTTAAATTTAGTTGAAATAAAATCGGAGTCGAAGCAATCAGATGAAGATCCCAATGCAGTCCATTATGAAGAAATTGACGAAATTGGCACTTTGATAAGGCACCCGGAGAAACTATTGGATAACACGATTAATGACTTTGAAAGGCCCAAATCGGAACAATTACAAAATCTGACACAAATAAATGTATTGTTATCTGATGGAAAATTAACACAAGATGATGCTTCCTCCCGATATGGTAGATTATTGCCATCAAAGATGCCAAACCCTGTAATAGTTAGTTTTCGAACAGGTAGCGAGGAATGTATACCAAGAAATGGTTCTCAGTTTTCAACACAAAGCCCAAGAGGAGATATTAAAAATAGCTCATATTTACAGAACCGCAATGTTATAAGAAATAAATTGCGTACGGGTGTTCATCCAAGTTCACTTCAAGGAAATCCGTGCACTCCCTTAGTCAGTCTTTCATCCCCAGAAAGTGCATATTCGACTGGTTACTCAACAGATGGAACATCACCTGGGGCTGGATACACTCCCCCGGAGTATTATGTAAACATGCGAACAGGTACTCATTATTTTCCAAAAAGTGTAAATTCTTTAGCTATAGAAGCTCAGAGATATAAATTTGGGTTAAATAAAATTGAAGAAATGTCACCGATCGATCCCTTGGTAAGTCTATTTGCTTTCTAAAATATTCTTTGAATACTTCCTCATTTCATTTTTGCTCATTTTCAGCCAAAAACCTCATTTGCTCATCGTAATATTGAAGAAAATTATTCTGCATTAGCTAAACAAAATGTTTTCACAGAACCCTACGAAAAATCGACGACCTTTCAAGCATGGGAATCAAGAGAAGTGAAAAGTCCATTGTCCATACGCAATACTATCGTTATACCGACTTTGAAAGGTTTTGAATGTAAGTAAACAGCCAAAATCAATTTTATTACACACACATTTTAAGACATGACTGATATGAACTCTTTTTAGCTCCATCTCCAAGACAAAGATGTCGAATCCGTACAAACCCATGGTATTCCACAACTGAAACATCATCATCCAGTTCTACAGTAAATCCATTGCAACAACAACAACAGCAGCAACAACAACATAACTATCATCATCATTCAGGTGGTTCCCTAATGAACACATCATTTACATCTTCAATGACATTCTCATCTACTTCATCACACTCGACATCCGCCTTATCGACAATACATCTTGATCAAGACTTTCAACGGTCCGTCTCCCCAACCACGAGGAATAATACTCTAGGTGCAAAAGTATCAAGTATAAAAACTAATAACAACAAGAGCAGCAAGTGAGTATCATTTTGTGACATGAAAAATAGCAAACAAAACATATTAGCTAAATAGTGCCCCAACTCACAATTTTTCGGTTTTGGTGTAAAAACGGAAAAAGTGGTCAAAGTTCAAGCCATATACACATAATAGAATAATATAACACGTGATCTAACTTATATTAATAATATTTCAAAAGAAGATTAAAATCAAAATGATGTTTCTAAAGTTATGCCTTTATACATATAAATGGGAGATGTATTCCTATGCACACACAATACACATACAAAAGTGATTTTTGAATTTTAGTGCATTCTTGACAACATGCAACAACGAGAATATACATATGAATATGTATACATTAGGGTGAAGCTAAAAATATTTTTTTAATTCGGTTTTACTGTTATAACCCAGGTAAGGTTCTTATGGAAAGAAAAATTGATCACGCCCACTTTTAAAAATGTATCTGAATTTGGAAGACGGTTGCACCGATGTTTGTAATCTTTCTTCTGAATATTTCCAGTAACCCAATTTAAGTTTTTATTGAATTAAAAATTTACCACGTCCCACTTTTTTCGATTTAACTAAAATCGGAAAACGATTGTGCTGTAGATTTGGAATCATGTTTTTCATATGGCCAACTTTATGTTGCCTATTCTAAAATCGGTACCCCCAACCATTTATTAACTCATGCTAAAAATGGAAAAACAAAAATATTGTTTATACAAATGTTTTGGATTAAGTTTTAAAATAGGTAGCAATTAATATTCAAGCCCTTAGATTTAAATAGTCGTAATATGACTAACCTGCTATACCACGGCGACTCATATAATCAATAAAAATAATAATTTTTTAAAATGTTTTAAAATATGCATTTTAACCCACAACAGGCATGGGGACTAAAATTATCCAATTTTAAATTAATTACATAAAAAACTTCACAAATTATAACAAAAACTTTAAATTTCCGACCACAAACATTTTGGGTACTAAAGCTTGTTGAGGGTTAAAAAATATATAGTATAATCGCTCCACCCTAATATACGTAATTTAAAATGAATGAGTCTTCACAAATTTATTTATATTATGTTACACTTTGTTAGGATCACAACATGTGCATCATCAGACTCGTCGTCGTCATTGACTGAAGTGGAAAATATGCAGCGGTGCTACACTCCTAATACCATAAAACAAAAGCGTTCATTGCAATCACATTATAATCAACACACTGATACAATTGCTACATGCAACAAGAAGAGTCAGGAGAACCCTTTGCCAGTGGCAAGTGATGATGATGCTACACTAAATGAAATGATGGGTAAATTTGATGAAAGTTATATATATGAAAAGGAAACTGATATTCTTAGGTGAGTTAGAAGATATGTACATATGTATGTATATACATACATTTGATTTTATATGTATATGAATTTAGATAAATTTTACTGCTTAAAAAAATACTAAATTATGTAAATTCTTTAATGAAACTTTTTTAGTAGCGACTCTGATCCCACGGACTGTCCAACAGATATGGATACGGGACAAGATGCTGGAGATGAATGTGATACTGATGATTTATTGGACATTGATTTTATTGACACATCCTCAATACAAGAGATTAATGATCAAAAAGACCGCCAAATTAACCTAGGCAAATGCTTCTATGTGCAGGGAAGTCCCTTGTTGGCCCACAGAAAAGCTTCTCTTAGATCACAGAGACGCAATTCAAGAAGCTTAAAGCTTTCGAATGAGCAAACAATGATCACAGCGGCAGCAAATAGTGCTCAAAAAAGACGAAAACGTTTCCACAAGACTCGCAAAAAAAGCTCAGAAGGTAGAGACCGATGTATTTCACCTTTACGAAAGCCCCGTGAGACTCGTAGTGTTGGCGGAACACCAGTGTGTCTAAGAAAACGCATAACAATCAATGAAAAGCAGAGGTAAACTTGAAAATTGCATTGATTTTCCTAAAAATCAAATGAATTAATTATTTTTATTTTCACAGGTTTAGTCACACAACTCCTCACAGGTTATCCCACCGGTCAAGTTCCTTAGTATTTACAGGTGAACGTGATAAACGATGTATGACTGTGGCAGAAAGCGAGAAAGCTCTATTAAAAGCTGATTTTGAAGCAGATGTGAAATATCGCCAGCTAATAATGGAGGCTGAGTCTATATTGCTTTCTATGAGAAATAGCTTGCAAAGGTAATGTGTTACATTTAATGCTACCTACTCAAAATAGTGGCCAGATAAGAATTAAAAAACGATGCAAATATATGTATATGTATTTATTTCCTATTAATTTTAATATAATCTTTACTTTTAGCATTTCTCGAGAAACTCCAGTTGCTAGTCCACGTAGGGTTAATCCTCTAGCCAATAAACGTGTTGAAATGATTAAGAATTGTGAAATAGAACCAAAGAGAGATATGCAAAAGCAACAACAACAACAGCACTCTCCAAAAAAACATATCCCAACAGATCTAAGTGAGCAGGACTTAACAGCTGCTGTCAACAGACGCATTGAAATTTTAAAATTGGAAACTCAGTCCCCTCCCGGTAGTCCAAAATTAGGTCAATGCAGTCCTCGAAAAACTCACTTAACGAATTTTATCAATCAAAATACACCCTCCGATGGAGGAATACGGAAAAATACTATAAATTCTCCCTTAGTTCAAAGAAAAGGCACAAGTCCTGTGGCATCTCCATCATCGCAAAAAAGATGTTTCAAAATTCAATCAAATAATTTAAGGACATCTTCTCGCACTCCCAATTTACAGCTAAGCGATTCTGATCAAGATTCCATAAAACTAACTTCCAAATATTGTGGCATTATTAATGAATCCAATATTATTAATCATCATCAAAATAAAATTCCCCAAATATCGCTTAACTATTGCCCACAAAGTGAACCACTAAAACGTAAAATCTACAAAAGTCACCAAGCAACATTTGATCGTATTGACCATTATAGTCCTCTACCTGAAGGTACAATTTATACAATCTTTATATACTTTTATTGTTTATCATTACTTTTTTATTAATTATATTAAGATCATGACCGGCAGGAGCTATTAAAACAACAACATATTAAAGCCTTCAATACAGGAAGTGGAGAGCTAACCATACCCAATAGAAAGCTTCAACTCAAATCAAATAGTCAAGATCTAAGCCACATTTCTTCATTTGGTGCAAAGACTGATCACAACACTAATTTGGCAACTACTGATAAAGCTGCCTTAATACTCATCACTATTGAAGATCTAAAACGAAATTTAGAACATCAAAGCATTGAGCTTAATGAACTGCACGAATCATAAAATTTACTCTAGGTATTTCTTAAATCATAACATTTTACACTCTACACTTTTAAAGCTTAACGTACATACATATATACATACATATGTATGTGTTTGTATTATATAGTTAAGCTTTTGGTTAATTAGTGTTTTTGTGCGGGAAAATTTCTAATAACTTAAAATTCTGACCCAATATTTCACATGTAAAAACTTTAACTGACTGAGATTACATTAGAATAACCAAATTCATTCATTATATGTAAATACATCGTTTTTCATGGATATACATATGTAAAGTTGTAATTCACATACATACTAACTTTACAAGTAATGAAAAGTTACGGTAAACATTATAAGTACTATAACTCATGTAAAAATTAAATTTGAATTCAATTCATTTATTGCTATTTCCATACATAAATGCATTTTTCCTGATTCACAATTAATTATTATAATTTAAACACAAATTACATTCTCGTACATGGGTCACATAAAGAAATTGTAGAAAATACTTTAGATTTAGATAAGATACACAGATACACAGATACATACATACATACAACATAAATACAAATGTAGTTGGTTATAAAATAATAAACATAGATATTTTATTTGAAATTTTGTATTTTTTAGAGTTCATTAATACAATAGCATAAGCAAATTTAAAATCCTTCACGTACTAATAGTTCATGACAGTTTAGTTTCAATTTATTTTTTTTAATCCTCACGAAATCCCTCCATTTTTATGCTATAACATATTTGTTAGTTATTTAATTATAATTTTGTTTTTAATCTCAAACAAAATATTTATAAAATATCATACTGGAATATCTTAAAAGAAACAGATCTCACAAAACATGCACTTGTATTACATTAAAATATCTAAGATACATAAGTAAGAAAATAAATTATACTTTTTAATTGTGCAGGAATCAAACAAATAATAATACTAATAATTAAAAATACATATACATATACCATATTGACGATAAGGAAAATTATATGTTAAAGTGGATATACACACATACATACATATATACATATGTATGTATGTTATATCCAAATCTAGTAAATTCTGTTTTACAATTAAAAACTTAAATCTATTATTTTATCGAATCAATATTTTCATTAACTTTATTTATTGTTTTTATTTGAATGTGTAATTTAATTTTATATTTTTATCACCAAAAAACAAAAATATATAATTTCGCATTGAATTCCTATTGTTTTGATATTCTTTTTAAAATCGTATGTTCTTGTAGTTCAAAAAATATTTCTTCCTAGAATGAAGCACAATATAATAAATACATCTAGTCATTAGAATAAGATCAAAAATAATCACATTAAAAAAAAACTACTTAAAATAATATAAATTTATTAAATAATTGTTTTTCGTTTGTTATTTGAATGAAAACACTATAAGTAATTTAGTTAATTATATTATTATTCTTATTTAAATCAATCAATTAATTAGTTAATTAGTTAATTTCTACATCAATTAAAAAAAATAAATATTTTTGGTTTTGGTTTTATGCTATCCGCCATTTTTTAAAATTTTGTAAAACATGGTCCAAGCAAGGACTATTTTTAAAAATTTTAAATTATTCATTTCAATATTTATTGCTTCAGTATAACAAATTTCTGGAAATACGATTTGCATCTCTAAAGACTAGATTTTAGGTGGATAGTCTTAAACGAATTCGAAGATAATATTTTTTATTATTATTTTTAAAAAATTGTTAAAATGTCTAGATCAATTCAAAATTAGTTTAACTTGTTTTTAAAACTTAAGTTTCCTATTAGTTTAAAAATGATTTTATTTGTTGACATAAAAAAAGTATAAAAAAATCAAATCACAATAATATTTATTACACATACGAGTAGATACATACATAAAATATTAAAGGCATTCAATTATTACAGACATAAATACATAAAATATTTATAAGAAAGTATTTAATTAAATCTATCAAACCATATCTTTATCTGGTATTAAAATAACGACAACAGTATTATTAAAAATAATAATAAATTAAATTAAATTCAAAAAATCACTAACTCAAAAATTTGAGATCCTTAATGATCATTATTATAACTTACCAACTGCTAAAGTTAGGATTTTGTGGGATGCATAACTGGCTTTAAAAACAATTATTATATAGTAGCTCGTCTCGGTAGTTATATGATAATTAAGTCATCCGTATACATAATAATAAATAACCATTTAACAGCGACAAAGTTATGAGTCCGATAAAATTCTTATTTTAGTTATTAAGGCCTAAAATTAAACATATTTAAGATTTATTTTTGGTTCTGCCACGAGTATTATTAACAATGATTATTTAATTAGACAAACGCCAAATTAATATAAATTATACTCATAATAACATAAATGGTTAAAATAAAACAATAAAAAATACATAAAAATATATCAAAATATTTGAATTGAGTAAGTATTAATTAATAACGACATTCACAAGGTGTCATATTCCGTTATGTTGTCATAAAATTCTAAAACTTTTATTAAAGTATTATGACCAAATTTTCAAGGTTCAGGATCATTTAATGTAGAAAATAAAAATATATACATACTTAAAGAATAGAATATTCGTCGGCATGTTTTATATTGAGAAAAAAATTAGATAGTATTTATTTCGTATTACTTTTGTAGTAAACATACATAAATATACAATACAATACAATACATAAATATTTTTATATGAAACAAAACCCACCTTCCTAGTTTGCCTATTTACATATATTTACTACATACAAATGACTTGAGACAATCTACAATAGGATGAGTCAATATTTCACTTTCGCTCTAATCGACTTTTTATAGTTAAGTTATGATGCGTCGATATACCAATCGGAAGCATGCAAAATATTATTGATATATTTTTAGGTTCGTTCTACGAACCCATTTATATGGAAAAAGTTAAGTATGTATATTCTTGGTTAAGACAAACGTAATTAATAAAATTTTATATTTAAAAGAAAAAAATCGATCCTAAACTAAAACTAAAACAGTTTATGGCGACATACCAAGGAATGTGTAGCCAAAAACATACTTCACGAAGAAAAATTGTTAGAATAGAATCCAACTATTTGAGGCCCTATGCTCCACTGGGAGACAAGGATAACAGAAGAAGAATTTCCGACTATCTAGTTTATTCATATTCTCCAGTCCAATTATATCAAACCTCTTATCAAAAAAATTTATTGTAAGTACACCTAGGTAATTATATTTTGATAAAATGAAATCATTAGGTTCTTGTAAGTCTTAAAATACTAAATCAACTAAATCAGTTGCTACTTTGCAATTTTATTTGTCTTGGCGTTAATTACTGTATTTTGCTGTATGTCCTTTGGTATGTCGTCAGGGATCTAGAAATTACGGTCTTGTTTTATATGTCTTTGAAAAAAGCTATTTTGGTTTTTCCTGTACTATTTCTTATAAAACACGTTTTTATTGACTGCAATTTGTTAAAAACTAATAATACTCCCATTTTTTCATGCAAATAAGTTTCTAAACTTTCGGGGTCGTGAAAATACATCGATAATATTTTAGATGCCTCCGACTGACATACAGATGTACATATACATATGTATATCGAAGCAATATAAGTAACTACGTATTATAATCGGTGGAAGCAAATGTTAGAAATGACAAGCCCTAATCTACAATATTGAGCTTAATATAAATATGTACTATTATCACAAGATTCGTCACTTAAAATGAAAAATGACGTAAATAAGAAAAAAAAAAATAAAAGTTAGATGTTTTTTGTTGTATGTAATCGTACCCGTCGTAACAGTAGGAAAATATAAAAAATACCTTAGATTGGTATCTCAGTTAAACCTTTTTTAACTCATATTATTTTTTAAGCAGACTCATATTAGAAGACATTTGCATTCATCATCGAAATACAGAAACTAAATTTAGATTTAAGTAATTTAAGAATTTTATTACAATAAAGGACCAATTTAAAAATGATGGGATGTTGAAATATATTATAAGAGAATGGCAACACATTATACATACATATAAGTAAATAGAGTGTTTATCTTAATTATAATTAAGTATGACTAATTAATTATTTGAACCATTATTTATTTAATTTGAAGGTTGTGAGTTAGAGGTTCAAAAAAAAGTTATGTCAGGATTAAAGATAATGTAAAAACAATTCTAATATTTTTTTCCTTTTAGTATTTGTTCACTGTGTCGCCATCCGAACATAATACTTTTTTAATCGGTGTGCGCGGCTTTGTAAGGGCTACATTTCTCTCTTTGATAGGTTTTTACTACCAATTCAATTTCTAGTCATAACTTTTTAAAACTCGATTCGTACCCATCGTAATCGAATCGACTTTAAAAAGATATGACTAGAAATTTAAGTGGTAGTAAAAACACCAATACATATATAAAATGTTATGATCGGACTAAAATCGACACAGTGAACAAAATACTAAAAGGGTGGTATTTGTAGGCGTGGCAAAAAAATAAATAAATTTTAGAACAGCTTTTACAAGGCAAACATCCCTATTATGAGTCATATTAATATTTATTAAGGATTGCTTTATTTCGTCACTTGAAATGCCCAAAATCAAAATTCGGCACATAATTCTAAAAAATGCATCTTCATACCTATTTATTTAATTATATTTTAATATTTTGGGGTATGTGTCGCTCTCAATGATAAACCCGTTACATGTTTTTGGTAATAATATGCCTTGACGTCAGTAGAATCGTTGTGAGAATTCCCCATGTTTTTAATTATGACAATAGAATAAGTAAGTAAAAAGTTATTGATAAACTTATATAAGTATAAGTATATTCCTAAATAAACTTATTAACAATGTACATACATATTTACATTCATAAATAAGTATGTATTTATGTGTGGTACGTTTTTGGAATCATAGATTAATTTTTTAATTTTTCTTTATTAAGACTAACTGGGTAGCAGATAACGTTTTAGGCGTTCAAAAATATGCTGACTAGAATATTTGTTTTTAAAATAAATTTAATTAAAATAATTAAAGTTAAATAGTAGCTGTTTCGCTTTTATTTGCTACTAATTCTTTGGAGGTTATGTTTAGTTAAGTCATCAATATATCCAAAAGATTTACTGAAAATTAAGAAACAGTTACATAGATATCCCCTGGGAATACATACTTTGATATTTTTACTGGTTCTTTATGTTATCACAATATTTTTTATTGATTTGTAACGGCTATTGACTATTTAAAGATAACAAACCTAAGTTAACAACTACTTTAAATGTGCTAGTAGTTTTTTATCTCATTCTTAGTGATTTGCAAAATGATCCAATATAAGTCAATTATTTATATATTACTTTATATATGTAGCATTTTTCTAAGTCGTTGTTAAATCACATATTTATTTTTAATTGTAGGTACTTATGTCAAGAATTTTAATTAATAAAGTCCACGCGCTGAATAAAAATGTACATGCATATGCGTATGTATTATACATATTCTCCTTGCAATATTAACATTCAAAAGTACATATTTACATACTAGGTAATCAATATAATTAAATAATTTTTTTTTAGCTTTTTATGTTATCAATTTTAAACTTCCTAAAAATACATAAAAATGCTATAAGTAATAATACCTAAACATTAATTTAATGATTATCATTTTAATTAAAAGTCAAACGAATATTCTTTTTATTCGAAATTAAAATATCCTAAAATGGATTAAATTTTAGTATTCAATTTTAACACAAATAACAATTAATATTATTGCTTAGTTTATGAAAAGCCTATGCTTAAGGAATTTTTTATAGTGGACGAGATTAACCCTTTCTTCGTCGGGCTGAAAATTTAAAGACCTTTTAGCATATATGTTTCATAAACTACGCAATATTAATTACTATTTCTGTTAGAATGGAATACAAGCAAAATTTAATGAACTACTTAATATTTGGAAGTGATTTTTTTTAAGATACAAAAGTTTTGAAAGGATTTTAAGGCTGTCAATCCATTCACAAAACTTCTATTGTATATTATCAAAATTTTGTATCAAGATTTTTGTGTCTTGGTGATATCTCTATTGCAAAGAGTTATATCTGAATTGCACTAATTTGTAATTTATATCTATCTATCTTCTATATACATATATATAAAAATATATCTATGTAATGTATGCAACATATAGACTCCAAAACGGCTAGGTCGATTTTGATGAATATCCAGGCGGGTGATACTGTGAAGTCTTATTTTTATTTTTTAGGTCTGCGGGTGGAGAGGCGTTGCAAAATCAAATTTTCATATTGCACCACCAGCACGGACCGGGTCAGCTAGTTATTTATATATATTATAATGGTTTCACAATGTTCAAATGTCAGACTACTTATGCACGTCTGATATCGGGCTTGTGGGCTCCTGCGGGTTGTCCTGATATTATGTTTAAGAAAATCTTCTTACTCAGATTTCACCGAAATCGGTCCATAAACAACAGAGATATCGTCAAAATACCAGACTCCATGTTCCGCAAATTGCATAAAGCTGCATTTTTTATACATATATAAAATTTTTGGAAAACTTCCTACGCACTGTGGCCTACATGTATTATATATGGGCATTTCCTCCGGATGGTCAACCTGGATCGAAAAATGTTTTACTGTTTATAATTGTAAAAAAAGTATAATTTTTATAATAGAATATGGTTTCATATCATATCTCAGCTGTTGTACTTGAAAATATTGAGCTGGAACTGGAAAACTTTAAATTTTGTTTTTTAGCTACCTCAAAGGCCATTTTTATGTGTAATTTTATAGATAACTTTACATACTAAAAAAATGTTATGTTATTTCTTGTTATTATTCGTAAGTGTTGCGACACGCCATAAATTGAGTATTAAGTTTTTTGTTATGAAAATTTTAGGATATTTATGGGAAAATGCATGTTAAAAAATAATAATAATAACATATGAAAAAATCGTACGTTCCTCAACTTTAGCCTATTAAACAGAAACCAATTAAGATATTTAATTTTCTAAATACTGGATAGAGCCCTACATTAATACACTTTTAAAATAAATTAATCACTCTTGAATATTCCGTTCCATTTCGCAAATTTTTATGTTTCACTTCTGCCAAAGTTGACTTGTATTTTGCGTACGTTCGGAATCACATGTTTATAACTATTAAGAAAACTTAAACTCGATCCACTTTATTAAATTTGATCAAAATCAGTCTAAAAACACCTGAGATATCACCATGAATTTTAACAGCGTGCTTCGTGTGAGGATCTTCTATGGTTTGGTTTTTTGTTTCTTTTTGAAATGTATTTTTCAATCAAAAATTTTAAATGTTGCATATAAATTTTGGTCTTTTGGCAACATCGCAGGTGTTCTTGGACCCATTTATTAAATTAAATAGCGAGCTGAGTAGGAAAATTTCCTAAAATCTGATATACATCTCAATTCGGTATATATTTGTTTTTAAACCACTGTGCGATGGTTGGACATATTGACTTGTCGTTTTTGTAAACTTCAGTAAAAATGTTGTTAGTGTATGTTTACGTGTGTGTATTGCCGACTTACTGTCTAATTGACCAACAGACGGTTTAAACAACTGTTGGCACTCATAATTATTGTATTTTTTATATTTGTTATTTCATTGATTTCGCTGCTTTTTTTTTGATGTTAACTTGGCATCGTCCGTCGCTGGTTTCAAGGTCATCTTTGACTGCAAATTGTTGTTTTGATGTTGTTGTTTTTACTTCAGCTGCTGCTGTTGATGATGATGTTTTTAAAGCGTTATTGTTGCTGTTGTTTTGTTGTGGCAGCACTTTTTTGTTGATATTTTGGCGTATTAATATAAACATTGGCATGTACCTCCATATATACATTTACATACATACGTACACATACATATGAAGTTTGTAACAATTTTATACGAATTGTCTTAATTTTTGTGGTCGTTATAAAACTAGTCCAATGGCTCGGATTTTAAATACATACATACACATGTATGTACATATAAAAATGTTTGTTTTTAGTTAGTACGAGTACATATGTACCTAGTACTGCGTCAAAAATCAATGTTTTTGCCATGCCTTCAAATCCATTTACATAGTATGAACGAATATACTGCATTCAATTATTCTCAATAATTTCTGTTTTTTAATTGCGTTTTATTGAATTCAAAAATTGTTTAAACTTAACCAAAAAATAAAATTACATATCGATTTGGATTTTGAGTAGACATATGTACATATTTCATTCTTTTTAATTTAGCAGTTTTAAAATAGTTTATATAATATAGTCTAAATTCTAGAGGTAAAATAAAAAATAAAGAGCAAAAACTAATTTTTGTTTTGCAATTAAATAGTAAAATAATCAAAACTATCGAAAGTATCTAATGGAAACAAAAGACATTTAGGTTCGAAGAAATACCATTAAATTCTTTATTATTTTTCGAACAATATTATTTAATTCAGAACTTATTATGAGGGTTTTAAATTTTGGAGCTTTGTTTATCATGTTTTTATTGCCTTGCAGGACACATTTTTTAAAGATAAATAAAATCGTTTTGTTTTTGAACATCAAAAGCTTTTAAAATAGATCTGTATTTTCCTTTTTTTTATTCTGTTTTATTAGGGTTCTTTAAATCTAACAGAATTAAAAACATTTTTTCAATGTCATATTTAAAAATTAAAAATTCTCAATAACTTGAACAAAAAAAAAACGAAATATTTTAAATTTACATTTCCGTTACTTTTTTCCGTTACATATGATTGAAGAAAAATTATAAAAATTGTTTACATTATTATCAAAAGAGGCAGAACATTTACGTTAAGCTCCGAGTTCCGGTGACATTATATAGATCAAAGACTCTACTACAAGATATTGCATAGTTGACCAATTATTTTGGTTATGTTTCGTAAATATTTTATAGTTTTTATATTAAGTTTAGTCAGATGTTTTTTTTTCTACAGTCAAATTGTGATGACCTTAAAAGGTTAAAGAACTTTTGTTTTTTATTTTTTAAATATATAGAAAAAATGTTATGTATATTATTTTATTTTACTTATTTGTTTTCTAACAGTCTTTCATATACATATGTATGTATGTACATATGTATGTACCTTTGTCTCTACCATTCATTATCAGTCTCTATTTTTAATAGACAAAATATTTTGACGATTTCGATTTAAGATGATTTCGAAGTTATTTCCATTAATATTTGTTTTGATTTTGTTTATGATAGTATTGTTTTAAAGATATACATATAAAATAAATCAGTTCCTTTTTTTTAAAACGTATAAAGTATCAATAATAAAACCATGTACATTTGTATGTTCGTATTGTTTCAATAATAATCGTCACATTTCTTTTTATAAATATTTAGAGAAATTTTAGAAAAACTCAAATTTTATATTGTTTACCCAATTTCGAACTTTTTTTTTTTATCAATTTCCACAAGAACTTCGCTTAATCAATTAATGTCAACTTTGGGTATTTTACTATTAGAGACTATCCAATCCATATATCAATAATGGCCAGCTCAATAACAAATTATATGTATGACAACAGCAATTCCTATAACTGGTTATAGGAAAATAGAAATGCTGCCCTATATACATACAAAAAATGAATTCAACAAATATTTTATAATTCACTTTTATTATTATAATTACAATAATATGAACAAATTACTTTGAACAGAAAAAAAATCGGGAAATCGGTATAATTTAGCATCATTGGAACTAATAAATAAAACTATACAAAATTTGGCTACGTGACGTATGCAATTTAAAATTTGTTCATTATACGCTCCAAACATTTATTTTAATTCTACACTAGTTTACAATTTATGTCGTTATTGGTTCTAAATATTTACGACTTAAATTGCGGTGACGTAAATCAAAGTTTAGTTACTTTGTTTCTCGTAGAAGTTTCAACCTTTTAAATAAATTTAAAAGTTTTATAAATATGTCAGGTATAAGGTTTTTCAAATTTTAGAACCCTTTAATATATTTATGCAAGTCGACAAATATAAGAGGATTTTTTTAATTTTTATGAACAAATAACGTAAATTGCGTAACGAAATAAATCGACAATAAACTTAAATTTCGACGACTTAAAACGAAACGAACAAAATCAAAATCGAGGGAATGCTGTATTAGATACAGATACAAAAAAAATCTCACAAATTTGCAAAAATAATAATTATATAAAAATATGATTGCACTAAACAATAAATCTTACATCAAAAGTAATTAAAGATCCGATTTCAAGAATGGACCATAAACAGATAAGATCGAACTAATGAACTAATGATAAGATCGAACTAATGATAAGAAAGTTATGTTTCCGAAACAAGTTTCTTAATGTTGTTAAAGCGTAGCATTTGGGCTCCAGTAGATCAATAGAGTTGATACCCCACTATAACTAATGAACACTTTTGCAATCATCTGTATTCGGTGGAGAAACTTTAAAATAGTCTTTGAAGCACTGGCCTAAATATATGAGTGTTGTATTTTAATTTCGGTCAGATATACATATGTAGGTAGTGAATGTATATTATGATGTATATATTGTATTTTGTAACAAAACTCTAGATTACATGTAAAAAGTTTGTGAATACCCATTTTATTGAGCTATTAAATTTTTATATAAGTAGAGAAAAAAGAACAGAATATGATTTTTTTTTAATCATATGTAAATTCAGTTATTTTAAGAACTTCTGTTTTTTGGAAAAAAAAATGTCAAAGCAAATCTTAAACAATTGAAATTAAAACAAGTAAGAAAGTGCTTAAGTCGGTCAAGCCCGACCATATGATACCCTTCACCGCTTAGGTCAAAGGTCTTATTTTTCGTGTACAAAGAAAAATGTTTGCTAAATTTTGTCATCATAGAAACATCTTCTCAAGACTTATATATTTAAGCTGTTTCCGACATGAGAGCTAGGGTCAAATGTGGACCGATTGTCTTACAGTGATATTTGTCTCATTTAGTGCATTTTGAACGAAGAGTTTGTATCGGTCAAATGTGAACCGATTTTAACAAAATTTGATACAGTGGTTTTGGTTTACATAAGCAACATAAGGGAAGTGGGACCTTTAGGAGGTCCCATAGATAATGGACCTAGTTATCTTTAGAATTGCGACCTGTACTTTGATTACATCCAGCCAGACGGACGGACAGACTGACTGACGTCGCTAAGTCAATCCAAAAGGTGGGTCTGAGACAAATATTTCTATGCGTTACATATATCAGCACAAACGTATAATACCCTTCCCACCTGTGGTGGTGACGGTATAAAAATAATACACATTTAAATATCTTGGAATACAATATCAAGAACAAAAACACAATGTAAATAAATATTTGGCTTAAATCGAAAAATGTTTTACTCATGCCTAAAATATTTTACGTTTAATATTTTAATAGTTAATTATGGGTTTCAGTTAAAACTTAATATATAAAAAATATGTTTCGCACGTCTAAAAACGTGCAAAAGATACAAAGAACTTATATTTGATTGCGTGTTTTATCTTCACATGCAAATTGTTAGTATGACCAGTAAAAATAATGAAAGTCTCCAAATAATTTCATAAGGCGAGAAGATAAATATCTATTGTAATTATTATATAAAAAAAATCTTAAAATATTTTGTATAAAATCCTTTGCATTTTTGCGGAAATCCCAATTTGCGTTAAGTCCTCACATTCCGACAGATGCAGATTTAATTTAATTATTTTTTAATATTATACATTTTAGCACTTATGACAAATTTATTAATAGGTCTTATCTAAAAAAGTGAATTATCAGTAAATTGGTTGTATCTGTGTATGTATATCTTTTTTCTTTTTTTTTTACTTATACATATGTATATACATATGTTTTGAGATTAGGCAATCCCAGTGCATCCATCTAACAAATCTAGTTCGTATAGTAAAGTTTGACGTTGTTTGTTACATATATACATACATATGTATGTGTAGAACGTTCAGACCTACGAACTTTATTTTTGTTGTTTGTAGTTTATGTCGGTAAAAATACGGAATTAAGTCGTGAACATTTTCGTGTGTTAATCTTTTACAACTTCCGAGAAGGATGAGTTAACTGATACTGCAAGATCGTCATGTAACTTATCATAAATGTCAGGTAGCCTTCAATGTTAGTGGCAGCAGCATTCTCCACCACGACACACATTAGTTCAGACACGTTAAGTTAGTTTTAGGAGCCTTATATGTTATTTCAAATAAAATAAAAATTGTAAGGATTTTCGACTTAATTTAATAGTAAATGCGTTTAAAATCCATGTTTTAGAGGGACCCCAACCGGAATAGAAAAGAGTCATTGGCTTGCACGTTTAAAAAAGTGCATTAATTTATCTTCATGGAGAATATTGTAAAAAGCAATAAAGTAGTTTAATGATATATTGGTATAAAACTAGGGTGTTTACTCGAGTTATGTTTGCTCCATTAGTCGGAAAAATAAAATCGATTAATCGCTCGAGTAAATAAAAATTACTAATTTCAAATAAAGATTTGTTTGAGTAATTCTTAACGAGTAATTTAGTTAAAACATTTTTATAATGTTTTTAGTATTTTTTTTTTAAATATTAAAAAATAAAACGACTAAAGTTTGTCTTAGTGTATTCCTAAACTGCTAAGTTTATTTGCAACAACGTTGGCCAAATGGAGCGCGTTTTTAAATGAAAATGCTCAATCTTAAAATGAGAATGTGCCCTTAGATTGTTCTTGCTGTATGTTTCGTTTGTTTAGTATGCTTTTTTGATTGTGTTTTTTTTTTAGTACGAGTAAAAAAAATCTTTTTATTTAATATATGCTGTTGTTATTCCCCTGCCAGACAAATAATGGCCAACGTTGGTTTGAAAGTATCTGCTGCCTATAATTTTAAGATTAAGATACGTCATTACTAATGTTAAATTCCATTTTATGCAATAATCAGAGTTTTAAATGTAGACTACTTAAATCAATTATCTATCATTCTAGGGCAGTGATCGGCAAAAGCTAGCCCGAGGGCATTTATCTTTTTTATTTTCACACATATTGCTCACACAGATAGGAAAAAGATAACAATTGTTTACCTTAAGATAAATCATTCTCTGACGAGCATTCAAATAAAGAGGTTGTGTTATTAGTGTCATACTAGCAAAACAACTTATTAGTTTGAATACAGTGCATAGATAAAGAGAGAATTACAAAAATAACCAACACACACACAAGATGAGATAGTATTATTTTGCCGGACACTGTTCTAGGGTCTATTTTAATCAATAATTGAGATTTATACTATTACTCGAGTAATTTTAAGATAAATACTCGATTATTTTAGGAACCATGACTATGATTGCCGTAATGCTGGTATATAATTTTCATGTAAACTTGACGTCCGCGAAAGGGTTAAAGCAAGCGACATATATATTTATGTACATATGTATGTACATACATTCATGCATATGTATGTATGCGTATTCTGAGCTATTTTGAATTCCAAATTCCAGACAATTTAATTCAAATATATTTGAAACCAAACAAAATCAAATCAAACTACATATTTGCATATCTCACTTTGTGGGCTTTCTCGATATCATTTCTTTATAAGTAAATTTAATTAATTTTTTGCTTGTCTTTCTTATGTAAATTATTTTTTTTTTTATCAAAATGGAAAAAAACCAAATAGATTACTTAAAAATTCAATTTAAACTTTTTCTTAGTTTGTTTCATTTTGATTTTATTTAAAGTGATTATTTTCACCCATTGACATGTAATTCAGAATAATACATTTGATATAGATTTCTAACAATGCCTGGACAGGTGTTAAATTATTCAGAATTTCTACCAAAATTCTAAAAACAGGCTTAGAAAAGCAAAATATTGATTGTATTAGGGAGTCATAAAAAATCTAAAACAAATTTACGAATAAACTTAATATATGCAGATACACTCCCTAAAAGTTATAAATTCTATAAGATATATACCTATTGTGTGTACATATGCATGTATGTATGTATTTAGAATTAATTTTTTACATTTAGTGAAATAAGTTTCTGGAAGTATCCTACAATAAATTAATATTTATAATTATGTGTACGATATGTGTTCATATATATATGTATTACTAAAGAAATGAACAAGTTAAACAACTTCATTGATTTCATCCCATAGTTTTTTAAAGATGGTAGGGAAAATACAAAAATGTATGTATGTATGTATGTTATATACTAGATAAATATTTTTTTGATGAATCTGGTTTTTCAAATTTAGCATTTTATACTGTCAACTTGTACCACTAGACTACTACTACAAACATACACGCATACATACATACAAATGACTAGCAAAACGATTATTTTGGACTTTGCTCAACAGCCATGAACCGTATGTTTAACCGCTGATCAAAGAGACGTTCAAGTCAAAATAATAAAAAAACACAGTATTTATAACAACTACTTACGAATTCAGTTATAAATATTGAGATTCTTCTCTGTTACCCATTTTGATCGATCTTTTAATCGGCCGCTATTAAATAGTGTTGGAATTGTTTTTAAGCATGACTTTCCAGATTTTTTTTGAACTTTAGACGAAAGATGTCCAAAATCAGGTTTTTCGGTTTATTTATTTTTTTAGTTTACATAGCAAACACGAGTTAATTTAGTTCAAAACATTTTTTTAAAATGTCGAATCAGCCAAACAAAACTTAAAAGAATGCAAAGTTGTCATAAAATCGCCACAGTTATAACTTTGTTTATTTTAATTTAGGGCCAGTACTCAGGGGATGACCCTTATTTATGCAATGCATTGGTTAGAACTAGAGAAATAGGTTATTGGAGAGTGATTGGATCAAGTAGTGTTTATGGACATTTGCACATTAGAACTTTCTTATATTGCAACTGGCAGGGAAAATTTATGCGTTAAGCGAAGAACGAATTTTCTCTGTAGTGTATTTTTCTGAATTTTGGCCAATTGACAACTAAGAGATAAGCTTTAACAGATATACGTGCATTGCATAAAAAAGTTCGAGTTTCGGGGACGAGTAACGATAGGACAATGTGTGATCTTCTGACATGACGTCTATGTAAAAGTGAGTGTACGTTGTGTTGGCAAAGTACTACAATATACACTGCTGATTTAAGCTGACAGAATAGTAAAGTTCACAAGTCCATAAGTTTAACCCAGAAATATGTGTTTTTTCGATAAGCCACTATCCCTTTTTTTGTACCTTACTATTTTAATGGGATCCACTCCTCTTAATAAAAATAAATAAAAAAAAACATTTATATCGATAATGCGACAGTGCAACTTATCGATAGACAAAGTAAAAAGTGAATCTGCTTCTGAAGATATTTTTGAGCATGGATTGCGTTAAAAACACAGACAACAAAATATTTTTTTTTTCGTTTCAGCTTCAGAAAATTTTAACAATAATTTGCAAAAAGAATATATTGTAATTATTTTAAAGTTCTGTTGATTTAAAAGATTCGTTGACGAATAATGTTTTGGAATTTACTCATTTGTGAGTAATTCTCGTAAAAGATCGTCTATAAATTTGTTTCTCTAAAGATTTGTTTGGGCAACTATTGTACTATATACATACATACATACATATTTGCTAATTGACTTAAGCTTTTTAAGCATTTACGTATAAAATAATATTGGATTTTTTTTTCTTTGTTTGGGGTGTATTTTACCTTAGAAGTGTAAATGAGGAAATAGGAAGTTCCAGCAAATGATGAAATGAATCTACATATTAAGAAGATTCGTCTAGAACAAATTAATTAAAACAATAAAATTTCATTGATGGAAACAATAGATACAAAATATACACAAGTTTACATACTTATTTGAGTAAAATTTTGGATACTAGAATATAGAAAAAAATTACACAACCAGGAATAAAATATACATATTAATACCTATATCCTGATATTTTCATTAATAAATAAATGGACTAATAGCCTAAAAATGTTGACTTAAGATATGTAAAATCAATTTGAGACAATTGTTAAATCTTTGTAGTTTTATGCGATTTTTATGCATTTAAGCAGGAGTTGAAATATTTAATAAATGTTATAAAATTATATTTTGAGATTTTTGTTTCTTCAAAACGCTTACTTTGATATGTAATCTATTAGATTTTTCTTTTTAATAAATTTTTAAAAGACTTTTGTGTATTTTGATATATTTGAACACATCCGGCTTTTTTTTTTTTTTTGAATATTTGCTAATATTTATTGCAAACTTTCTTTAAATGAAATCAATAAATAAAATATTCTAAAAGCTGGTTTTATAATCGTATTTATTTAATTATAAACCGAGTTTTGTTACTATTTTTTCATAATGGAAAATTTGAGAAAGGTGTGGCTTAAGTTAGGAATACTGAAAATTTAACCATATATACAATTAAGGCATACAAAATGTAAATATCTACATATGCTTTAACTACAAATGCCGTTATTTTATTTTTAAATGAACTTTGACCAAAAAGCCTATACAAACATACATATCGTTACTTTAATATAGAAAGGCCCTAAGTCGTTATCCATTCAAATCGATTTTTAAAGTTTTATCTATTATAATTTTATAAAAATCTTTCAATTTTAAAAAGCATTATTATGGCATTAAATTCTTTAGAGAATTTAGTAAAAAACTGTGTTAAAAAAATGTTTGTATTTTCAAAACTTAAGATTTTATTTAGTTTTTTGACTCTCTCCTATAATGTAAGAAAAATATTAGTTAGGGCTTTTCTATATTAAAGTAACGATATGTAGTACTCGTATATGTATGTAAATTTGATAGATCATTCTCTTAAACAGAAAATTTTGTTGTTGGATTAAACCTATTTTTTCTATTAAAATTTAATATTAAATGTTATTTGAAATCAGTTACATGATAAAATTCTGCAAACAATAGACCTAGATTTCAAATTGTTAATGAAACTTTTGAAAACGGTTGAATAATTGTTCGGCTGTTACTTTTTGATTTCAAAGGCTGTATAATGTTTTAAAAATAAGTTTTTATGCTAATTTAAATACATATATTCAATAAAGATGATACGCATTTAGACTTCCCCTTAAACAAACTTGAAAATCATTAAAATAATGTTTTGTAACTCTAGAAAGAATCTTGTATTTTGAATTACTAAACTAAATATTTATTCATAAATTCTTAATTACTAACCTAAATAACACTAGAAAAATTGAATGTTATATTAAGATATACAACCGTTATATTAAATTACCAGTGTTGCCAAAATTTCCTAAAACAAAGTATTTAAACTGTAACATTTACATTCATTTATTTATATTTTGTAGATACCAAAGCGTTACTGTTTGCAAGATATTAAAAAATATATGATGCTAGAAGAAATTAGAAAAATTCGAAATACAAATTAGGAATCGTTTATCGTTAATTAGGGCAGGTCAAAAAATACAGTTTTTGTTAGGAGAATAGTTATTTAAATGTTTTGTTTTTTGTTACAAAATTTCTCAATCGAAAAATTTTCAACAAAAAAAATATTGTATAGAAAATTTAATTATTTTTTTTGCCATAAAAAACATTTTTAAAATTTTATTCAAAAGAAGATTTCTTTGATAAATATTTTCATAGACAAGTTATTTTAAATTTTTATAACGACATACATATGTTAAAAAAATTCTATCAAACATTTTTCTATTTGGTATTAGAAATATTTTGTGTGAAATATATGTAGGGTAGAAGGGGGAGCATTTGCCACTTTTTTTTTAAAGTGCTCTAGGTTTCTTACCGGGAGAGTTATCACAATTTCTTTGTTCTTCATAGGTACCTATATATGTTAGCTTTAAACTGTGTTGGTTCAGATTGCCTACGGCTTTTCTTTATGTATTAAATTCAAAAAGTATCAAATTAAGTAAAAGTGGCGAAAGTGCCCCATCCATGGGGCACATTTGCCAATAAGTTGGGTACAAAAAAGAAATAAAAAACTTGTTGTAATAAAGTAAATTTTTGTTTCTATAAAGCTTTAATATACAAAACAAACAAACCAAAAAAATAATTCAAGTTCATTTCACATGGATAAATTAAACAAAAGAGTAAAAAATTAAGAGATCAAAATTTAAACTATTGGGCCTCTGTTAACATTGTACTGTGACATATCAACATTAAAAAAAAAATGTTAAGATGGAAGATGGATTGGACATTGCAACCAAAATACGATATCCTTTTTAGGGATATTACGAATGTCGGGCTCAAAAAAATGTTGACGAGTAGCTTTGTTATATATGTATGGCAAATGTGCCCCAGGTAGAGTCCTCAGATATAAAGAACAATTTTTCACATAAGAAATAGATTTATTGATAAAAACCTAAAATATTTCTTCTCAATACTATATTGTTTATTAAACTAATGAAAAATTTCTTAGGATAACAAAAAACTAAGGAAAATATTACAAAAATACTTGTAGCAAAATATTTTTTCAGGATCTGCTAAAACAATAAATCACGCCTGATGTTTTAAATATGAAAGCCACAGCAGTCAAAATTTGAGATATAGAATATCAATGATAAACGAATATAAAATCGATTACAGCATCAAAAAAGATAAGTTGGTTTTCAAGAAAATTAGTGGTGGCAAATGCGCCCCTATGGCAAATGGTCCCCCTCCTACCCTATATTAAAAAAGTTTTATTGGAAAAAATTTCTGAGAAAATTTTATATTCGAATTTTTTTTATTTTAAAAATTTCTATAACGTATTTTTTACCAAATATTTCTATACAATTTTCTTTAAAATTTTCTATTACAATACACAAAAAAAGATTGTTTGTCAAGTTTCCACTTTTACCTTCTTTACCGATGAAGAACTAACTTCAATTGCTTGCCAAGTCGTTTCTGATATAAATAGTTTTGAAGAAAATATTTGTAAAGGTTTAGTATAAAGTTCGAGTACTCCAAAAAGGGAACAAAATAAACAAAAAAAATAAAGATTTTTTTTTAAATTCAGACGAATACATTTAACCTTTTCCTTTATCATTGCAAAATCATATAATTTGATAAATTTTGTAATGAATTTGGACAAAAATGCTAACAAGTAATTGCGTTTACCAAAATTTATTTTTTTTTTGTATTAAAAATATATATTTACCCTAAAGAGACCCCAAAATAAGACAACAAAAATGTGGGTCATTTCTCTGTCTGTTAATATTTTTCATAGATATAATTTCCTGATAAAGATTAGTGACTTTTATAAACTTTTGAAGAAATTTCCTATAAAATTTATAAAAATACGTGATTTTGCCATAAAAAATTAAAACATCTAAATGTTTACTTTTGACCCCGGGAAAGAAATGGTTAAAATTTTCCAATAATAGAATCAACATTTATTATTATTAAAATTGAACACTAGTAAAATTTACCAATGATCTACTGAAATTAAAACCAAAAATTCGACGATTTAAAATTGCAGGTACGGCAAAACTGTTCATAATTTCGACTTTTTTAAGTTTGTTTTAACACAAATGAGAAACCAGGACTAAGAAAAATGTATAAACAAAAGTATCTAAAATTTAAACTGTATAGTACTTATAGGTACCAAAATGATACACTACATATAAGTTTCTTTTTCTAAAGTATTTTCTTTTATACCATATTTTTTTATGCAATCTCTAAACGTCATAGTCTTCCTAAAATTCGGTATAAATAACTTTTATATTACCGCGACTCGGACGAAGGTAAATTCAAATGAAAAACAAAACTTTGATAAAAGTTTTAAAAGTCCCTAATATACATATTACTTAGTTATATATATATTTATTTAAACAGTTGTAACTGAAATTATTTACAAACGTATGTACATCTTTTAATTTTTTATACACAATTTCCGTATAGAAAAATTTGAATTCAAATCACTTTTGTCAGGTTCAAACAAAACTTAAAATACACGTTTCCATTTCTTTGTTGACCAAAACTTGTTGGAACTTGCTAAAAATTATATATACATTTTTTGTCAAGAAAAATAATGAATATTTAATCGAATTTTTGAATATTTAATAGAATAATAAAATCTTTAAAAATATTTGCGATTATAAATTGATTGAACTTTTTTTCGATACTTAAAAAATACAAAAAAAAAAATACATTTGATTTAGGTGATTTGCATATTCTTAAATACATACAATGAAACCATCTAACTCGTATTAAATATTTTTAAATTGTCATTACTTTTTCTAGATTTTCTAAAACAAATCTGATTGATCTTAATTCGTAAATTCTATACCTATCATTGATCTTGTTCATTGAAAAAGTTTTTATATTAACTATTCAAATTTTATAAATGTTTTTTTTTTTTTTCTTTCTTTTTTTTGTAACAACTGCCATCTTCTTATAAACACAATTTTCAATATTAACTTCCGTTATCATTTTTAAATACAAACTATTATCTATTATTTATTATTTATTTTGTTTTGTTAAATTTCTCAAACATTGAACATTGAATTGATTTCTTAGTTCTGTTAGTAAATGTTTTATTTTTAAGGTTTTCCTTAACATTTTTATTCAAAATTTAAATAAAATTATTTTATCAAACAGTAGAAAAATGGCGGAAGCATTTTTAATTGATGATTTATAATTTATAATAAATGTTTTCTACTTATATTTCAATAGTCGAATGCAGATGATTTTAGTCAGACCTTCAGAAACAAGGAAATTCTTTTGGTTTTACTTCTTATTCAGATTCGGATTCGTTCTGATGAAACAAAGTTATCATAAAACTATATTATTTTTTTGTTAAATTGTTAGAATATTATTAATTTGATTGGTTACTCGATTGTTTTTACCAAGGACCGTACATGTTTAAGTAAGAAAGTATTGTCGTCCAAACACCATCACCACTGAGGTCAAATGTGGTCCAATAGTCTACTACACTAAACAAAAAAAGATTTTTAAACTATACTTTTTCCAAATAAGTATGTATACATTAGAGTAGGTCAATTGGTATGGAGCTTAAAAAAAACCGGCCAAAATCATAAACTTCAATTATTTTTAAGATTTGCTTCAGAAATTATGGGTCTATAATCACTAATTATATACATACTAACTCCCTTAATCATAAACGAAAAATAAAGTTATGACAAACTTATCAGCCATGTCACAGAACTCAATTTCGTTCGGAAGTGGAATGAATTTCGCATTTCGCTTCTATAGAAAAAGTAAAACGAAATTTTTTTTCGGAAATATGTATATCAGTTTCTATTTTTAAAGTCAATAATTGAACAATTTCCACAGTTAATCAGTGTTATTTGTTGAAACAAAAATAGGGTAACGGATTTCAATTGAAAATAACATGTTTCGTAATGTTTTATTTAGATCATTTAAAAATTTTTGGATTCTATAGAACCTAAAACCATTTCGATCGGAATTCAACTACGGAATGGTTTCAACTCCCAACAAAATTTGTAATTTGCCTGAATATTTTTCATACAAAATTCTTACAACTAGCCTTCGATAACTTTGGTAATCGTTTTTAAATAAGGAGTTAAAATTTTATTGAGTATTCATATATAAAAAAACAAGTAAGAAAATTCTGTAGTCTGGCAAGCAGTGATTCTAAGTTTTTTTTTTGTAATTATAAAATAGTATATTTTTATACCCTTTACCACCATAGGTGAAAAGGGTATATTGGGTTTGTGCTGATGTTTGTAACGCATAGAAATATTGGTCTGAGACCCACCTTTTAGTATACCGATCGACTTAGAATCACTCCTTGATTTGTTTTAACGATGTCCGTCCGCCTGGCTGGCCGGTTATCCATGTAAGCTTGTCATCATTATACAAAGATAGTTTGATGAAATTTGACATAGGCTCATATTTTGGTCCAAGGACGATCCCTATTTTGGGTGAAATCGGATTACTATTTCAAGTGCCTCCTCTAGGAGTTTTTGGTTCTTTACAGCCTTAAATTTAGTTGTATTTTAATAATATTCAGCACAAATATTGCTTATCATAACCTTAATCAGTGTTCCTAATTTTGTAGAAATCGGCCCATACAAGACACATTCTCAAAAGACGTTTATATACACATAAAAGCACAAAAACGTTAATAACTCAAAAGATAAATGCATTTGATTACTAAAACTTTGCACAGATAAATATTTTATAAATATGAACCAATAAACAAAATTTGGTAACAATCGGTCCACAATTGACCCTAGCTCCCATATCAGGCCCTTAGGCGAAAATTATATAAATCTCGAAATTTTGAAAAAAATAGCACATAGTATATGTATATCTCTAAGACTTAAGGAAAACTTGTTTAATTGTTGGTCCATATTTGACCTTAGTAGTGGAGGGTATGATATATGTATATCTCTAAGACTTAAGGAAAACTTGTTTAATTGTTGGTCCATATTTGACCTTAGTAGTGAAGGGTATGATATAGTCGGGCTTGACCGACTATAGCTTTTCTTACTTGTTTATAATATAATATGGTTTCATATCATATCTCAGCTTTTGTACTTGAGAAAATTGAGATGGAAACTGGTTCACTTTAAAACCGCAAAATGGTTAACCCGATACTTCTAAAGCCATTTTTATATGTAATTTTAATATAAATTACTTTGCGTGCTAAAAAATGTTGTTACACACTATAAATTAAGTATTAAGTTTTTGGTTAAGGAAACTTTAAGTATTTATTTTGGGAAAATGCATGGTAATATGTTATAATAAAAACAACATATGGAAAAATCGTACGTTCGCGACCGGAACTTAAGCCAATAAATAAATAAATGTTGCTCCCTACAAGACTTGCTTTTAATACCCACTTAAATATCAGGAATATCAAAAGTTTATAAGATCATAAGTTTTGTATACATTTAACCCTTGCTCCCATATTAGACCAAATGCAGGATATGACTTGTGATACTCAGAAAATATTGGTGATTAAACATACATACAAATTCTTTTAAGCAAAAAAAAAATTCATTCTTCACGCGAAACCTCTTACCAATAAGAGACCGAATAATACTTTTAAAACAATATTTTCATATTTTTATCCATTAAAAAACAATTGAAGTTCAAAAAATAAAATTAATTCTCCATGATTTTTATTTGTTCGAAAAATTTTGTTTTGTTTTTTAATCCGATGAAAATAAAATATAAAAAAAATGTTCGGGATATTTATCAGTAAAGCTTAAAATTAGGGCCTGTTCGTAAATGCATCACTGCACACATCACGATTGCAAACTTTGCAGCACGAAATACTATGATGGTCATTTAGATGCATTTGAATGACTTATAAAGTTTGTTTTATAAATTCGGATTATTGGGTTTCGCTTCATTGTTAAACATATTTTAATTTAATTAAATTATTTTATGTCAAAACAGCATTTTAAAAATATAACAATAAAAATATTTTTCTCTTTGGATATTTAACGTTATAATTATTTGAAATTTTCATCAGGAGGATTATTTATATTTAAAAATATAAATCCCGTTACCAATAAAGAAGCATATCATCTTTAACATCACATACATATTTGAAGCATCCTCAAAGAGGCATGTTAGGGATCCTATGGATTGCTTTGGGCGACACCAACCCCGCGAATTTTGTTTTTAGATGAAAACCACTGCCAACAGCAGAAAATTAAATCTGACACAAGTGGGAACAACAATCAGCAACATAATTAACATTTTTGCCCGCATAGACGGTGGAGCTCTTGTGGCACCCCATTTTTAACTGCTCACAAATCATGTCCTGAGGATATTGGATATTTAATCAATTTTAAAACGAAATTAAAAACAAATTTATTTGTTGGTTTTAAATATTTTAGTTATTTCTTTATTTGATATAAATATTTTTGGAAAAGTAATTGTACATACATATATCGATAAGAACAACTTTGTTTTATTAGATCTTTTTAATTAAATATGTTTTATTTTAACATTTTTTCAGAAATAATTTTTTATATACATAAATATTTACATATTGTAAAAAATAACTTAATGTTTCATTTTTCAAATATTTACTTTTTATAAATTTGTACAGAAAACATATTTTTAAGGCCAATTATAAAAGGTGAAATTAAAAATTGTTCAAATGATTGATTTTATTTTAATTATTAAAATGGAAAAGAAATTTGATTTCTCTTCCAAAAAAAAAAAAATAAAATAAAAAAAAAATATTTTTTGTATTACAAAAATATTCTTCAACTAGATTAAAAATAATAAACATTGATGACTAAATGGGCAAAAAAGGTAAAAATAAAAAATACATAACAATACAAAAAGGTGTGAGTGTAATAGACTTTGTGGGCTATTATCACATGATATACTTGACGTTAGCAATAAAACTGAAATGTTTTTATTTTAACCAATAATTAAAAATTCTAACGAACAATGACAATTTCATTAAGTTACTAATAATTTCCTTAAAACTGTTTATCAGTGTTCTGTGATTATCAGATTGAAATAAATCTAAAGCTACGAGTACTGAAATTGCGTGCACACATGTTTTTTTTTTTTTTTTTTGTTAAATTCAAATTACTCAAAGACCCAAATTTTACTTTCAACAAACCAAAAAACCAATATTTATATAATTGTCCTATCTTAAAACTAGGGAATGCCTAAAAGATTTTTTAAGTCGGAACAAATTTGTATTGTAAATTGACATTTGACACTTAGTTTCGATATTAATTTGATTATAATTAACAAATCGTTTTTACTCATTCAGTTCTTTGTTTTATCTTTTTAGCTTTTATGACAATTCGTTTTAAATATTTCCAAAAAAAAGTTAATTTGGTTTTATTATATTCATAGTTTATTCCAAAACTATTCAGATGATACTTTAGTATAGATTTTATTTGTTATGTCATCAATAGCTTTCATAATTTTCGCAACTTTTGCTTTTTGTTGGATATTTTAAAAACATGTTAATTTGTGCTATTTAAGCGTTTTTTGTAAAATAAATTTGGTTTGTTGATTGTTTGGGTTTGGGTTTAGAGCAATGTTGGGCAAAGTCTCTCTGATTTTTAATTTTGCTAACCCTAGGGGTAGGCAAAATACAAAGTAAGAGAGAATTAGAGAGACTTTGCCCAACATTGGTTGAGAGTGATGCATGTTGTGTTTTAAGATCCATTGCAATTTAAATTTTTGTCATTTTATTAAATGTAGATGTTTCTTTTTTACTTTTTTTTTTAATTAGTGTTAGCTTTTCTATTTTTTTTTAACGTTTTTGGTGTGTGGGTGTTTCAGTTTTAAAATCAACCTACCTAAAATAATTAATTTAGCGTTCTTACAATCTAAAGAATAATATCCAAGTTAATATTTAAGCATACTTTCTTTTTATACATTAACAGGCTTTTTACATTTTGTTTCAACAGTTACAATGACGTACTAAAAATATAATAAGCTAGTACCATTAACCCTCTGGCGAGTAAAAAAAATCCCATGACCCCGCTTTGTTAATTTTTATTTAACAATTATGTTGTACCTATTATCAGTAAACTACATTAATTTAGTCCTATGCAGGGCCACCAATATCATTTTGGTATCTAGTGGTCAGATAATTAGCTGCTTCTGTCATTTGTTCCAGACATTGATATAAACCATTCAAATGTCGTCTGCAGCGTTTTGCGAGTTCAGTGGCTTTGTCAGCATTGTTAGTTTTTTTATTTTGAATATGACCATCTTCGCTACTGCTGCTAGTCGAATCTGAAACACTGCCATTTTTATTGCATTCCGATTCTACGCCAGAATCATTTTCTTGCGAAATGTCGCTTTCGGAATCACTCATTTGACTCACCGAAGCAATTGAAGCCATTGAGGCAGTCGACGGGCGTCTAATATGTCCTTTAGCTATACTGTTGTTATTCAATGGAACTGTGGAGGTGTTTGTGGAAATGTTTTCAGTCTTAACTTCTGGATTTTCCGTTGATATTTGCTGTTCATCCAATTCTTCGGAATCATCTTTGCCAGTCCAAAGAAGATCGTTCTTCAATGCATTTAACATATTGTATAAATTGAAGAGTTCCGAAGAATTAAGAAATTCATGAACATTTTTAGATTTAACGGGATTGCGTTTTCCATTTGCATTAGGAATAAATGTGTGCTGATTTGAGGTCACGTCTTTACCAGGAGTTGGTATAATATCAGTACTATCACCCACCTGTAAATATATGAACATCAACGATTAAGTAATTGAGTTGACAGTAATAGATAAAATTTAATTATTTTTATAAAAGTAATTAAAACTGAATAATTTAAAAATTAACTTAAAAAGAAAAAAAAAATGTACAAATGTTAAAAATATGACTAACTACTTGTATAAAGCTCAGTTAAGACTAGACAAATATTTGGCCAAATAATAGCAACCACAATAATAATCGGCTGCTTCCTTCTGCTAATAATTACACTGTGTTAGTTGAAAAAACAAACAAAAGGGAGAAAATTAACTGTTTTCAAGTTATGCGAACATTTATTGTGCAACCTCCTCTATTTTTTTTATAACGCTGTATCTGGAAAACTAGAGCTAACCTAAAAAAAAACATTGAATTCAGCTTACTCGATTTATCTTTACCCACTAGGTCTCCCTTTTGTCGGTAAAAAAAGTTGCCAAATTGGGCACAGTGTTATTGTTACAATTTGGCACATGATTCAGCATTACAAAAATGTATATTTATATTATGTTCTCCCATAAAAAAAGTGTAAAAAATTAAAAAAAATAGTTTTTACACGTATTTGATCGAATATTTGTTTTGTCTGAACTATTGCTAAGAATTCTAATCAAGACGATAAAAGTGCGATAAATAATAGTTTATGACTCAGTAAAAAAACTTTAATTAGTCATTCCACAAAATGAAACGAATGTAAAATTATTTTATATGCAAACTTCTAGTAGTTTGCATTTATATGAATTATGTGAATTATGAATTATGTACTTTACCGAAACAACCCAAACATACTTAAAGGTGTTCCAGTACAAAATTTTCAATATAAATTGTTGTCTTTTGAGTAATTTTTGACAACTTCGGACTGTTTTGGGTATTTTCGTTAGAGTACGGGAACAAACATAGTATAAAATTAAGTTTTTATTGATAAAAAAATTTATTTTTTTTTTAAACCAGATTTAAAAATTTTGTGCTGTTTTCTTTGGCTAGTAGATAGATTTGTATATATATACATATGTATGTATATACAGCCATATCACTCCAAAGTGGAATGAATTTTGTATTTTACTTCTTCGGAAAACGTTACACGAAAAAAAAAAAATTCAGAATGATACCACTTTATACTTTCAAAGTGGAATTATTAATTCGTATGTATTTTTTTGTTAATTAATTTTTTGAACAATTTCATGAATTAGGCAGTATAATTTGTTGAAACAAAGATGGATTTCTTGATTTTAATTGAGAAATTTATGTTTTAAAACGTGTTAGAGACGTTATAATTTTTCCGTATCTGTAGAAACTTAAACTATTCCGATCCGAAATTGTAACATGTCTGTAGTAGTACAAAGTTTATTTTTCTTATTTTTAATATGTACCTGTCGATCCATGAGCCTGCATGGAACTAGTATTGTATCATCCATAACATTAACTGTTTTGACAAATTTCTCCATGACATTGACAATGCTGTCCTTTGAAAATTGTAGTTCATCATGGCGGGCAATGCGTCGTAAACAATTCCTAAAATATAGAAGATAAAATCAAGAAATATTAATTAGAATTGTTGTAAAACCCAAAAATAGAAGCAAATTTCTTGAATATTGTTGTCGTCTAAAAGTCTGGTTTGAATGTATAACTTCCGCGTTATAAATAAAATCATCCCATTAATAATATTATTTTACTTATCACGATGATTTTTATCTTCTTCTGATTCTCAACAATATTTTTTATTAAATTTTATATATTCCAATAACTAGTTTATTTCGATAATTCTTTATTATGAATAATTAAGATATAAACGAATAACTTTTTAGAAAAGCAACAATTTGCCATAATGCCAAACTGTTAATATCAAACAAAAATTTTTAAGTTGTCATATTTGTATTCAATGATCTGAGTGAACTTTTTCAATATTTATTTGCTAAAGAAGATTTTTGTCAAGGGGTTTTTTATTTTAATGGTTCTGTTAAGTCATATTAATATAAATAATTTATAATTATAAATTCAAAAAGTGTTGCCGCATGCCAATAATGAATGAGCTGCAAAATAATTGATACAGGTTGGTTTGGCTTTGAAGAAGGGGGCTTGGTTATTAAACTAATATTGAAAAGCAATGGATAAATATGTACATAAATTACATAGATACGAGCACACAACATTATTAACTTGTAATATTGTATAGGTATTTAAGTATATATATGTATAATTCTGTTTAAGGGCCAAGTTCAAAACCAGTTGATAAGTTTTTCTTCTTAAACGCTCGGCTGTTTAAAAATGTATGTAAATACATGTAGCTTTTTTGTTGAGCTTTCAAAAAAGGCTATTATCAAAATAAGGAATATATGTATCTATCTACTACTAGCCAAGTTCTGGAATTCAAAATAAAACCAAATTTAAATTTTGTTACTTGTTCGTTTATAAATATTTTAATAAAATTCTTGTTAAATTTGCTTATTTCTTATAAGTAATTTAGATTATAAGATATATTTGTTTATTAGCATACATATATTTCTTTGGGAAAACGCCAAACAAGTCGTCAACCTCTGATAGCGTCGTTGGATGAACGGACAGACAGATGGTAATGGTCCGATTATCACCTGATTGCTCTAATAATACTGTGATTTTGAATATAATAATGATTGCTTTTAATAGTCCCAATTAACCATTTATAGTTTTGCCATAAATTAGATTAATTATTTTTCAAGATATGATAAAAGTATTAAAAAATATTAATTATTTCCCAGCCAAGTTCTTAAAATTACTAATGAAAAATTCCTTGACACTTTTATAACAAGCACTAAATATTTAATAATGATAGCTGGCTGTCTGGTTGACTGACTGACTGACTGACTTACTGAACTTACAGTCACTGTACACACAATTTACATGCAGCATTTTCAACGTTTGTCACACTTCAATGACAAAAAGTGTGTACGTTTTTTCAGTCAGCAGTCCATTCATTTATTCAAACAGTCAGCCAGTCAGTCAGCCAACCAGGCAGTCTTAAAGACAGACGAACTGAACTCATAGACCGCCAATCGACTAGAAGTTGACATTCAATTTAGTGTATGTAAATATGTACATGCATACGTATTTGTATTCGTATCATAAACCACGCACTCATATCGTGCTCGCATTTGCTTATTTGTAACCCATTTTATACAACAGTCTACGTCTACTTTACACAATTCTCTTGATAATGAAAAGAAAATTTATTCAATATTTAGTTTTTTATTTAAAAATTTATATTTTTAATCAGCTGTATTTTCCCGTAACAAATTGTAAGATATCTTTAATTAGATTTCATAACTATGAGAAATTAACAAACGATTATTAACAAGTTTTAAAAATTAAATTTTAATTATTTTGAATAAATCATTATTAGAACAAATAATACTTTCCGGAACAGATTAAAAAGCTCTTAAATAATTTTCGTTAGGATAGATCATATTTAATGGTCCTTGTTTATTTTTTGTAGGTTTAATTTTGGTAACCAAATGTTACATAAAAACATAAGAACAATCTGAAAAAATTTACGAAACATAATTTTTTTCCATATTTGTACTTTCTATTTTTATAACATTTATTTATTTGCCTTTTGTCTGCTCAGTTTCCATTTTAATCAGTTGAGATATAGAATATAGGAGCATTATTATTTATTGTACATCTTAAATATTTAAAGAATATATAAAATGTACTCAAATTAGGAACAAATACACATTTAGAAACTAAATTCAAATTCATAAACACGCCATTTTAATCGGACCATTCAAACAGAAATACATATGTACATATGTATCAAAGCAAGAAAAACGACTAAGATTATCATTACTTAGACACAATAGTCATTTCGATAGGGACTTCCGAACTTTACTTGTTGATAATGGCCAAGACAGTCAGATACATCTGTCATTTTATTCAGTCTCATTAAACAAATCAGCCCGAAGAAAGAATAAAACTTTTATCGCAGGAGTACGCAAATAAGCCACTATCATAGCAAATGTGATCGTTCAAATTAGTCCTGATTAATGCTAAAACTTTTGTAAACAAGCAATCCTTTTTAAACAAGGGTTTTTAACACGAATTTTAAATAACACGGTTTTTGAAAGTAAAGTTCTCCCGTTGTTACAATTTTTATACTAATAAAATATTTTGTTATAAAATGTCTTTTTAATTAAGCAACCAGTTAAACAATTAAAAATAATGAAAATGCTATAGACTAGCCTCGACTTCTGGTAATAAATTGTGTGAAAAATCTTCTTCATTTACCAGAAATAAAGATATATAAAAAATGGAGAAGGTTCTTTTGACATGGATAGAAGATTGCGATCAAAAACGTATAGGTATAAAAAACAAAAGTCTCTACAAATTTATGAACAAATAAAAAATTTGGAACCATCAACATCTTTAGAATTTTAAAAAGGTTTATCAAAATTTTGGGACATCAAACATTTAATTAAAAAGTTTTACTGTAGTGTATTGCACTAAGATCCCAATTCATTACAATTATTTATTATATATTGATCACATGAAGTTTATAAAAAAAAGTAAAATAGCTTCAAGAAATACTACATCTGCCAAAGAATCCAAGGTGGCTCAAATAATTGACGAATTAGGATACAGAAGTACAAAGGATATATTAGTACCGATGAGACTGGCATATTTTGGAGAAGAATGCCATACTTACATGACAAAATATGAAAAATATGCTGGTGGTTTTAAGGCGGCAAAAGACAGAGTAAATTTTTTGTTTTGTTGTAATGCCTCAGTTGACTTAATGTTAAAACCTTTGTTTTTATAAGAACATAAGTACATACTAAGTAATTTTTTTTAAATTGTTTTTTTTACATGGCAGCATTCGGAACGTATCTACCGAGTAAAAACAGAATTGTATGTACATATTTGTAAAAACATTAAAAGTTTTAAAATGATGCCACCTTTTACCAACAAATTTATTGAATGTATTTGCCAGCCGTTAAACTTATTTGCCAAAAAAAAAATCAAATATTTTATACTAACAGCTGTTTAAAACTGCACTTGCGCATAATGCAGTGAATACAACATGAAAATCTGCTGATTTTTAGGTGGCGCGTTCAACATTAAGTGACAACAAACAAATAAACACAATCAAAGCTAAAATGGGGTGTTTTGTCCAATATTCTAGTTGCATGATGGTAGTGGTGGTTGACCTGATTTTGCAAATATAATATTATGCACATTAATATTCATTATATCTAAGTACATATGTATATGCCACACTCACTATCTCTAGTTTTTTCATTATTACCAGATTTTCTCAAATAAATCCTAGTTTTTTAATGGAAAGAACAAACATCTATAAAAGTGAATAAAATTTACGTGTTTCTATTTTAATATGTGTGACGTTCTCCGAGAAAAAGGACCGAGTGTGTCAAAAAACGGGTTTGGACTTAAGAGTGGATTCTGGTACCTTAAAGGGTGCAGAATAAGATGAATGAGTTAGATTTTTGATAAAAATTTATTTATCCCATAAAAATGTACAAAATGAACGAAAATCGATAAAAATGAGAAAAACATTTTTTTTATTTTTCTAAAAACTGTTTCACATACTAGGTCCCTTTTTTTGGAGAAGGTCACATATAATATTTATATAATTTTTTGAATTTTTTATATGTTTAATTCGTTTTTTCTTCTTCTGTTATCCTTGACTCCCAGTGGAGCATAGGGCCTCAAATTCGTTTTTTGGTTAATATTAATAACATTTCTAATGTTTTAAGATTGAAAATTGATATTGTAATAATGGCGTTTCTAAGGTCTCTTGATTTTAATCGATTCTTTAAGTTATTGCAAAAAATCATGGAAGGGTCTCCAAAGAACTAAAATATTACGACATAAAACATTCCTATCAATTTAATGAAATGGGATTAAAAAAAATTTTTACTAAGTAATATTTTACTTATTTGTAAATTAAAAAAAAAAAATATATTGCACATTTACGTTTCACGAATATTAAATAGTACCGATTGCCATTTTAGATTTAAGGGATATTTAAACTAATTATCTGGCAACTTGTAATTCATCATTTTGTGGTCGTCGTTGGTTCGATAATAATGATGACGAAGATTTTTTCTGTAAGTTCACCGGTACCCGCATTTTCTATTATATAAAAAATAGGGTACAGTTACTTAGGCATCGTTGTTTTTTTTATTTATTTTCACTAACTTGTATCTGAAGATTAAAAGGAAAGCATTTCACAGCTAAATGATTCAGATGTAAATTTGCAATAACATCCAATATTTATCCGTATATTTTTATTTATTTTTTCTGAATATCTATTATAATAAGTATAATTATGAGTTGTTTCAGTCTTGTGGTAAATGACTACAACTGCATACTTTACTCCGCACCGAATCGTACGATAAAAAATTTAGCTGTACAAGTAAAAAATGTACATACAAATTCACAAAAGACAAAACTACGTCATTTTAAGTGAATATTCAATTCAATGGATGAGTTGAAGTAAATTTTAGCCTCAAGAAGAGGAAGAAGGGAGGGGCTCATAAAATACTTCCATATTAATGTTCTCTGGTAGTGTCGTTCGTGTTTATAGTCTTTAAAAGCAAAGAGAAGAAGTGTGGGCAAGTGTACTCGAACTGGATGGAGGGAACACAAATATCAGATGATTTTCGTGGATCGCTCTTAATGTATTAGTTATTTAGTCATTTTCAAAGTTGAAAAAGCTTTCAATATAACAGATATTCTCGTTTGGGCCTAATTTGTTTGAGCTTAGATTTAAGACTAAGCTTAAGAAAAGCTCTTTCATAAAAAAATTATTAACTAGTGTAAAAATTGTTAATGGTAGGAATTTATTTATGCATGTATGTATGTAGGTAAGTAAATATTTAGTACCTAAATACAATTTATTTCGAGTATGAAACTGAAAAAATGCAAAATTACCTACATATCGTAATAGTAAGTAAAATTTTTCTATATTTATATTGTATTTTATGTAAAACTTACCGAGTATTTTCTAGTTTTGATGAATCTGTGTATCCACTCATTGTGATATTTTTGATGCTTTAGCTTTTCAATAGATAAAATGTATGAAAATTCACCTGCTTTTGAGGTCAATAGGTGTAAAATTTTTAATATTTGTAATTTAACTTCTTTATTTGATATCACTTTCACTTTATTTTATTGATGCTTTCATTTATGTTTAGAATAAGTATTTATACCTATTTTGTTAAATTGTACAAAATTTTGCTTTTTTATTTTTGGTATTTTTCTGTATTGTATTATTGTTATATTACGAAATTTTACAAGATAATAACGAACAGCCTTGGGTATATTATTATTTTATCTAACGCCCCTTCTCCTTTTTTTATAATTTGTAGTAAAATTACACTGAATTATTACTTTGATCTGAACGTGAAAATAATTTTATTTATATTCTTCTGTTTCTCGCAGTTTTTGTTTGCGTTGTATTAGAAAAACAATTTACCGAAACATCTAAGATTTTATTTATTATAAAATGAACTTTTTCACATTATCCAATAATCCGTCACACCCACGACGTACGAACGCTTCTTTAAAAATGACGTTTCTTGACAGCTGTGCTTGCTTTAAATACAAACAATAATGACAATCCGGCGGTTTTTTACTTATCGCAAATAACTGCTGTTAAATGCGTTGCCAGATAAGTTTTAAATTTATCGTTTTCAAAAAACTCCAGGATGGCGAAAGTCAGGGCTGCCAGACTTTGAGCTGTAACACCAAAGAGATTTTTAATCTCTGAATGGACACAAATTTTAATTGGGGCATTCACATAAATTGATGTTCTGTATTCAGAGTGGAATTGTAAAATTACTCGTAATAAAAAATTGGGATTATTTTTCGAAGTTTCGAAGATACAAAAAACATACGTTTTGCCTTAAACATAAACAAAAAACAAATGTCATAAAATAAAAAAATGACAGGAGCTTTTGTTTTGAGTTTTTTGGAACTGAATCGAGAAGAAACTTAGAAAAGAAAACATCAGAAGACGTAGTCTGAGAGATTTTATCAATCCTTTGACAATGAGAATCATCGTAAGAAGAAAATTCGTGAATTGATGTTTTTGTCTTAAAGTTTTATAGGACATTTTCGTGTAAATAAACGACCTTTTTTAGTGATACTTGAGAAAATTGGACTATTATTAAAAAGTAATTCAATTCCTAGCATGATACAAATAGCTTCAACTCAACTTTAGGCTACTTCAACCTAAATGCTATGATTGTAAGTTATTTTAATTGGGGAATTTTTTAATTTATTTAACAATTTTCATTGCAGATTTGCGATTATAAATTGAAAATTCGATCAGTTGATGCTTGTCGATCAGGGTCATGTCATGACTCTTTCATTTGCAGCATGAGCAAGGCAAAACGTTTTTATGAAGACAACGTGCAAAATCGGTTTCTTTTGGGAGACTCAGGTTTCTTTTGTTTTTGGTTCGCCTGAACACAATTTTAATAAAAAGCACTGCGCCGCTAAAAACATAGTGGAAAGGACAATTGGCATCTTAAAAGCCCGTTTCAGATACTTTTAATATGCATTGTTGCACTACGCACCACATAAAGTTGTCAAAAAATCAACTTAACTTAATTAAATTATTCTTTTTATTGGTTTAACAAAACCAAAACTTATGGTGATTTCTTTTCTAGAGAAATGTTGCATTAAAATGTTGCATTAAAAATATGCACATTTTTTGAGTTTTGCCAGTTCCCTTGAATAATGTTACATTTTTGGCAACTAGAAACGAAATCAAATTTTTTCTCGTTTGTCATTTAATTAGTGATGTATATTCAAGTTTCAAATAAATGGACGATTCAAATCACTTTTTAACCAATAAAAACAGTTTTTTGTTTTTACTGTAGTCTAACCGCCGATAGAGGATGCTATTGTATTTAATTATATTTGATCTTCTAAGTTAATTAGCAAGTGCAGCATAAGTGCAGAGAGAATGTCTCAGATCCTAATCAGTCAGCGTTGTGTCATGAAGGATAAAACAAAGAACACATTTTCAAACTTATCTGTGAAAATGTTTCGTATTGCTCTCTCTTGCAGTGGAAGTGTCTAGAGGCTAAACCAATAGATTCTAGTTCATCTGTAATTTGTAAGGTAGTCCCATGTTCAGTTCCCTGGTATGTTCCTTATGCACACATCTCTTCTAATCTGCTACTTCCTTAGTGGCCAAAATTTCGGTCTGAAAAATACTTATTCTTAACATATTTGTATAAAGTCTTAAACAATTAAAATAATATGAAAGTACTCGACTTTTTAAACGGATATACATACATACATATGTATATAAAAATCACTGTAAAATTTTAGACAATTGTAAGGACTCTTTACTACATTGAATTTTTTTTGGAAAAAGAAGTGTGGCAAAAGCAAAGCTCTATATAAGACCTACTGCCGGAAATAACTAAATATGTATGAACGTACAACGACAAAATTGAAGTGTTATAAAAAGTTTTTATATTAAAAATATACAAATTTGTTAACAATCGATCCATATGCTAAATGATTTTGCATAAATCGCTATAATACTATGAAGCTGCCACATTTTTGATATCACATTGCCAGACCTGAAAAATAATTTTGTAAAGGCCGATTTTACACCGGAAGTAAGAAATTGAAACACGAATTTAAACGTTTTTATTAATTTAATTTTTTTTTTATTAATTATTTATTTATTGGAATAGCAATTTTTCATTATTTAATTTTGCTTTTGCTTGCAGATGTATATAATTAATTAATTATAATATTTGCTGTTGTAGAATGTTTGAATTGTAGTTTTTATTTATTTGTGTATGTTTGTATGTATGTATTTAGATCTGTTTGTTTATTCTTCAAAGAGCATCTTAAATTTTCTTTTATTCTTTTGATTTAAATATTTCAAATTTAGGTATTCTTTTGTTTGAACGATGAAATATAAATACAAAATAAATTGTTTTGTGTCTTCGTGGGAATTGAAAACACTTGATATAATAACTTAAAATGTACATACAACCGTCAATGCATATTATGCAATTACATACATACATATGCATATGTATATCATATAATATGTATGTATGTACATTACGGTGACAATTTTATGTATGTAAGAAAATTTTTCTTTCGAATTTTATAGCTTTTTCAACGGTATATTATGACACTAAGTCTAAAAGTTTAGTTCTGAAAATTTGAGCCAAATCGAACAACGATCAATGGGCGCTCATTGGGTCCAAAGCTTAAGAGCATATTTGTATTTGGAATTTCTTCATTTACAAAAAAAGATATGAATTTTCGGGGGAAATTGCAATAACTCCAAAACTACTTCATGGATTTTTCTCTTCGGATATTTGAAATAAAGCTGTGTTAGTTCTTTTTATTATTCCATTATTTTTTATTGTAAAAATTATTTATTTTTAATTAAAATTTCTCAAAAACAAAATATACTAATTTTTCCCCGATTTGGCTCAAATTTTCAGAATTGTACTTTTAGACCTAGTGTCATAATATTCCGTGGAAAAACATTTGAAACCAAAGAAAAATATTTTCGTTGTCACTCTAATGTGCATGTATGGGCTATAGTCAATAATATTAGAGTTGTCAAAGTAGTAAAATTAAATTAAATTTGTTTAGAATTTTATGATAAATTAAGATTTAAGCTTTTGTTTTATTTCATATTGTATGTACAAGTGCTTGTTAATCAAAAATAATTTTAACTAAATACGTATAAACTAAATACATATAAATAAATAATATATTAATCGACATGTCGTCGATAATGTTAAAATATCGACTCTCCTCATTTCGTAGAATAAATTCAATATTTTTTTCGATTGACAACTCTAATTAAATAAAAATTATATATACCGATCTCTGAAACCATGTGGTAAAACAGTAAAGAAAACTATATATTTATTTATATTGCGTTAGTATTGAAATACATACTATGTATGCATGTGTGTATGCTTGTATATTTTTCCAATATACAAATTTCGAAATAAGTATGTATTTAATTTTATTTGATGTTTTATTGAAAATATATGATTACATGTATAAATATTATATCAAATTTCGCCTAGCTACATTGAAATAAATTTAAAACTTTGAAATTAAAATTAAAAAAGGTTAATAATTAATTTGTATTTTTTTTCGATGTTAACTACATACATACATCCATATGTATTTATGTATGTGTATATTAAAAAATAAATTTTTGTGAAGTATGTATGTATATATTGTTTTAAGTTTGGAACCGAAAAAGAAACAAATCATTGTATATGCTTTCTGATTCTGTGATTTCTAAAGAATATAAAAATTGTAAAAAATATAGAAAAATTTAAACTCATTCATTAGATTTTAACAATTTTAGAATTTTTGCATTGACTTTTAAATTAATAGTTAAACCAAATTTTTCAAACGAAATATTTAATTGCGTTTTAAAGATTTTGATTTGACTATTTCTGTAAGCAACATTTTTTTGTTATTAATTTGAACTTATTAATTAGCTTTTAACAATTTTAGAAATTTTGTTTATGTTCACTTTTAAATTAAAGTAAACCAAATTTTATGTTTATTCGTGTAATTTGTTAAATGATTGATAACTGATGAAATTTTATAAGTTTACGATAATGAAAACACCATCGAAAACTCTACCGTTCACATTTTGAGAATTTGATGGGTTTTCAGCAGAAATGAATGAATAAAAAGGACCACCAAACACTTAATTTTTTATTAATTGTATTAAGATAATAAATTTTTTTATCACAATTATATTAATAGTTTTGAAAATTTTTAAAAATAAATGTTCTTTATTTTCCCATTTTTCTACCTCAAGAGTTGTAATTAATGGAATAAACTCAGTGTTGTATCACCGTTTTAAACGTTTTTAAATAAATTTTATTTGAAAACTCACACACAAGGAGTTTTCATTTTATTTTTTTAAGCTGAAAACTACTTTGATGAGATTTAGAGCTAAATGTGAATGAGCTATAACAAATTTACAACAGGAAATTTTAGAATTCCAAGCTTTGAAAGATTTTCTTCTATAAAGTTTCTTTAGTTGTAATGTAAATATTCGTATGTATATTCGACCAATCGGTACGGCCCTAAGAGCAATAAAAACCATTTAGTGAATTAAACGAATACCCATTTTATGTTGTAATATTTGTTGCTATAATTTTGTTTCCATATATGTGACAGCGCATAGAGAAAGGGACCTAAGGGTAAAAAATAAGGTAAAAAAATAATATTTAAATATTTAAAATGGCTCTCCTGAACAAAACCGGTTTTTACCCTTAGGTCCCTTTCTCTCTTTCTTCGGTTTTAGCTAAAATATAATAAATTAAGGAATTTTTCAAAATAAATCTGTGGTTTTGATCGTGAGTTTTGCATAAGATGAATTTGTGATATTATTGGTGATTGTTATTTTTTGTTAGCACTTTTTATGTGAATTGAACCGAGAAAAGTTGAATGTGACATAATATAAAATTATTTGTTGACAAAATTCCTTTGAAAATGTTATTATTGTATTTGCTTCTTTTCATTAATATTGTATTTTTTTTTTCGTTTGAAGCTTAAATTTCTTAAACAGAGTTTTTGATTTAATAAAAAATTATATTGTATCAAGTATTTGTATTTGTTTACATTTTAGTTATATTTAATTTTCATTTGCTATTTGTTGGTTTTCGTAATAATATTATAATTATAATGTTAACATTGCATTTACTTTATTTTTCTTCACTGTAGATCTCAAAATATTCAGTTTTTAGTTTTCTATTCTTTTCACTTTTTTTTCGCCATTCGCCTGTAAATTTTAAAAGTTTTTATTTTTAAGAAAAAACTTAATTGTTTATTTATTAATTTATGTTGTATATTTATTTTTTGTTTGTTTGTAGTATCTCAAGCTTTTTCTTATAAACTATTTTGTTGTTTTATTTAAATGGAAAGAGAGAAAAGGAGATATATGCTTTTTAATTGTTTTTTTTTGTAGTTTGGAATTTAATTTTTTATTTTAATTTAAAAAGAATTAATTTTTTCATTATTTTTTGTTTGTAGAGAACAAATGTTTTTCAACTTATGCTAAATTTAAGAATTACAATTTTTTGCTTAATATTTAAAATATACGAAGTTTTTAATTAATAATCATATATTGAGATAGTTTTATGCACTCGTATGTTTTTATGAGTTTATATTTATTATTATATGATTAAATCGACCTTTTAAATATAAATTTATAATAATCACTTAATATATTTATGCAATTTTAATGTTTATTTATTTAAGACATTTTTAGTTTGAAGTAGTAAAAAAGAAAATTGCTTATGATTGAGTGGGAGTAGATTTAATTTAATTGTTTAATTTTGTTTTATTCAAAATCAGTTAGTCAGTTCACAAGATGTCTTAGGATTCTACGACTGCCTACAACAGTTGAATAAATGTTGTTGGTAATATGTTCTTGTATATGTATGTATTACGCTTACAATTTGTTTTTGTAATATCCCTAAAAAATTGAGACAAGGGACTAGTATGTATTTATATTGATCTTTGAACGCTGAACTTTTGAAATGTAATAATGTTTTGAATTGTAATATACATATAAATTTATAACATAAGGCCAATTAAATTTTGTATTTTTCATTTTTTTATTTATTTAAAGATTGACTTTAATTAATAATATATACAACATTATCGTTTATACAACAGTATGTCATTCAAGAATTACCAACAACACTACAACTGCATATGTATTTTGTGAATTGACTAAGAATTTTTAGTTTTTTACATCATTGAATGATCGCTTTCTTAAGTACCGCCCTGACGTGTAATTATATCAAGTGCATGAAAACTAATTTAATATAAATACAGTTTTCATATGACAAAAAAGATTTTTTAAATATAATATAAAATTAGAAGCTAAACGTAGAAGAAATAAAAATTAAATTAACTTACAACTTTTAATCTACTTTTATTTAAGATGTTATTTCATAAATTATGAAAAACGATATTTATATGTAAAAAGAGATTTCAACTCCATTTCATATACATACATATGTACATATATGTATATGTATGTGTGTAGGTAAATGCTTTAAATAAAATTAAAGTTTAGAAATGCACTCGCTTTAATCTACATACATACATACGAGTACATACATACATGCATACATATATACATACATGCATACACACATACATGCATACATACATACATACATGCATACATACCTACATACATACATAAATGCATACATACATACATGCATACATACATACATGCATACATACATACATGCATACATACATACATACATACATACATACATACATACATACATACATACATACATACATACATACATACATACATATATATATATATATACATACATACATACATCAAACATACATAGATACATACGTACGTACATGAAATAACTCGTAGAAGTATGATTTTTTCTGAATTCAATAAATTGTGATGTTTAGTTTAATATTCAATTTTCCAACAAATATCTTTTTATTGTTATTTTAAAAATTTGACAAAATTTGTTTTGTTGTTTTGTTTAACTATTTTATGATGTAATTAAATTATGTTTACCACCCTTGAGTTTCAAAAACTCAATTTTTTACAATTTTAATAATAGGTTAATTTGGAGCCAATTTCTAGCATGTAGATTGAAAAAATAATATACTGACAAGTAATTGTTATAATTTTTAAACATGTTTTTAACTATATTTCATTGACATGCCAATTTAAGAATAAAAAACAACCATGATTTGTTTTCCTTGGAAGTTTTTTTTTTAGAAATGTTGATAATCGTGAGTTCGAGTCAGGCTTAGGTTCATGTCATAAATTATTTTGTGCAGATGAAGTCCGTAGCGAGACAGAAAATGCAGCATTATACACTGCTAAGTGTCACATAGTTTTTTTCAGTATTCCTACTAATTATTAATTTAATTTAAAAATCATAAATTAAAAAATTATTTGTGACATGAACCTAAGCCCGACTCGAACTCACGAAAATCAACATAAATTTCTGGTTCAACTAAAAATTTATTTCTTTCAGTTTTTTAGAAATCTAAAAAAAATATAATCTCAAATAAATTATAATGGGACTATAGTCCATTAACAAAACATAGTACCCATGAAAATAAAAAATGTAGAAAATTTATAAACAAAATATTGTTCGAAAGATAAGTTCGCTTCCAACATCGAAACCAAGTAAAAAAGTTAACATGAATAAACAACTTTATGAAGAAATTAAAATTTTAAACAAAAAGAAAATCAGATTTTGAATATGAACGATTCGTTAGTAGATGTTAGAAGAAGGTCTAAATAATTCTCATTTTGTTTTATTTAACATTATTATAGATAGTAGCAAGATAGTTATTTTTAAAACCTTTAAAACAAGAAAAACCTAATTAATTTGAACTCCTTATCATATTTGTATAATTATCTGGATCCATAGATAATAGCCCTATCTAAAAATAAAAAAATTGTTAAATATTTTTTAAAATAATTACAAATATTTGTTGGAAAATATAAATTTTTTTGTATTAAATATAATAAATATTAAATATAAAGATAAATTCTAGTGATTTATGTCCGAGTTATTTAAATTTATTAATAGAATATACTTATGGATACATATTAATGCAAGTGTGAAATTAGCTTATTAAAACATATTTGATTTTAACTTATAGGTACATATAAATATGAATTGAAACCCAAAAGCCAATAGTACAATATGTAATAGTTTTTTAAACAAATTTTGTTTTGGTTCTGTTCTGTTATCCTTAACTCCCAGTGGAGCATAGGGCCAATTTTAACTGAAAAATAACAACGTAATTGGGTGCACTTTAATTATAATTTCTATAATGTTAATTACTTTAAAAATACTAACAAAATTTATTTGAGGATAAAAAATTTTTTACTTTTAATACAAAAAATTTAAAAGTTAATTTATAAACGATAGAGCAAATATCTCGTTTAATATGTTTTATTAAGTTATTTTTTTTTTCTTTTAAGTTTAAGATTTAAAAATGTAAAAAATAGAAAAATTACACACATACAAATTGATAAATTTATTGCACATTTACTGTAAAATATTTTACTAGAAACAATGTTAACTTTATTTATATGCTTTTTTTTATTATTTTTTCACATTTTTAATATTTATTTTAAGGTTAAACTAGCGGTTTACAATAAAAACCTTAAAAATATAAAAACGATTTTAAATACTAAATGCTTAGATCATTAATTAATATTTTTTTTACAACAAAAATTTTAAGACATTAAGCGGAATCATTTTGTTAAACCATCTAAACGGACTTTAATTTTTTGTATAAAAGACAGCAAAATTTCGTATTTAATTTCTTGTAATTTAATTGTGTATTAACTAAAGGAGATAGCGACCAGCGTCTTGCTAAATTAAAAGTTACAATATATGTATACCATTTTAACAGGCATCAGTCTTTTTTAGATTCTTTAATATTTTTTTTTAATTAAGGGGGAAAAGTAAATTGTAGAAAATTACAATAAAAATATTTCGAATCTGAACTAATTAACTAAAATCCAATGAACATAAAAAAATAATTTTGATGCTACTTTTCAGTCTCTTTGACACAAGTTTTAAATGAAATATTAATTAAAAGATACAATATATTTTTCATATAACATAACTCAAAAGGAATAAACTTAAATAGTATGTCCGTTTTCTGATTTCCGATATATACAATTCATATGCAAGAGTAAAAGTACGTAGATTAAAAATTTTAAATAAAGTTTTTTTTATTAAGTAGTTATTAGACAATAAATTCATAATTTTAATTTAAGATACAATATAAAAAACTTAGTTTTGGTTAATTTTAGGAATTGGTTTTCAAGTTATAAAACCACAATTTCTGCATTCACCGTAATCGGATCCAAAAAGAAAATTCTACATATTTGCTTTGAACATGTAGGAAATCTCATTTTTGTTGCTCAAATTGATGTATGCAAAAATGGATTCTAAATAAACAATTTTATAATTTTGCCATTTTAAGAGCATATATGTAGATTGTATTATATTTAAAGAAGTAGTTGTAAAATAAGTTTGAATATTGCTGAAGTATATTTTTATTATATTTACCTGTTTTGTTTCAAAACCAACGCAAATACGTTTTTTAAACAATCTATTGTTCATTGAAAACTAATAAAATTGTTTGCATTTTTTGTAAATATTCTTTCTTTAATAACTAAAAATAAATAGTGTTGAAGTATTTTCTTAAAGATTTTTTACTTAGTCAAAAAACAAAGAAAGAAAAAAGGAATAGTTTCTGTAAAAAAGTTATTTTAAATTCTTGATCTTTGATGAAATTGTACTTTGTTGTTATAAAAATTATGAATTTCGTTTCGTATAAATATTCGGCTGCAGATAATTGGTTCGGGTGTTTTATGAAGGAAATACTTATGTATGTGTTAGCAGTTAATGATTCCACTTGAGTTAGAAAAGTTTTTGTAATGTACTAACCCATTTATCACAGCCGGTGGAGTCAATATTTCCATGAACATTGCGGAATAATGAAATGTACAAGGGAATTTTTTAAGTTGAAATTTAAAAAATTTTAAAATTCTTTATTTTTGCTTGTCTGCATAGATATGTAATCTATGTACGATAGTATTAAAAACATTAAGCCAAATTGTGAACGATTTATTTTAAATAAAAAATAAAATTACTTCTTATTAAAATATCATAATTATTTTGATGTTAAATTTGTTTTTGTTTTTTGCTTTTTTAGTCAAAGTGCGGTAGTCTTAATGTTGTTTGTAATTGTAATATTATAATATTAAAGTAGTATTAAATTTCTTAAATGAGAATTCTCAATTATTTTTAACTAATAGTTACACCTTTAAAATAGCTATTGGATGATATTATTTGTTATTTTGTTGCGCCACAACATTTGGGGATTTATAAAAGTTTTGAACAAACTCGGAAAGACTATAGACCGTACCTGGTCCTTTCCCTGGACTCATGCAAATAAAATCTCCCAAAGTATGAGCATTGCCTTTAAAATGAAAAAAGGAACGAAGAAATATAAGTTTATTTATATACAAATTAAAATAAGAGATTTTATATTAGTCTTACTACATGATTGTATGGGCGGATATGAGGGTGGTGGTTTTATCCAGCTACCATCTGGCCTTCTCATATGCCTCCGATCTGATGAGAATTCAGCAAGATATGTTTCAGCAGGTATTACACGAAAAAATCTAAAAATGTTAAGTAAATAATTTAGATCAAAATAATTTAGATCAGATATAAGAGAATTTGTGGATGCAAAAATTTATCAAAATTTACCTGTGATGTTCTTGCCTTAAGGCTAAATCGGAACGAAATGTTTCTGTTACATATTTATGAAAATATGTTGGAAATGGAAGGGTAGTATCTAAGTCGAATACCAGACATCTATTTGGGGAAGGATTGTGCATAAAAAATACATGATAATCCTGAAATACAATACAAAATGAATGTCAATTAAACAATAAACTTTTACTCAATAAAATTTAGCTACATCTAAATATATTTGATGTATATAAATCATGCATAAAGATTTACAAAACAGCAGTCTTGTGGTATTTAATGAACCCATTATAATACATAGTAAAGAAATAACAACAATCAATTAAAAATAAATTATGGTTACAAATAAAAAGTTTTTTATAATAGGTAAAGATTTTTTGGCATACATCACTCAATAGATCAAAATCTGATGAGTGACTTCGAATTTTGTTTTTTGTTTAACTTTATCAGTTGAATTAACATAATTCATAAATCTACAGCCAACTAGAAAACTCCAATTATCTAACATTTTTAAACAAATCTATGGACTCAAAATTTGGTTCCCCTATGTAAAGTTTACTTAAAGTAATGAAATACCCAGCAAAACTTTGGTAACGGCAAGTACTCTGGTATCTGGTTACCTTGTAATGACTACAGCATACCCTCCGAATAACTAATAAGTTATTACATAAATGGTAAGTTGAACTGAATGACCCGGGTTCAAATCCCACCAAGAGCAACAATTTTTTTTATTTTTTTTTTATTAAAAATGTATTTTTAAATGATTTGTGAATTTTAAAAACATAAATATTACCTTCTGTAAAAAAAATGTTGGAAAACTAACTCACGGTAATGAAAAAATACTATCATGAGTCAATTTTGATTATGTAGGCTACATACCTATTGGATACCAAGCAACGGTTCTGCTTGGTCTTAACTTGGTAAGCATAGACTTATCTTGGTTATCCTTTATTTCAACTGTGGACACTGACCTCTTAGTGACATCAGCAAAAGAGCTACGTTACGTAGTGAGCTAACATGTACCGCGAGTTGTAAAATAAGAACGATAAAAAATGGGATGGAAAGACCAAGTAGAGGAAAAATTTTCACAACTTGGCCTATAAAATTGAAGAATATTCGCACAAGATCGAAGAAAATAGGTTGTATCTATAGGCCATTTAAGTAAGTAAGAGCCAATATTATATAAAAACTTATACAAAAGGGAAGATTTAAATTGTTTAAGTTTTAAAATAATTAAAAAACACTTCTTTTTTGTTTATTAAATGCGTTAAACATTTACAAAAAATCGTATAGAAATATGTTTCCAAAAATTACAACAAAGCAAAAAAGCAGAGAAAAACAAAGTTATTGTCACATGATTTTGGATCTAAAAATAAAATGTTTATATTAATTATAAGCTGCTAAGTTTTCAACATATGAAGTAGCTCGGTGGAAGAGTCTCCGCCTAGCAGTCGGAGGGTCTGGGTTCGAGCCCCCATGGGGTCATAAGAAAAAATTTGTATTTCGTTTAAAAATATGTTTTTTAAATAGAACACCAACAATAAAGTTGTTGTTGTTGTTGTTGTCTTCCAATTACTTACCCAAGTCATTACATTTCTGCAATTGGTAAGTACTTGCCTCCAATGACATCCCCATGTTAATGTAATGACTTAAACAGTGAATGAGTAAGTAGTTCGTGTTCAATAGTTTAACTGTTTAACTCATTATTTGGTAATGAAAAGTTTTGCTGGGTATAGTTATGGGTCAAATGAAATTCCAACTTTAGTAATGGCCCTAAATATTATATTAGTCTATGTATTATTTTAAAGAGTTTATACATATACTAAATGTTTTTGTAACCGATAACAAGCAAACACATATACATACATATATGCATGTTTTTCATTAGGGAGGGTAAATTTCGGTGAATAGCCAAAAATTATAAATAGTAGGAGCGAACAAATGTTTTAGAAAGATTTTAGAAAGAATTTTGCGCCTCTACGATTTTCTGTCATAAAATCAACCCGCCCTAATGTACGTTCATGTTGTATATGTTAAATGATATGCAAATTGTGTGCGTGTTTCAGGCCATTGAGGGGAAAGAGGGCGAAAAAAGATGATGAATAAAATGTAAAATGTTAACCACTCTACATTTTATATGAAAGTAGTAATTAGAAAATGCAAACTTTAAAGCTACATACGAATATTACGATTAAATAGTAATTGACTTACCCATATCACAACTTGGTCATCTCCACGACCTGCCTTTTGGCGCCACAATGGCACTGTACGCCCCTCATTTGATACAAACACAGCATAGCATTTAGAGAGTTCGTCGATACGGGTTTTCTTAACTTGTTCACAAAGTTTCCAAACATTTTCTTCGCTAAAATATATAAAACAAAAAAGGTGAAAATTGTTTATTTTTTTTAAATTCAACTAAAATTGTTTTCTTATTAGTTTAAGCTCTTAATTGTTTAAGCTCTTTTTAATAATTTTTGGTATGGATTTTGGCTAGATTTATATATAGTTAAATCAACTGCTGAAATACCCCTATAGTTACGGTGACCATATTTTTTAACCAAAATACAGAACAAAAATTTATTATAAGTAGTAAAATATCAAGCATACTTTTAAAAAATATTTGTTTATGGATTTGCAATATTTTTAGTTAAACACACACGCTAATGTATGCATATCAAAAATAAAAAAAAAAATTAAAATAGATTTTGAGATTATTACATTAATATGCAGATAACTTCTAATATTAATTTGTACCTTTATTAAGCCTACTAAGCAAACATTTAAGAACTCATGCGATTTGAAATTTTAAAATATAAAATAACTAATCTTAGCATTTTGAGGAATTTTTAATATTCTTTAATTTCAATACAACAAACTACACTTTCCGTTAAATCATTCAAATTCGAGAACTTTCAAAATTTGTGTAAAGCTTGTGTATATCTCTTTCTTTAAATGTTTAAAATTTCCTACCCAACGTTCTTAAGCAGATTTTTTGTCCTTATTCCATTTCTTCGATTGTTTTGAAGAGGTGTAACTTTTAACAATAGCTAATTTATCAAATAACTCAGTGTCATTTTCTTGTTTCTCTTGTCCATAATGTAAACACAACTGGATTCAACCTCATCACATTTAGAAGTTTCAAGTATTGGAACCCATTTTCATACTAAAACTTCCTGATAAGCGGTATCCCATTGGTTTAAGTATTTAGAACAGTCTATATAATATTAGGCTGCTTTAGACTTTTCAAAATTCACATAACTTGTAGTCAATAAGCCTTGAATACGACTATTTTGGATAATATTTTTGGAATTTTTCCATTGTTGTAGGAAATAGAATATTAAAAAACTTCGTACTTTTTTTTTTTTTTTTTTAATTTTGAGACATTCAAATATAGTACAAATACAGAACATTAAACAAAATACAGAACATTTTTACACTTTTTCTATAATAATAATTTATACAGAACAGACCACTCAAATACAGTACGTACTCTATAATAGAGTACGTATGGTCACCGTACCTATAGTATTGTCGAAATATTTTAATTTATGACTTTATGAATAGTAATTACATTAGGGGTATAACATATTCCAATTTTTTGCATATATCAAAATGACACTAGCGTAGTCGAATTGAAAACTATTAAAAAAATTAAAAACGCGCAATAGTTGGAAAATCATTAAATTTGAAATTCATGTCCTCTAACAATTATTAACCATTTAATTTTTTTCATTTATTAATAAAGTATTTAATTTTTTTTAATTAAATAGTTTTATATACATATAATATATGGAATGTTTTTTAAAACTATTGATCCAATAAAAATTACATTGTGCTAGTCGCAAATTTTAACAAGCTGGACATCTTGCTGGTAAAGCTAATTCGAGTACTCTAAATTCAATGGCATAAGCCGTTTTTTGAGCGATTTAACACTTGTACGCTAAAGTACAAAAAACAGTTATTTCTATACTTTTGGGATAATATTTAAATTTAAATCTATTCAACTCTGTTGGAATAACACAAGATTACATGACATTCTATTTTTTCGCGAACAATGAAGTCAAAATTACATTCGAATATTTTTAATAAACATTTTTTTCAATATATCGAAAATACTTTTGTAAAATTTTGTCTCTCTAGCTCTTTAAGTTAAGGCGCTATCGCGCTCTTATTTGATGGACAGAAACCCCCTTCTTTTTGGTATTTTGTGTATTTTTGTGTTCCCGTAAGCTTTTTAAATGGGAGCTATTTGAAAAAATTGTGACAAAAATTTTGCACATTGGCTGGCATTAACATAAAACTTCTTTATAGTAAATTTAGTAGTCATTTAGTGCCTAAAAATTTGGTATACAGAAGTTGTTTATAAGCACTAAAAAAACTTCTATATACCAAATTTAATCATCATAGGTGCTATAATTTTTCATTTATTAGCAAATAAGTGTGTTTTTATAGTTTTGTATTGATTTCTAGCGAAAAAAATAGATTTTTGGAGAGAAAAATGAGAATTCATGTAATCTTGTGTTTATTCAACAGAGTTGAATTGATTTAAATTTAAAAATTATCCTAAAAGTATAAAAATAACATTTTTTGTACTTAAGCGTACAAATTTTAAATCGAGAATATCGCGAATACTTCAAAAAACCGCTAATGCCATTCATCGTATTCGAATTAGCTTTACTAGTAGGGTGCCCAGCTTGTTAAAAAAAATATGTCAAATTCGAGCACACTGTTATTATTATGTATTTGCAATGAAAATACAATACATACATATACCCATACGTACAAATATGAAGTTTAATCGTATTTATGTTTGTTACAGGTATTGTAGTATTTTCTCGTGAGCAACAAACAGACAGTGTTTTTGTGGTCAGTCTTGTTAACCATCAACTAGCAACTACGTGTTGGTCGTCAAAGAATAATAAACAAGTACAAGCATTACCGAGTTACAACGCTTTACAACGTTGTACTTTTTTAAGGAATGTGAATTCCTGCATGGGTTTTCGTAGTTTCTCTATCACTATTTTATGAAAATTTTTTTTAACTAAATGAGCGCTGAATTGTGTGCTTAAGATAAATTTATTAAGTAATAGTACCTATATCCTGCGAAAGTGCTTTTCTGACGGATGGACGAAGTAAAAATAATCATAGATGCTGATGATGTTATTGTAAACAACAATTGCAGTGATGGAAAGAGAGAATGAAGATTTTTGAAATTTTTACACGTGATGTTTTTTACACAATTCATTTGTCATCATTCATTAGTGACATTTGCTGTAGACATTAAATATCCTATATGTATACACATTTATATGTTTATATAAATGTGTAGGTTTATAGTATGTATGCAAAAAGATTACAACAATATATCACAACTTCTAAACCAAAAATGAATTGTGCTTTTCTGCAGACGAAAATGGTGTGTCGGAAATCTCATCTTGTCGGTCTCTTAACTCTCTTCCTAATTAAACGGTCTCTCTAATTGGAGTGTAAATACATTCATTTATGACAGGACGAAGAGCGAACGAGACGAGATATAGAGAGGAAGTCTCCAAAATCATCCATTACCTATCATACTTAATGTTGCAAGGAGATTTTTAAACGTAACTGTTTAGTTTCATTCTTTCATACAAAATCGTTTATTTTTTTCATAATGACATAACTCAAAAAACATCGTTCTGAGCAATATTGTCATTAAACTTAACTTGAACTGTCTAAAAAAGCATAAATGTTATTAAATTTGAGAACATACAAATTTACTCTTGCACAGTTAAATAATAATAGAATTTTTTTTGTAGAAAATAGTTTAGAAACTTCACATCTTGTGTTATGTCACTATTTAAGTAAATAAGTTTTATGAGTAAGTTTAATGAGTTTTGTATCCGAACAAATGCATTAAAAAACCACTGTCAGTATAGCCATATACCCAATAAAATCATATTTTGGTTAACATGTTTATATTAAAACTGAAAAAACGCAACTTTTCGAACAAAAAAGTAAAATTTAAATTTTTAAATTCAACATTCAACTTTAAATGGCAACTCTAAAACATATACACATCCGTCAACAACACACGTTTACAATCTTATTACGAGTATGATGTGAATTAATCAATGAAAATATCCCGCGGGAGTAGAGGACTAGAAAGCTTTTCTTTAGCATTTTTTTTTATGTTTATATGTTGTATGTAAGTATGTGTGAAGCTTTATTTAAACATTTGTACATCGACTACAATATAAAAACTTGTATTCCCAGCAAACACTACTCAAATAATGACATTTCTTTTAGCTTAACTTATCAACAAACTAAAACTGACTTTAACAAAAATGCTTGTTGGGATATTTTAATGAGTAAGTACTTTGTGTGTGCGTATGAAACTTTCTGTATAAATACAGAGGATTCTTTGTCATAAATATTTCTTTATATTTTCGCTATCATTATTCTGGTGTCATTTGTTAATGTAGGAATTTCATGGTAGCATGTGGTATATGCTACTTATACATAAATATTAATACACACAAATGTATTCCCAAATAACAAAAGATACATATTGTAGGATCTTAGATTAATTTTTAAAGACAAATATTTTATTTTTTAGAATAGAGTCATGACTCGAAAATTCTAGGTTTTAAAAATGAGTTCTATAATATGTTTTCCTAATGTTCTGTTTAATAGCGATGTCCATTATTATATACTATGTTTTTCCAATCTAAAAGATCTTTAAAAATTTATTTAGAAAAGTTCATTCACTCATTCATTCATTTAGCGGGTCCTTATGTAAGTCTCTCTAATAGCATTTAATTACGATACATTGTAGCATCAAAATACAAAACAATTACAATATAAAATGAGAATATATATATGTAAAGAAAAGAAATGCGGGAAGATAGGTTGGATCTGTAAACTGATTCCAAAATATTTTTCAGAATTAAATACATTTATTGTAGCATTGATAAATCAAATATGAAAGCAAATATAATGTACTATTCTCCTATTTTTATTTATCTGAATTTTTTTAACTCCAAATCATGCTGTCAAGTATTTTCTATATTACTTATAAAATATTGACGCTTTCTTAAGGTTAAAAAATCTTTAGAATTCCATCAAAGTCCACTTAATGTGAAATGTACTTAGTTCAAATGGCAAAGAGCAAAAAATAAGACTATTATAAATGCATTCCACTAATAGAAAGAATGTGACGAGAAAAATGTTATCACATTATCCTGTAGTAGAGAGAAGACCATAAATTTTATTCATTAAATTGAATGCCTTATATTAAATTATTATATTGTTGGTATAAATTTTAATCTAATACATGAATGATTTAATGGGGGATTAGTGAAGGCAACATAAAACCTAATCATAATCATCTACTCTGATGTTACAAGGAACGACCACAATGATTACACTCTGATGCAAAAAAAAATAATATTAAATAAATATACTTTTTATTTATGTGATTAATACAATAAAAGTTGTAAGTTCGGTAGTACACATACATACATAGAAATTTTATGTTTTTGCTCTTGGAAAATTCTCTGATTTCAACAATTAAAATAATGAATTTAGACTATTTTAATATATTTTGATTTTTTGTACTAGATGTTAAATTTGAATAAATGGTTTGTTTAGTATATAACAAATAACAAAAAAATAGATTTTGTAAATCTCTAAATCTGTTTGGGCACCCTTACAAGCTATACAACGTCATTTGAAGTGTTTTCAGTATTACACTGATATTAGTTATTTGTGGAAATAATAAAATCGTTAAGCTTCTTCACCAAAGAACTAATCTCAACAATATTATCGAGATAAATAACAGGTCCTTCTAAAAATTTAAGCATCAAATCAACTATCAACTAATTCAATTTTCGTTAAACCTCAAGAAATTACCACAAAGTTTGCATCTATTGATTTTATTAAAAGCTAATGTTAAAACAAGGCAATGTAGAAAAAAAGACTATTGTATATAACATATGTTTTTACATATTTATGTGTACATATATGCACATATGAACATGACATAAATCCCCTATATAGAGGGTCTATTTAATGTCATATTTGGAAATAATGTTCAGACAATCTTGTTAATAGTGACATATGTGTTTGAAACTGTAATATGTACATTTTTCGCAAAAACTTTATACGAGTAGTAGTATAAAACATAGAACATAAGCGAATACTTATAAAAATATAAATATTAAGACCATGAATTATTTGTATACCCTTTACCACCATAGCACAACAGCAAAATACGGTCAAAACACACTTAATATTTTCTTGAAGTTTTCTGTTTCAGTTTAACCTTTGGTTAAACTGAAATTGATTTTTAAAGAAAATATAAACACGCAGAAAAATCTTTACTAGCGATCAAAGATATTTAATATATGAAAGAATATCTGTCCTATTTCAAATATAATAAGTGCTTATAACCAGATTTTGTATGCTTGTAACAAATCTACAGAAAACCTCGAAATATTCAATATTTTTATAAAAAAAGACTACGAGTTCTTAAATAATACATAATTTTTGGTTTTACGATTTTTATTGCGTCCACAATTATGTGGACATTACCTGTATACTTATTAAACTACATATGGGTTACTTAAAATTCAATATTTAGTTGTTAGTTTGAATTTTCAATTCAAATTTTGAATTGCCGAAAAATATTGCAATATATTTCGCTTCAAGTACTATTTTTTTAAGGTTAAATTGCATAAAATTGTGAAAAATGGATGTCGCTTCAACCTCCAAAAATTTATAAAAAAATCACCGCTAATTAAACCTTGGATTTTTTTTTTTTAAATTTTTAATACTATGTAGTTTAAATTGATAGAATTCTATATAAAGTATAGGTCAAAAAATATAGAAATTGTCGCTGGTTAATTAGAACAAGGATCTATGCTCCACTGGTAGTCAAGGATAACAGAAGAAGAAGAACTATTTTTCAATTCAGAAAAGAAAAAAGTTTAAATTTTACACGTATGTATTTCCAAAATTATTTATTTATTATTTATAGGTTCAAATTTTAATTTTATTAAGAACTAAGTCCAGTGCTTGATGGCTGGATGTCTATGTAAGCTTGATATCAATGTACAGGTCGCAATATTTGAAATATTTAATTTGTACAAGGGTGATCTCTATTATTTTTGAATCAAATCTGATAAATACTTCGGTTACCTCCCATAAGACTGGACTCCCGAAATTAAGTTTTTGTCCTATACAGGCACAATTTTGTTTGTATTTGAATGAAGTTTAGCAAAAATATTGCTTTTTAAAAGACTCTCTAAAGATACTTTAATACTCCGAAAATCACAAAATGCTAAATCTAATGGTTTTTGGGTAAAGATTAGCACAGATTAATCTTTTCATAAGCAAATCGGTCCACACTTGACCCTAGCTTCCACATTAGCCTAGAAAAATTGAAAGAATTAAAATATATACTTGCAAATTTGTATGAAAATATTATCAAATGTGAACCTTATATTGTCATCAAACATTTAAGTGATCTCACTTAAATAGGTATATTTATTTGATGAAAAGATTTTTCTGCAAAATTTTAAGAAAAAATAAAATAAGCTCATCCAGTCTAGACTTTAAATATAAGTATATGATACTTTTTCTGTAATACTTGTATACTGAAAATGCTAAGAATATTATTTTTATTAATCGACAAAAAAGTGCGAATATATATTTCACTATTAGCCAAAAAAAATTGTCATGTCCCTAATGTAGATACAAAGATTCACACTCTATTGAAATTGAATACAAATATTTTAGAAAAATGTATAGAATTCTACTCAACGAAATTCAAACAACAATTCGGGTAAAAGCTATAACAAGGATGAACCAAAACTAAAAAGTTATTGTGTGTTTTACCTAAGGCTTAAACGCATTTGTATGTTCGTGTGAGCGTAGGTTTGTTTGTACGAGTTTTCATTGTATCCTTTCTTTCGGAGTTAAAAGCATAATAAACTAAAAATGTTCATTAAATTTTTAAAAGGACACAGAGTCAGCCAGCCAATTTTGTTATTTTACATTTTTATATTGTATGAACAGGAGAGAGTTTGTATGTGAGTGATTGTGTGAATAGAACAGATCCTACTTTTCCTACAGACAGTGAGTTCAAAAAAGTTACATATATTTTATATGAAATGTATGTATATTTAGATGATATCTGTGCATATATTTTTAAAAGTTTTTGTGTAGAGGTATGTATGTTTTTTTTTTATCCGAATATGTACACGAGTATGTGTGTGTGTACTTTATTCATATTCAAATACTTTCATTACTCAAACGCGTCAGAAATTAGGTCAAACGGTCATGCTCACGCTTAGAGGGAGAAATGTTATGGTTTTTAACTCCTTTTTTCTTTTTCGAGTACTGCAAATATGTATGTCTGAATGTATGTATGTATATACTCTATGGACACAAATATTGCTCATTTGCAAAAACAGGGTCACAACTTACAAATCCTAACTTTGTACACCGAAAACTATTTGAATCGGGATAGCATGCTTAAAATCAGTTCAATTCATATTCTAAAGTTGGCCAAAAACTATGTAAATTAGAAAAATATAGTAAATTTGTTTTTTATTAAAAAAAATATATATTTAAGTTTTTAAAAAAGTAATAAAATAAAGTTATTCTTTAAAAATATACATGTATTATGAAATCACAAAATGTATTAAGTTTATTTTGAAAATACGGATACAATAAGAAGTTTTACAGAAAGATTTGACGATTTTTCATTTTTCTTTGATATGTTTTAATATCAATCGAAAAATAATGCAAAATGATATTGATTTTTAGATCACAAACCAGTTCAAAGGACCAAAAATTTGGTAACCGTTTGTATGGAAATATCGAATAGAAGCCAACCAGAGAGAAAAGTGAAAAACGACAAACTCTATTAGTCATAATGTGCAATGTCCAATATGGACGTTCAAAATATGATCCTGGCTGTTACAAAAAAGCACACTTGTAAAACATTTTGTAGCACACAGTTTTGTATTATGACTCTTTTCCCGCAAATGAGCGATATGTATGTGTAAGACATTTGCTTGTGTTTGTATTTGAGTTTAGTGTATGATTTTTTTTCCACTACTTTAGTTTCTATTTTGTTTAGTTTTTTCGTACATTAAAAACTTTTATCGTTATATTTTTTATTATTTTTGCTGCTTTTGGGTTCAAAACTTTGAGTTTAGTAGGATATTGTTGTGGTGGGTCGCTTTTTAATCTTCTTCAATGTCTGACTTAGTGTTTAATAAAGTTGTTGTATTTTATTCTTATGCGTGTTTTTATTATTACTTTTTTTAGGCTTTACGGAATTTTCTAAAAATTGTATGTTAAAAAGGGTACAAGAATATTTTCCATTACAAAAAACAATATGACATTATTTTATCCTTATGAATATGTATACATTACATTACTAGTCGAAATATTTTGAAATTTACAACAATTTAAATTTATTTATTACCAGCAACTAGTTTTTGTCGTGAATTGTGGGATACCAAAAATTTGATTGAAGAGTCTTACGTATGTAAGTGTATATTACTATTATCCCATTTTTTTTATTTAGGTTTTTTTAGCATGAGTAGCTTATCAACGCTCTGCTTTAATAAGAAAAAAGAAAATTATCTTAAAATAATTCCAAATTGATTTTATTTTAATAAAAAAATATACATTATTATCTTGCAAAGAAGTTCTTCAAAACATGGGAGCTAAATTGAAAAAAAAAACATTTTTTGTACATTGAAGTAATTATTTAAATTATGCTTCCTTTATCTATTCCTATCCGACCCAAAAATTTTCGCAGAAATTTTGCAAAAAATCTACATGTAGGCATTTACAATTATTTACATTTTTTCTGAACAGCGAGAAATATTTTTGTATAAAAATATATTATTAAAACTTTATGTTCGATAGTTCTAAAATTTAATTTAGAAATATATACAAATGTACATATGTATGTACCTTTAACAATAATTTTATTAAACTGTAAAACGATATGGTTGCATCATTCGACTTTTGAAATGTGTTTCTTGAAAAACATTATTCACAATTGCTACTTATGTGACTTCATTAATCCCTTTGGAGACATTAATTTAAATTAAACTAAACTGAGCTCCACCTTTTAGAAGTATGTACGGCTACAAGAAAAAATATTTCGTGCGTTATTTAATTTACTGAAATTTTCCATTTTAAATTAAATTGAAATATGCAAATCACTACAATCTTAGTTTGTAAATTTAATTAAAAATACAAGAATGTAATTGTTTATATGTTTTCAGTTTATCAGCTTACCAATAACATGATACGTATGAACAATCCGCAATTTTAGGAAATAGCAGATCTGTGGTCATTTTGAAAATCCCGTGATGAAGATGACGATGATGTCAGTGGCCAGTCAGAGTGGCTGTTATTATACGATTGAATATAAATGTAAAAAACAATATGCCGCAAGCAGTTTTCTGTCTCGTTTTTTCTTGTTGTTATTTTGTTGAGCTAAACAAAATCAATTTAAAATTGATTTCATTTTTAAATCTCCATTAAAACTATATTGTTGTTTTTTTTTTTTTTGATTTCAATTCCAAACATACGATAATTAAAAGGATGCATGCATAAGTATAAACTTTAAAATGCAAATTTATTCTGTTTTAACTTTATGACTTGCATGGAAACAATTACAACGTAGTACTTTACTAGTTTTACTGCACGGATGTAGGCTTTGATAATTATATTTAAAAAAAAAATTAGAAAAATATACCAAAGATTATACTTTAATTTAAGGAATTTTTCTAGGTTAATACAAAGACAAGAACTTCGTTTATATAGTCGTGTTTACGAATTTCATTTAATTTTTTATATTATTCTTATTTAGAACAACATTACATGCAAGATTTTTATATGTATGTACTTATTATTTTTTAAATTATAGTTTATCATGCCTTCAAAAGGACAGTCTGCGAATTTTTTCTTTTTGACGAGATTTCTGGATATACATATAAAGAATTTCTGGATTTCTGTATGTATTATATTTTTACTTTTTTAGAATTTGTATTTCATGCTTTTCATTTTAGGCCAAGCTTTAGTAAAGGCACCACTTGTTTTATGTTATTTTTTATTTTTTTTTTTTCAACTAAACTATGTAAAAAATTTTTGTAATTAACTTTTTTTAATTTCTTTAATCTGTTTGATTTTTTGTAACTCGAATTAAATAAATATCCATTTTTTAGGTATGCGTGCGTTTGTTGGTGTGTTAGTATATTTATTTTTCTTCTTCTTGGGAATTGTTTAACTGCAACATGAAATTGTTGCGAGAGGACCTCCGAACGCGTTCCCGGTTCTACATCAACTCAAATGAAACATTTGCTTTTTTACACCAAAACCATTTGTGGTACATATTATTATTGAGTAAGGCAATGATTTGTCCTGTGACGACTTTGAGAATAATTTGCTTTATTTTGGAGTAAAAAGAGTGTAGTCGTGTTTATCCAAAAGCAGAAATGCTGTACGATTGTCAAAAAATCTGCGAAGTATATTTAAGGGAAGGATAACATATAACACTAATATCATGTGCATGGGTGTATGTGTAGATAAATGTGTAAAATATCAAACCAAGTATTGAAAGTTTGTAATCTGTCGAAGAATATAAAGTTATTTTATTTTTAATTATCATTTGCTGTTGAATTTAGATCGGAATATGCAGAAATTCAATGCAGATAAAAGTCCACAGTCAAAGCGGCATATACATACATATATATATATATATATACATGTATGTATATATCGAGAGCCTATGAACCAATTTTTTTTCAAAATCACTTTTTATTGGGAAACTGTTATTTTTTAGAATAGTTAAATAACTTTTAATAAAAATCAGAGAGAAGAAATCTATTTTAGAACTTTGGTTTGAATATATCGCAAAAGAAATATTAACATCTATTTAAATATAGTGGGCGTCCAATAGTAATACTTTCGTTTCCACGAAATAATTTTTTACATTGCCAATTCAAAATACAAAATTGTTTAATACTCGATAATATGAATTTGTTTTTCTTGTTTTTTTTTCTACGACCAACTATGATATGACTTTTAAAGCTTCATTATCGTAGCAATCTGCTATCAAAACTTGCCGCTTTATCTGAAGATTTTACAGCAATTTGAAGCGATATGTTTAGTTGCAATATCATGGGAAAGAATCTCTGCAAAAAAAAAAATGCTGGAAAATATTTAAGGTAATAGCGGTTTTGATGATGAATTAAAAATTTTTTAAATTTGCTTAATAATATTTTTTCATATTCTTACTTTAATTATGATGATCTACATAATTGAATATTGACGATCAAAATGAAGAAACTGTGCAAGAAAATGATAGCGATGATAACTAAAGTGTGGCTCCTTTGAACTCGTTACCCAAAGATAAACATGAAGATGAGATTGGAAACAATATTGAATTTTCTAAAACAATTTTATTAAGATGCGTTCAAGAAATGACAAAAAAAAAGCGCCAATTTTCAATCTATATCCGATGATATAGATTATAACATTCTAACCCAGTAAAAAATATATGGATTAATCCATAATCGAGCAACAAAGGAGTAATAACTTGTTCATCCATTTGAAGTAATAAGCGACCTATTGAAATTCTTATTTTTTGTTTTGTTGTTTATGTCTCGATTAATACTCCAGATGGATCAACGAGGGATGCATCAGTTCGCTTTTTTTTCTTTGACATAACATAAAATATTTTGCTCAAATTTAATTGGGATGGATCAAAAAATATGATAGCATTAAACAAATACAAATTGTTTAACTTTTTTATTTCAGTAACAGCTGAATTTTTAATTTCATGTTTTAAATAACATATTACGCGTTACCTTCCCTTTAATTTTCTTGTAGAAGCACTTAAAGACACGTATCCAACATACCCGGAATATGAAAAATCTTTCAAGCTGGCAATTCGTAAATGCAAGGCAACTGTTTACCGACAGACCTAATCGTCAAAAACTATGACCTCGCCGAATCCAACAAAAAACTAACATTTTTGTAAAAAATAACCAAATTTGTATTTTTTATGAAGGTTTACTCCCTTTATAATCTTTAAGGAGACAAAAACGATTCCTCCCTTTGTCGTCATTTTCAAGATCAAAGGGAGTACTTCATAAGGAGCTTAAAAGGAGTACTCGTGTCTGCGGACATACTGATGCGTTAAAAGATTACTCTTTGGATGATCCTATTTTTTACTGGGAATATACATATGTATGTATGTATGTATGTATGTATGTATACAAATGTGTTGTTTGAATCATTTTCGAAAAACTTTACATTTTCTTAAAACCATTTATAAATTCAAATAAAATCCTACTCTCAATATAGGTATCCTTATTTTCTCTCCATGCGCATGGTCCGCTTTTCTCGTAATGAAATCTCCACATTTTTTATATAAACAAACCCAACTGAATTTTTCCATATCTCTAAAATTTCTTGTTGCTGAGAACGGAAGTGCCTCCAAGTGCATTTAATGAGCAACTGGTTTTGGCAAAATGTTTATAACTCTAACACATGACATGACGACATATGTGTCGGTCGTATGTAAATAAAAATAATATTAAAAAAATGTTTGTTTTAATTTGTTGTTTTTAGTCAATATTGTTTGGTTATGTTTTGTGAAAAATGCTTCTGCAGCTCTAAAATTGAGTTCCGTTTATTTCAATAACTTGTGTTGACATTAATTACATTTTAGTTATTGTTATTTTGGTTTAATTTCTTTATGCAAATATTTCTTTTACACAAGTATCGCAAACTTTACCGAAAGGCACTTTAAACAAAATATTATCAAAAATAATTGTGGCAGATAGCTTTATTTACGACTGTCAAAATGACAACTTATTCTTTGACAACATTAGGATTCTTAACTTGGCAGCACTTTTGTATACGATAAGTATTGCATATGTTAAGGAGTTTATTTAAAATGACTGTTATTTTAAATTAACTATTTGAAATTTGTATGTACATAAATAATTTTATTATTTTTCAATAGCTCATTTAACGTTATCTACTTAGTTTCCAAGGCTGAACTTGAATGATAATGACCGTTTAAAAAGGTTTTCAGCATTTGCGTTTAATAAATACTTATGTTTCAGATTAATACAATTTGAGAAGATAAGAAATGATAAGAAAATTGCAAGACTAGGGATCACCTGCGCAAAAATATAAAATAAAATGTAACTATTAAAATGTTATCAGAATAAATATCTTTGTTCATAACGATTTTATAATATACATGAATGCGTAGACGCAAATAAAATAAGTCTGGAACGAAAAAAGGCTGTTTATTAATTTTATTCGTGTAAATTTATTTTAGTTTATTAAATACTATAAATTCTTATCAGTTTCATTACCTAATGAAAATGATCAAATGTGATTTAAAAATTAGTTTATTACCTATTTACTTAAAATTATCATCAATTTTGGTTTATGCTACAAAAAATCTCTTCGTGGTTTCTTTTACAAAATTTGTTATATCGCCCCAGTTAGTTCCTCTAAAGAGAGACAACTCAAAATTTTTAAATTTTCACTTTTGCCAAAAATTGATGTACGGACGTCGTATTGACCCACTAAAAAAATCTATACAATTTCGCAAAAATTACAGTTTTATACCTCTTCTCAATATGAAAGTATATATGTTTTGTAAAATAAAACAGTTTTTGTATGTACTGAAAATTTTGAAATTTTGAGTTGACTCACTTTCGAGGAACTAGTGCGATATGTACAGTTTTGATTTTTTTAAATAATTTTACGAATAACAAAAGTATGCGAAATTGAACAATTATTTCTCTGGAACAAAACCCCCATAGAAACATTGGTCTAAAACCCAACCTCCGCTCATCTCGAAATCAGTTCGTGAATTGAGCAGAAATATTGTTTGGTTTCTTACCAACATTTTTATGTAGGCTAACATCTCTAGTTATCCCAAACCTTCAATTGAGAACTGCAGGGCCATTTTGGATTGTGACTACTTTTTAAAACACAAGTGTACACACATGTGTGAGAGTATCTGGATATTGTTTTTTCGTCATTTCATTCATTTATTGGCGATAACTAAATTTATTAACTTTGAGTTATTCGGTTTTATTATGAAAATTTATTGTTTTATCTCGAGTCATTTGAATGAATTGTGAAGTGTTTATCTCTGGGTTTGATGGTGGTTGGTCTTGTTTCGTTGTTTTGTTTAAGAAAATAGAAATCCGGCAAAGACGACACTTCTAGATGAAAACATACATTAAAATTCATATACACAGATACACTCTCAAACCAAAAAGGAATGAAGGTATTTTCTATGATCGTATAATTCAAATCATTTAGTTGCAAATGAAGTTTAAACCGAATAAGACGTTTTTTGGATTGAGTTAAAAACTGGTGCGTTTGTTTCCAATTTGTAAATTCGTTTATATTTGTTCATCTGCATGTGCCTATTTAATAAAAAAACATATAAATAAAACAAATAAACTTGTTAAGAAGTCTTCAAAAAGAAAATATTCAATTCATCTGTTTTTTAAAGAAATTTTGTTTATTTATGTATTTTCATATGTAAATATGTACTTAAAAACTCAAAAAGGCGTGTATGTGTGTGAATGTGAGTGGTTTTAAGATCAACTTATTAACCCTTTAAACCAAAAGAACGTAAATAAAGATTTTTGTATACACAAAAAAAAAAAAAAAAATGTGATACACACAACATTTCAGTTTTACCTGATTTCATTTTCTTTAAATCAAATGGACACCAACAAAAGCCAAATGTATTGTCATAGTGAAAACAGGAACTAAAAACTAACTGATTAACAAACTTATTAAAATTTCATATGTTCCATTGAACTAAAATGGGTTAACGTCTAGTTTAACTGGTCAAAATGTTCGTTGAACTTAATAAGTTTGTTAAATTAAGAAGTGACATAAAAATCATAAAAAGAAACAGATGAACTTATAAAAACAGATTGCCCGCAAAAAGTAACTGTGATCTGAAAGTGATACCATTTATATAATTTTTAACCGTCTTTTTCTAATAATACGAAATTACGATGTTATTTTTTGAATTGATCGAAGTACTAACATTTCGTGAAACATTTTTTCTTTCTATTCTAATTTTTAACATCGCCTGGGGCAATCATGAATAACAACTAAATGATTTAATATTTTCTTTATTAGTAAATGTCAACTGATAAGAGTTTTAAATTGTTTTTGTTTTATATTTAAACTTAATTAATATTTTTGTTTTTTTGATATTTATTTTTAGTTGTTATTTTAAATCACATGAAAATAATACTTAAAGTTAAGAGCAGTGAAATATTAAAATTCAACATTTACATACATACATACATTGTATGTATATAAAACTTATATTAAATAATGAAAAAATAGGATTAAGATGTATAAAATCCTTCCTCTCATGAGCTAACACTAACTCATAAAAATGCATAAATTATTATTAATTGTATGATAAATTGTATTGTTTCTAGGCGGTTGTTACAACAAAATGTATCTAAATATTTATGTCAATTAATTGTAATGAATTAAAAATTGTGACATGTTGATATGTTAGCTCGTCATATTTTTATTTTTCTTTCATATTGTCAATGAATTTGAATTGATGGCAAATTAATTGATTATAAAAATATGCACATATTAATAAAAATAATAAAAATTAGGGTGGCCTAGATATTCACAGGGTTTCGTTTATTTGACTTGGTACATAAACATGTATTTTTCAACTATATTAGGTTTCGTTTAATTTGTTTTTATGACTCTGCGAAATATGGCCAAAAAACATAAAAAATACAAACTAGAATTGCCCCATTTTTGGGAATTTGTTCATTATTGTCCCAAATTTTTTATGAAATGAAACAATGAGAAATGGTCCCAGTAATTAAATAAAAAATTATCATATTTTTCTATAGTACAAACATTTTTGTACATATTATTAATAATATGTACAATATATGTTGTATAATAATTTATTGTACAAATTTTTCGGCAGTTGTTATTTTTAAATAAAAAACTTAATTTTTAGTTTGGGGCCATTTTTTCTTCGGCCATATTTCAAGTTAAATTTTTGAGTGTTTAAAAGTTATGCGCCTAATGAAATTCAAATTATAACCAGAGACCGGAGATCGTTTTATTTTTTAAATCCATCAAGCATAAATATCATTGCCGATGAAAATTTATTTTCATTTCGATCGAAAAATAAAAAAGAGGGATTTATATTTGAAATATAAATATCCCTCATGATGAAAATTTTAAATATCTATAACGATAAATATCCGAACAGAAAAATATTTTATTGATTGTTTTATTTTTGAACTTCTGTTTTGACTTTGAAAAAATAAAATGTTTATGAAATTTCACAATTTTCAACAATGAATGTATGAATGTTTTCAATTTATTGCAATGTTTTAGGACATCGAAGTTAAAGATAACAGTTCTAATGGGAACTATTGGTGGTTTCTTTGATTCGCGTCGCTATTTCTAAAAAAAATGAACTTTTAAACATTTTAAACGCACTTAGACAACGACCATTTGTTGCCCAAACCCATTTCAATGTAAAATTTGCAACAATAATTGAATTTATTGCTATTTAAACGTCCTAAAGATGCTTTATACCCGGACAAATACAGAAATAAAATTTGAATTTTTTCTATCAAAATTTATTTTCATCGGATGAAAAAAGATGAAAATTATTTTGAACTGTACTGATAAATATCCCAAACGATTTTTTTATATTTTATTTTCATCGGATTGAAAAAACAAACAAAATTTTTGAACAAATAAAAATCATGAATGATGTTTAATATTTTTTTAAACTTCAATAATTGTTTTTTTATGGATTTAAACATAAAAATATTGTTTTAAAAGTATTAAAATCCGGTCTCTGATTATAACTCAATTCCATTTCTTACATATATACATACATACATATGGAATTAATGTCTTGCCTTTATTTTTTTTATCAGAATTCCTTTAAATATGTCACAACTTAATGGTATTAAAGATGAAGAATTTGTGGCTTTACGAAATGATCGCACTCCTAGAGTGGTTAGCGGCCTAGACAGACCGAGCGTACGTAAACCTTTAGGAGAACAAAATCGAGCATTGCAACGTCAATTGTTTATGGTAATTTTGGGAAATTTGGGTGTTATGTCGAATGGATTGGCACTCGGACTGCCAACGGTCACACATGATCCCATGACAGATAAAACGCAGGGCGTATATTTGACATCATCTGAATTCTCATGGTTTGGTAAGTTAATTAGAAGAATTTTTATAATATTGTATTTCCTAATTTAAAATCGTTTAGCATCACTAAACTTATTGACTTCTCCCTTGGGCGGTATACTTTCGGGGTTTTTGTTGGATAAGTATGGTCGCAAAAATACCATGTATGTAATGAATATTTTGGCTTTGAGCTCTTGGATAGTCTTGGCTTTAGCAAGCTCTGAAAATCAGCAGTTAATGTTTATACAGTTAATGATATCCCGAGTTTTAGTAGGTACGTAGTAATCATGATCTTTATGATATACATACATACATACATATGTAAGTTATATGTTTAAATAATATTATATTTTATCTTTTAATAAGGCATTTCCGGTGGTCTCTCTAGCGCACCGGTAGGTGTTTACTCTGCTGAAATTAGCACACCCAAAATTAGAGGTAGACTAATATTGGGCACCTCAATAGCAGTTGCTCTGGGCATAACAGTAATCTATGTTTTAGGATATTTTATACGTGAAGATTGGCGTTTAATATCTCTGATCTGCTGCGCATATCAAATAATCTCCTTGTTATGCGTCATGCCTCTACCAGAATCTCCCAACTGGTTGATATCAAAGTCTCGCCTGGATGAAGCCAAAAAATCTCTTAATTATTTTAGAGGATTAAAAAGAGACTGTAAGTTATTTTAATTGCAAAGATCGTTGTATTATTATTATTTTTGTAAATATTGTAAATGTGAATTACTATACATGAGTATACGTTTTAACAAGTCCTTTCTTTTCAGCCGTCATAACACACCCTGAAGTTTTTGAGGAATTTAATCTTCTGCAAAAGAATATCCAGTTGGCCGAGGGTGTAAAAAAGCCATCGTTTGTTAAATCGCTTAAATTACCTGAAGTCTATAAGCCTCTTTTAATATTAATGGGCTTGTTTTCATTTCAACAGTTGACTGGTATTTTTGTAATTATTGTGTATGCGGTTCAGATAGCAACCGAAGCTGGTGTCACAATTGATGCTCGTATGTGTGCCATATTTATTGGTGTGGCTAGAGTTGTGACTACTTGTTCAATGGGATACTTTTTAGAGAAGTGGGGACGTCGACGATCAGGTTTAATTTCCGCCATTGGTATGACAATTTGTATGACCCTTTTGGCGGTACAGACATGGTTCACATCAATACCTTACTTGCCCATCGTAGCCATTGTCTTCTTTATAGTCCTTAGTACATTGGGATTGTATACATTACCATTTTTCATGATTTCCGAAGTTTTTCCACAAACTGTAAGAGGTCCTGCTTCGGGTCTAACAGTAGCATTTGGTACCCTAGTATCCTTTGTATGTACCAAAACGTATCCCACCCTAAAGGATGGCTTGGGAAAAGAATATTGTTTCCTCATGTACGCTGGATTTGCACTTTTGGCAGTTATCTTTATTTATGTTTTTTTGCCCGAAACAAGAGGTCGAACTCTGCTGGAAATCGAGGAAGAATTCAAATACGGCAAAAAACCAAAGAGGTCCACACAGCCAGTGGAAATGAAAGAAATTTATGTACACTGAACGGATTGAAATATATTTCCCTGGAAACTACTTACTTTACGAATGTGCTTTATAATTACATATATAGGATATATACAGGATATAAAGTGCTATTTGCTTCGAAAAGTTTCTTAAAAGCTGAAAATATTAACAAATCCGGTAACTAATGTTAGTAACTTTGTGTTGTATATTTACTTTATTTCTAATTAGATCTAAATTATATCTAAGAGCTGTGATAAGACTGTGTTACATAAAGACATTTGTATTTATTAGAATATTTAATTTTGATAACAGAATAACAGAATAAATGTACTTATTTATTAGTAAAACTTTAAATTCAAAACCATGCCAGTCAATCGGATATATAGGTAAAATATCGTTACCTGAAATGCAAAAAAGCATAACTAACCTAAAAATATAATATAGTTAGAAATGCAAAAAAGCATAACTAACCTAAAAATATAATATAGTTATTTTTGGCATTCTTAATCGAAATTTGTCCATAATATATTAAAAATCAATGACAAATTGTTGCCACTTACGCTATTTTACATTTCAGGCAACGGTATAAAATGGGCTTGTTAGCGGCTGGGCAAGCAACACTGATTTGCAAAATTATTATTGTGAAATAAACAAAATACTTGATACTTGTACAAATTATATGAATATTCAAGTGCTGATGGCAGCAATTGTTTTTTTTTTTATTTTACAGATAATATTTCGATAGAATCATTCAAGTGGTTTCGGATTTATTTTTTTAATCCATCGTAACTCAGTTAAAGAAGTGAAAAAATTGAGAGGAACTGAATCAAAATGCTTCTAAATCAGTTATCCTAACACGTCAATCATATTTTTATATATTATTATTATAGTCACCAAATATTATTATCAGTGGTCAGTTTGCAAATGATAAGATAATTATAAATTAATATGTATGTACGTATTTACTTGAACACGTGAAATCAAAATGTACATCATATTAAATATCTAGTATATAAAAATTAAAAATATCTAGATGTTGGCTCACGTCGTTCATACCTTATAAAAAATATTACATAATGTCCTATTTAATCCTTTATTTGCAATCCTTTTTACCCATTAAATTGCTAAAAATAGCTTTTTAATGTTTATCGCTTAGGATGTAAGTTGTGTGCCTATATTCATTGATTTGTGCTGCTGTTTTTATCTCGTTTAGATTTAGATATGTATGTCTGTAGTATCTAACTACGCTATATATGTACATAAATGCTGCACTGATTCCAAAGAAATTTGGTGTTTGTATTAGCAATGTTGCTCATGATGCCAAAAGTCAGACCTTAGGGAGGTCTTCGAAACAATTAAGCCTATTTCAATTACGATGTGGTCTGTTGTAAAAAAAAAAATCAATGCCAAATGAGAGCATTACACTTGTTAATTAAAACCCAAAAGCGTTTGGCGCTGGTAGGTGGAACTTTGGAGTTATCACCTTTTGAAAGTTGTAATTATATCATATATTGGAGAACAAGGGATATCTTTATCTTTAATATGGATTATGGATTATAGTGGATTATAGACATCTAAAAGGAAAATTCAAAAAAGTGGACCCATGGGGGACAAAGAAAATGGAACTTAATTTGACATATTATAGAAGGAAAAATTGCAACTTTCAAATGGGGATAACTCTAAAGTTTCACCTGCCAGGTCCAAACTGGTCTAGTACTTGCTATTCATGTGGGAATTTTCCTGACCCCAAAATCGTGTTTCATAGTGTTATCTTGCGACCTGTACTTTTGATTTCAAAAGGACGGTCACTGTTAAATAGACTGAGGAAATGCTTCTGATCTGAGCCGATCAGTATAGTTTAATGTGAGTCTCAGACCAATATGTCTTTAGTGGTGAATAACTAAAAACACACAAAGTATCATAAAGCAATAATTCATATTATTCTAGAAACTTAACAGCGTTACCAAGTAGTTACATTTTTTAAATTTCTATTGTATTGATAAAGTTTAGCAAAAAAAGGACAATACAATAAAACAACGACAAATTGATGAAATTCAATTAAAAAGAAGAACAATTATTTTTATTTTATTTGAAAGGAGGACATTGTGTCAAAGATAATGACGCTATCGTTCTTGAAAAAGTTGTCCAAGAACTCCGTTGCTTCAGCCATTTTGGGTTAAGTGATAGTGAATTCGTCAATTTTATGTACATACATATGTTCATACATACATATGTATATGTTATACAATAGATTTTTTATTTATGAGTTTTTTAATATATTTTAAAAATCTTATCTTTATTTGAAAGAAAAACAAAAATCATGGCTATCATATAATCATGCACATTGTCACAAAGATATTACCATTTGGTTATTTTTATTTTAACTTGATTGAGTATCTTAAAGTGTGTTTAAAGATCGTCAGGATTACTTAACAACCGACTATTCAATTTCGCTTTGTGAATTAAATGTTTTGTTATAACTTTTCAAATACATTTTAATTTAGTTAATTGGACAAAAAATACTTTTCTTAATTGAAATAATCAAACGCCATAAACAAAATAACAAATTTTTTCAATTACGATTATCCACAAGACACATTTAGATCTAATAATTATATGCAGTAGAATTAACATTGACACATTTCCTTTTAATATTCAATGCTATACATATATTAGTACAAACTTTATATATATTTCTATAACTCTTTCTTAAATAACACTCCAAAATAATTATTTAACATTTGGTTATACCAAGGGCATCCAACCTTAGACAGCAACCATGTGCAAATATTGACCTTATTTAAAAATTCGACATTACTTTTATCTTTACGTCGGGCATAATTTTAAGAGATATAAAATAAACTAGGGACATAGACTAATTGTATGTAATCTAAAGTTTCACGTACATACATTTTCTGTGGGAGCAAGTGGGAAATAAAATAATGAGTTTTTTTACATCAATCACTAGAATATTTTGTATACAATTACAAATAATTTAAGAAAAGTCTAAAGTTTTTGCTCATTTAAATAGATTAACAAAATAAGTACTCAACATTTTTACAGTATTAATTTGGGTGCTAAATATCACTTATAATTTTGAAGAAAAAATGCTATAGTGACATGTTATGAGAATAAAATATGTCAAAAGAGAAATTTTAAAATCAATAGAATTTTTAACACGATTGATATTATCACGTTAGTTAGATTGTATTTTATTTTTTTATATCGATTTTGATAAAATACAGATATTGCAACAGATCATAGGTTCTCACATCTTCTAAGGAGTATATTATATGCCCATACCAAATTTCAATCAATTCCGAACTGAAACCGATTGAAAACCAAATATAAAAACTATAAAATATTCTGCTCAAATCTCCGGGTCACCACTTGAGAACCTATGCAATAAATAAACAATTATTAATTGTTTATTTATTTGCAATTTGTAATCATGAACATTAGGATAGCCCCACAAACGTTGGTTTTTGTTAATAATTTAATTTTACTTCATGTTTTTAAGTTAAAGAAAAATGTAATGAATGACTGAATGAATTTCAGACCATGAATTAAATAAGGAGCTATATTCTTAATAAGATGGATGCTACATTAATTAAAGTATATATTTAGTTTCATGTAGAATTTTGCAACGCTCCACATCACGTGAATACTTTAATTATTTGCTTCACATCATTTAAATTTTTTTTACAAGATTTAAAATTTTTAATTCAGTTAACCGAATAGTGAGTATGTTAAATCTATAGAATGGTCGAATACTGAAATTTTTTTACACAACACAGCGGTTTTCAAGTTCTGCTTCAAAAAGCACGAGTTGTCCAGTTGAAGAAATCCATTTCAGTTTATGTCGTAAATATTAACCGGTTATTTATTGTAGAATAACTACATATACATATCGTTACTTTAATATAGAAAAGCCCTAACTAATATTTTTCCTACACTACAGAAGAGGGTCAAAAAACAAAATAAAATCCTAAGTTTTGAAGATACAGAAGTTTTTTAAACGCAGTTTTTTACTCAATTCTCTAAAGAATTTAATGTATTGATCATTTTTTTAAAACTTAAAAGATTTTTATAAAATTTTATTACATAAATCTTTTAAATGCAATTTGAATGAAAAACGACTTAGGGCCTTTCGATATTAAAGTAACGATATGTACATTCGCATATTAACATAAACAAAAAAAAAACTAGTAAATATGACACCCTACATCATAAATCCGGGAATTTATATCTATGTATCTGAAATAATATGTAGAACAATTTCAATACCAATGGTCACACTATTAAGGAAAAATGTCTTTGGAAAATTTGCACATTATCTTAAAAATTTCGACCTAAACTTTAATTGCAATATATGTATCATGAATAAATAACATTTCACAGATATCGTTAAATTGACTCAGGAAGTAATTCTTAGTCGATCTCGGAGTCACTTTCTCAGGCCAATATTTCTATGCGTTACATGCATCTGCACAAACTTATTATATCATTCCTATGGAGGTGTATCATTAACATTTAGCCAATTCACAGTCTCTGCTATTGTGTGCTATTGTCCTATTGTCATAAATATTTATGACTGTCATAAAAATTTTGTTGGTATTTCCCATTAAAAAATATTATATGACAATATCACTTTGAAACCTATGTTTACTCACCGTGCTATTTAATTCAGTGATGCCACGCTCATATTTCAGCGTTTTTTGTTTGAAAAAATTGGCATGATTGATCTTATCAAATTTTTTCTGTTGACAGATAATTTCGCACCAAAATTAAAATAAAAACAATTACGAATTTTTTTAACAAAAAAATCGAAATCAAATACATAATACAAATTTGGAAATGGAATCTGACAATGTGGTAAGTTCTTGTTGTTTTTCTTTTTCTGTGTAGTAGTATGACGTCTATCAAAATATACAATGGTTAATATACGACAGGTGTTCACAGTAGTGCTATTTGACCCTAAATAGCACTTTAAGATTTAGCACTTTAGTAGACATAGTGAATTGGCTAATTGTATTACAATTTTAATTTTGCCGGCAATTGTAGATGTTAATTGGACTGATTGTTTACCCTTTGTAATAAAAAGTAAGAAAGTGCAGTCGATCTAACCGATCATTAAATACCATATAGAACTGTATTGTATGTATGTACATATATCTACCTTTTAAATTTTAAAAGTATAATTTTTTTAATTATATTAATCAACCAAATTGTTTATGATTCCTGAGTATTTGGTGGTTTACGAAAGTTAACATTATATGTATGTGAAATAACACCAAAAATATAAATATTAATATCGCTCCAATTTGTTGCTATTATTTTATTATTTAAATTGTGAGTATGTATTAATAATATTAATAATGTACATATGTATGTATATATGTAACCTAAAATGCTGAAATTCCGTAATTAGCAAAAAATTCTCAATAAATTAACTGACAATTACTGAGTTGGCTGGCAAAGTACAGGTTGCAATCTAAATATATGAAATCGGCCAAAATATTTATTTTGTTACATGATTTTAGACCAAATTGTTCAGTTATTCCGGGCCTTGACTGCATTTCAGCCAAAATAACTCTTTCAAATTTTATTGACCACATTTATTTTTTGTTATACTTAAAAAAACTTTGACACAAAAATGTTAAAAATATTTTTATAGAAAAGCAAAACGTTTTGTTTTTAGTTAAGTTTTTAGATGAACCTTTTCGAGCACCCAATATTATGAACATACATATAAAGAATTTGCACATTAAATTTCGCCAGACACTGTTTGTAGTATAAGAATACAATATATGTACAATTTGTCAACATTCAAATACAATTTTTTTATTCATTCATTAAGTGTTTTTTTTTTGTTGTTTTAGTTTGTTTTCGGTGTTTGGGTTTGAAATCGATGAGATACATTTCGATTTCTTACGAAAGGTATACAATCAATCGTATCGTCTAAATGTAAATATGTATATTTATTTATTGTGTTATATTTATTTATGTTTCTGTATTTGAATGTATCTCCGAATTTGCCACAATCGTTGAGAGAATAATGAATGTCAAGTTCAGTGTTTTTCGGTTGGTCGTAGAATACAAAAGTCTAGTTAATGGCTATATAGTTTGTTACAACTTTTTAAATACAAATAAATGCAATATAAATATAAAATATATTTACAAACACATACAAAAGTACTAATATTATTTATAATATAAAAAAAGAATGCACTTTTGTTACTTACATAATATTTAATAATATATTTACTTAAATTTGGTGTTTAATTGAGCTAAAGTGAAGAAAACTACAAGACGACGTCAAGGGTAGAGTGAACAATTTTAAATTGGCGCTGATTTTTTTTAACATTTAAATAAATTAATTGGAATACTACAATTCAAAGAAAATGGAACTACAGATGTTTTTAAAAATGAATGTACATAAATATCTTTAGAACGAACTTAACTGCAACAGTACCGACCAGTACATGTGATTCCAGTTAATAAACTCTCGAAATTGAATTTTGTTTCAAAAAAATATAAACGGGAAATCGTAAAAAATTAAGTGTCTTTCAATAAATTGAGGCTAACAACTAACGGTCTACAAAAACTAATTGTGCAACCAGTCTCCAGGAAAGTCTCATTGAAAACGGTTCGATTGAAATTTACTAACGGAAAAATATAATATTATTTTTTTGTTTATTTAACTATTAAAATATCCTCAGTTAGGGCCAAAGGACTTATACTTTTGTGTCAACTTTAGGAACATCAAACGTCGAAGTGTGCCTTGAACGTACAAATTAAAATCCATCCATTCTGATACGCGTGAATATTAAATATTAATAAATAAAAAAATCAAATATTTTTATTAAAAATTATTTTTAAAACAAATGAATAAATCAATAAAAAGCGCATTTATTACATATTTTAGACAAATTTAATAAATTTTAAATAATTATTCATGTAAAATACAATATAGTAATTAATGAAGCATTCAAAAGGATATCAAATTACATATAATTAAAAAAAAGAAAGTATAACTGATACCACTAGTACGAGTATTTCAAAGATACAATAACTAAATAAATAATTTATTAAAGCAACATTCAGAAAAGGAAACAATTTCAGTTTATAATTATGTCATCGAATCATTCTGATAAGATAAAATTTGAAAATGTTCAAGCGAAAAATACCACACCCGTACTGACGAAGGGTCTTGACAGGACTATTAAGGATAAACCTTTGGGTGAACGTCGTAAAGCGGTATTGCGGCAGGAATTAATGGTACTCCTTGGCAATACCGGAGTTATGGGTGCGGGTATGGCAGTTGCTTTACCCTCAGTTACTCTGGGTCAACTAATTGATCCAAATGAAGAGTTCCACCTCTCAGAGGAGGAGGGCAGTTGGTTTTGTATGTAATAAATATTTCCGCTATAAAAGTAAGGAATGAAAGCAATCATGAATATGGATATCTCCTTACTTGCAGCTTCTATCAACACAATGGCTTGTCCTTTAGGAGGCTTATTAGTGGGTTATCTCCTGGATCGAGTGGGCCGAAAAAATACAATTCTCTTCACCGATATCTGTGGTGTTCTTGGCTGGGCATTATTAGCTACCGCTCCTTTACACAAGGATAAGTCAGCTATTTTTATACAAATACTGATAGCTCGATTTCTTTCGGGTGAGGTTTTATTATTTCCTTATTAAAAATATTTTACTATAAAAATGAAACTTGTACCTACGAGTAAGTATGTATTTATTTTTTTAAACAAAACCAGTTGTGGTCTACTCAAGTAAATACATACTTATTTAATCATAAACTGAGACCACATTAAAAACGTTTAGGTTAACCCCCTCGAAATTAAATATGTTTGATTGATGTTGCAGTAAATATTTCTCATTTCCTAACATTTTTTTTTTACAAAAGTCACATTTTAAGTTTAAAGATTAGAGAAAGCAAATAAATATTTATCATTAAAAATGGCTTTATTACCTTTCTTAATATTCTCATGATCAATACTTTTGTGAGTTAACAGCAAACTCAAAACATAAAAGTAAACCCTCATTTTGGGTGTAAAGAAACGTTCAAAAAAAGTGCATTCAAAAATATAGCCATGGCTATATAAATTTCAAAAGTTTTGTTTAAATTTGAATACAATATCTATTTTCTATATAAATATTTCAAAAGATATCTTAAAAACGATAGTTTAATTTTTACGGGTTGACCTGTTAATTTGTTTCTTGAATCTTCTTCATCAAAGTAATTTATGTATATTCTGCTCGACAAAATTATTCATTTCATTTAAATTATATTATAGAATCTCATTAATAATTCTAACATGTGTTTAATATTAATTGTGTCTGTCTCATCAAAGATTTAAAGAAATAAGCAAAAATTTGTTTATTTTAAATTTAAATACCTATTTATTATTTTCGATTTAACATTTTTTGTGAGTAGTTTATGTTTAAAATACTTGTAGAAGAGAAATTTAAAAAAAATCGATTAAAATGTCTTAACATTTTCCCGAGATTCAAGTATAGTATGTATAGGAGCTATCTTATCTTGTATAGAAGATATGATCAAATATTTGGCGATTTTAACAATTTTTTACATTGATTTTCTCTGCTATATATTTGCTAAACTTCGTTAAATACAAATATAATTATTTGATGCAAAATTCATGTACCATGAAAAATTTCATTACATATCTTTAAATTATAATAAAACAAATATGAATAATAAGAAAATCGTTATATATAATGAAAAATGTTGCAGTTGTATTATTTGCACAAATACTTTTGTAGAAGATTTAAAGTAAGGGTTTTAGAAATATACCCAGCAAAACTTTTCATTACCAAATAATGAGTTAAACTATTGAACACGAACTACATACTCATTCGCTGTTTAAGTCATTACATTAACATGGGGATGTCATTGGAGGCAAGTACTTACCAATTGCAGAAAAGTAATGACTTTGGTAAGCAATTGGAAAACAACAGCAAAAACTTTTTTGTTGTTGTTCTATTAAAAATAAATAATATTTTTAAACAAAATACAAAATTTTTTTTTATGACCGCATGGGGTCTTAAACGCACACCCCTACGACTGCTAGGCGGAGACTCTTCCACTGAACTACTTCATATGTTGAAAACTTAACAGCTTATAATTTATATATACAATTTTTAGTTTTAGATCCAAAATCATGTGACAATAAAATATTTCTGTACGATTTTTTGTAAATTTTTGATGCATTTAATACACAATAAAGAAGTTTTTTTTAATTATTTTTAAATTTAAACAATTTAAATCTTCCTTTTTGTATATAACATTGACTCTTACTTACTTAAATAGCCTATAGTAACAACCTGTTAAGGTCAAAGTCCGAACATACTTTAGAATTTCATGGACTTCGATCTTGTGCAAATGTTCTCCAATTTTATAGGTCAAGCTTTGAAAAATTTTCCTTTACTTGGTCTTTCCATTGAAATTTCAGACGTCCTCTTTTAACGTTAGGTGGTAGGACATTTTATTCTAATTTTAGCCTCTTCATAGTAATTGTTTTTTCCAGTATGGGCTTACCAAGTTACGTCCAATCAGAACCGTGTTTGGAATCCAACATCCCCTACATAATCAAAATTGACTCATTATGGTATTTTTTCATTACCGTGAGTTAGTTTTCCAAAATCTTTTTAAAGAAGGTAATATTTAAGTTTTTAAAATTGAAAAATCATTTAAAAAGACCTTTTTAATAAAAAAAAAAATGAAAAAAAAAATTGTTGGTCTCAATTCTCAAACAATCAATTCAAATCGGTATATATCTTTGAACTATCGTGGTGATATATGGTATGCCCTTTAACGTTTTAAAGATTTATATTTAATATCTTAGGAGTGAGACATATTTTAAACTTATCTTGCACATTGTTCTTCCTTCAACGATTTTTTTGGTGGGAAGAATTTTCCCTCTAACCATTAGTATGACTGTTTCTATATTACAGATTGTCCGAAAATGAGCAACAAAGTTCTAAAAGAATATGAAAAATAAAGTTAGTGCTGGATGAGTTATTACCTTACCATCAGATTCTGACCAGTCCGAAGACGATGAGGATAATATTTTACATTTATTAGATCTCAGGCATATATAATTGCTTTTCGCGACGGAGGCAGAGGGAATATTTTTACCTCCAATCAAAAGCAAAAAAATCAAATTTTTGTTTTATTTTATGTTTTTAGTCATCAATAGTAACCCCAAATGAAAACTGGATTTTATTTATCCTATTGTGATCGTTATGTCCGTTAAGGGGTTAAAATAGTAAATTTATTCGGAACATTCCTTAATAGTAATTTCTAAAAATTGATTTAACTTAATTAAAGATTTGAAGAAGGTGAATTTTTAGTTATATTAATCATTTAAATGATTGATGTGTTTAAATTACGTATTTATTAAAAAAAGTTATCGTATTAATATTTTTTAAAGATACTGCTATAGCGTGCTTTATTAATCGTTTTGAAAATATTTTAGTAATTGGAAGTCGATAGAAAATTGTGAAATACAATAAAATTTAAAGCAATTAAGAAGATATCTAATCAAAGTTAACATATTTTGAATTTTAGGAATAATGATTGGTTTGTGTGTGTCACCTGTTGGAGTATATTCGGCCGAAATAAGTTTGCCCAGAATCCGAGGAAGACTGATTTTGGGGACATCAATAGCAATAGCAGCTGGAATATTATTTATGTATGTACTTGGTTATTTTATAAGGGTAAGTGCATGTTTTAAAGTTTAAAGGAAATATATACAGTTAAACACTCTTATAGAACAATTGGCAACTAATAGCAATAATTTCCACTGTTTATCAAATCTTCTCTACCATTTGTGCCATACCAATGCCAGAAACTCCCAGTTGGTTGATGCAAAAGGGTCATGCTGAAAAAGCCAGGCGATCCCTTAAGTATTTTCGAGGTTTTGACAAAAATGGTAAGTTTGTAATATTTAGAACATTAAAGTCGATAAATAAGTATAATATTTTGTATATTTTTTTTACAGATGTTTCTTATTGTGAGGAATTTGAAAATGAGCTTAACCAAATTAAGAGAACATCCGAATTAAGTCGCACCACTGCCGAAGGCGAATCCCTATTACAGGCCGTCAAAGCACCTGAGGTCTACAAGCCCCTTCTGTTAATGATAGCTTTCTTCTTTTTCCAACAAGGCTCAGGCATTGTAGTAGTGGTTGTGTACGCTGTTCAAATTGCCACTTTAGCTGGTGTTTCCATAGATCCCAGATTGTGCGCGGTATTAGTAGGATTAGCTCGAATTATCACCACTTTCTTTATGAGTTCAATTTTTGAACGTTGGGGTCGTAAGCCTTCAGGATTGATCTCAGCCGCCGGCATGACAATTTGCATGTTCTTGTTGGCAGCCTCTGGCTGGTTTCCAGAAGAATTTGAGAAAGTTTCCATTCTACCTGTCATCTGTATTGTATTGCACATAGTCTTCTCCACCATGGGCTTACTTACGTTACCCTTCTTTATGATATCTGAAGTATTTCCTCAAAGAGTCCGTGGTAGCGCTTCAGGGTTTTCAGTGAGTTGTGGCTTACTAATATCGTTTGCCGTCATAAAACTTTATCCTTCTATGGAATCGACCATGGGTACATCTAATCTGTTTGCATTTTATGGATTTATATCGTTAGTAGCTGTTCCTTACATATATTTCCTTATACCTGAAACCAAGGGAAGAACTCTACTTGAAATTGAGGAGTATTTTAAGACTGGGCATATGGCAGTGTCCCCTGAAGTCAGTCTTAGTTTTGCAACAAAACTTAAGAATAATAATGAAACATCAGATGAAGCTTTAGAATCATTTATTAAACCCTAAAATTATTTACATCAGGAGTACTTAATATTTATTGTACTTAATTTGTTAATTCCAAAGATTTTTAAATTTAAAAAATATATAGTCTGTGATGGAACCAAGAACAAAAACATTTAGTATGAAAAATATCCTTATTATTTCACTAGTTTTAAAAATTTATTTGTCGTGGGTATGTAAAGATGATCATATTGTTACTTAAAATACAAAGGAGCTATCTGAAATTAAATTAAGGGAAACCCCAAAAATGAACACCTCAAACTAAAGTTTTGTGATTTGATTGTCAAAGTTTTGATTAGAAATAATACAACAATTTCAAAAAAATTAGATACGGCCATTTTCGTTTAGTGGTAAAAATTTACAAAATAATAAACCAAGTTTGTGTATGTGATATTGTCTATATGTAAATTAAATAATAAATTGTACCTTAATGTTGTCAAATTTGTTTTAATTATTAGTTACATTAAAAAATACATTTTTAAAAATTCTCAATTTATTTGACTGTTTTGTTATCAATTAGTATGTATCATCATTCAAAGTAAAATATTTACATATGTATGTCAGTACAAATTGCATTTGCTAAACGCATTCTAATAAAGTATGTATGTATGTCATTGGCATTATGATGATGATTAAACTGCGACAGCTGATGATCTTGTTTTGATTTGAATAAAACGCATGAGTGAGTGATGCGATTGCTATTTTAGCATTTTTATATTTCATTGTTTTGTTTAACTAAATATTTAATAATTGATAAGAACTTTTTCGTGGTAGCAGCCTAAGATCTGAGTAAATAAACAAATAAAGTATAATTTTGAAATATTTATTTACATTCTTAGTTATATCTACTTTTGTTTAATGAGAAGAAAGAAGCTTTATGTTATAATCTTCTTGTTGACATATTGTCTGAACATTTGCACGATAATATTTTAATTTTAAGTTCTTTCCCACGAAAAGATTAAGTATCGCCAATATTTCCTGAAAAGGCAAAGTGATATGATATGTATAAATATTTAAAATTTCCGAAAACGAAATTGTATTCGCATTTGATCCCTATCTATTACATTTATTTATTAATGTAATAGACAATTTATTGATAAGAAAAAAATGTTTGCAGAGAAACCAATTCCTCGACGCGTTTCGATGGTTGGTTGGGCCAACTGTTCAAGAATGTGAGAAATAAAGGAAGATGAAAACTGAAATGTGTTTTGTTCAGTCGATTATCTGAGCTTTTACTTATGGTTTTAAACATAATTCGTAAAGATTTTGTTTGTAAAATAAGTAATAATGCGAGGTTTTCGATCTGTCTAAAAGTAGGGATGGCCTAACCAACCATCGAAACGCGCCGAGGAATTGGTTTCTTCGCAAACATTTTTTTTGGCTTTTATCAATAAATTGTCTATTACATTAATAAATAAATATATTAGATAGGGATCAAATGCTAATATAATTTCTTTTTTGCATAATATTTACATCCCGACTATTTTATTATTTTTTGATATTTAAATTTTATATCAAAAGTAAAATATTTTAAATTTTCCACGTTGATCTCTATTTTTTTATACCCTTCACCAATAGGTGAAAGGGTATTATAAGTTTGTGATTCCGTTTGTAATTTTTTTATTAGTGATCGTAGACCCCATAAAAATTATACCGATCGACTCAGAATCGGGAGGAGAATCGATTAAGCGATGTCCGTCTGTCTGTCTGTCTGTCTGTCTGTCCGTCCGTCTGTCTGTCTGTCTGTTGAAATCAAGTTTCTGAAGCCCCTGGAGGATGAACTTAAATAAATTATATATCAGATTTTAGGAAATTCTCCCGCAATGAACGCTATTAAATTTCATTAAAATCGGTGTATAAACACCGAAAATATCGAAAAAATACCAAAAATTAGACGAAAATTTTAAAATTTTTGATTGAAACACACTTTTAAATAACAAGATAAAAAAAATACTCCTGGTGTACATGTGATAATATGTTATATATCAGATTGTAGGAAATAGTTTCCCAAAGCACTCTGTAAAATTTTATCAAAATCGGTCCATAAACAACTGAGATATCGCCAAAACACTGAATTTAATGTATCGCAAATTGCCCAAAGTTCGCATTAGAGAATGTTTGTTGAAAAAATGAAATGCAGAAATAGGAAAAACCATCCTCCTTTAGCACGGACCTGCATAAATTTTATATCAGATTTTAGGAAATTCCCCCGCCAAGCACGTTATTAAATTTTATCAGAAGCGGTCCATAAACAAATGAGATATCGCCATAACACTACATTTGATGTACAGCAAATTGCCCAAAGTACGTGTCTAAGAAATTTTGTTTACATTTTGTAAGTATTGTTTTAGCGATATCTCAGGTGTTTATGGACCGATTGTGATGAAATTTGAAATCGTTCTTTGTGTGAGGATTTTCTAAAATCTATACTCCACAAATCTGATTACCAATACCATTCAAATTGTACCGATCAACTCAGAATCGGCAGGAGAATCGATTTCGCGACCTCCGCCCGTCCGTCTGTTTGTCTGTCTGTCCGTCTGTTTGTCCGTCCGTCTGTTTTTTTGTCCGTCCGTCTACCTGTCTGTAATTTTTTAATCTTAATTTTGTGTCTGACTTTTGAACACTATGATAACATTTGAGAATGTATTATATATCAAATTATAGGTAATCTTCCTAGGAAGTACAAAAATGCAGCTAACTACATGATATCCGTTCAAAACCTACATATGTATGTAAGTATCTCACATATCAACGAAATTTTAAATTTTTTAATTGCAATTGGGAGAAATCCGTTCACGTTTGACAATTGATCCCGTATAACTTCGCCTAAGATACGATGATGACATTTAGTATTAAGACGTTGTACAATATTGATATTCAGGGCGATAGCGCCTAAAATAAACTTTCTAGAGGGACAACATTTGACAAAAGTATTTCTGATCTCTTGAAAAGTTCAATATTGAAAATGGGCGAGCTCTATTCACATTTAGTGAAATCTCCCATATAACCCCGACCGGGAATCGATTTAATGCTGATAAATTAAATCACATTAAAATTGCACAAGGAACTTGAGAAAAACTTTCCAAACATCCATCGGACAGATCGAAAGAACAATACATCCCAAATATTATTGATGAAGTGTTCATTTTAATTAATTAACTAACTTCAGATTAATAAGTAAATCTTTAATAACTTTTCCGACAAAGCTGTTATCCATCCATTCAAAAGCTATATATTTCACGTATGTATCTAAAACTAAGAGTGTATACCCTATAATTTTAAAGCTTATCATTGTTAAAGCTTTGACCTAAATCAGTCCGCTAACTTCAGAGTTTTACATAACTAATCAAGAACTTTTACTAGTTGGATAATTCGTACGAATTAAAGTGCACAACCCTCACTGGGCACCGTGTTTTTGGGTTGCATGCCAGAATACTTAAACTTCATCAAATCGATGTGCTATTGCAAATGTAAGGGCATCTACATTTTGAAGCATCTTTTCTGCATGGTTTATCTGGTCTATCGAACTTTATTAAATGTTCGTAAAATATGTTTCTATGACTTAAATATGCATTCTCTATTTGTAGTATAGTAATCATTATCTTTCACAAAGGGACCACTTTAGAACCCAAGTGAAGCTTCCCTAGACATCAGCCACCTGCCCAACCTAACCTTTGGGTGCATAACTATTCTAGATGATGACGCCACCGAAAAGCTTTTCTTTTTCCGACTCTTAATTTTAAAGACTCTTTGCATATAATACTAGTATAACCAAATTTTGCTAGGAATTACATTAAGTACTTTTGCAACGCCATTGGTGAAGGGTATCCAAGATTCGGCAAAGCCGAATATACCACTCTTACTTGTTTAATATAAAGTTGGACGTTGTAAGGCATTTATTTTTTAACTGAAATAGTAAAATTTGTAATATTTTGATTTACAATTTTTAGCACAGAAAGTAATTTTTATAATCACGTATGTATCTAAATATGTATTTCAAATTAAAAATCATTTTATCGCTGTTCTGATAAACAAAATCAGTTATGTATAAATTTTTACATTGTATTTCTGGTTGTACATCCATAGAAACAAAAACTTATTCAAATGCGTTAAAATAAAAATATATTATTATTGAGATAATATTTATCATCGACCACTTTAAATATTAATCGAAATAATAATGTAGTCGATTATCCAATAAAAATAGCTCTTATTCGAGTTCAAAACCGTTGCCATAAATAAAGTAATAGAATTAAGTTAAGACAAAAACCTCAATACAAACAAACACACTGATGCTAATAACGTTATAAACTTCATTACCTTTAAAATAAAATGATGCCATGTTTTTAGATTCGCATTAAAAAATTGGGCAAATATAAAAACAATTACTGTATAATATACAGTGTATATGTATGCGAGTTATGAAATTGTTAATTGGGACCTAAAATATTTCACTTTTTAAGAAAAACTCACTTTTATGGTCATAAATATTCGCTATTGTTACTATATCTGCAGTTTTGAGAAAAAAAAATGTATGTATGTATGTAAGTAAAATTTTAAAATCATCTCTAAAATATTTATAGTTGTTCGCGCCAAAACCAAATTGAGTTAATAATGCCATATTACTCTGCATATATACTTCTATATTGTACAATTTAACAAAATTGGTATACTCTAAATAAAATCCATAAAAGCTAATCAATTCTTAACAAAAAGTGACAGATATTTGAAAACTATTTTCTCAATTTACTCAAAATTACACTGTGATACACGGGAAAAATGCAGGGGTTGTCATATACTAATTCTGTTTTGGGGGAGTCCATGGAGTACGAAAATAGTAATATTTTTTTTGATCACTTCGTTAAGTATATTTTTTAACAGCAAATGTAACGTAAAACCATTATTTACGAAAATTTAAAGAAAAAAATCATAACTTCTTTATTTGACAGTCGATTTAACTTTTGTTTTCAATGGATATTAGATGCGAATTCGGCTTTTCTGAAAATATTTTCCGTTTGAAGATCGCCCATAAAATGGCTATTTTATAGCGTTTAAAATAAAAAAAATGCAATTTTTTTTTAACAAATTTTCATTTTCTGCCGGATCCCAATTTTTTGTTGGGCAACAAATTTTGGTTTTATAAATTTTATTTAAAAGTACATTTAGTTGGCTTTTTAAAATGTATAAGTAGACTTCGAGTTGCTCATCGAAAGGTTGCGCAATTTAGTATTATTAGTAATAAAAATAAATTAAAACAATTAATATTTCTTTAAAAATGTGTGATAAAAGTAATAATTTTTGTTTCATTTGTGGACTTTTTGTGGACAAAAAACATAAAATTGATTTATCGGTTAATGAACATGTTATTCCACTATACGAAGAGTACTTTAGTCGTTGTTTTGTTCGTGGATTGTGGTATGTACCCTCTGTTTGCTGTTCATCGTGCAATTCGACACTTAGATCTTGGAAAATGCAAAGTGGCTCCACTGCAATGCCTTTCGTTGAACCCGTTGCTTGGCTTCCACAACGTGTACATAGACCAAATAATTGCTATTTTTGTTTAACTTGCACTAAAGGTTACCACTTTAAAATAAGAAAATAAATTAAATACGCAGACGTTGACCATGTTATTAAATCAGTATTGCGTCAAAATAAAGATTTAATCAAAGAAAACACAGCAGAATTATCACCAGAGTCAATTGAGCCTGAAACATTTCCAACCCTTTATGAAAGGCCAGCATCAGAATTTATCCCACCAGAAGCTGAATTAAGAGAACAACGCTTAATTTCATCAGGTGAATTTCATGACCTGGTACTCGATTTAGAACTGTCAAGGAGACAGACGGAACTTTTAGGATCAAGAATGAAACAATGGAATTTCTTAGATGAGAGTGTCAATATTACTTTTCGTAGAAGTGAAGAAATGGGTTTATTTGGATCACTGTTTTTTTTAGTAAAATGCTTTCTTCCTACCATTCCCATCGGGGTTGCAAAATGTCAATCAAACTGCACCATCTCCATGCTCATTTAAATATGTTCCCGTCAAATTTAGGACAAATGAGCGACGAACAAGGTGAGAGATTTCACCAAGAAATTTTTAAACAAGAACAGCGCTATGTTGGAAAAAACAAAATAAGTATGCTTTCTAACTACTGTTGGTCCATTAAGCGTGATACGAGCACAGAAAATTATAATAAGCAGGTGAAACGCAAGCATTTCTAAGAAAAAACAAAAAAAAAAATAAAATTAGCATATCAAAAAACTAAAAATTTTCGGTTCGTTTTTCTTTAAATTTGCTTGTTCTTAACCATTTTGAGGTTTTTAACGAAATAAAAAAATATATTTACTGTCACACAAAAATATACAGACAGACAGAAAATGAAAATTGATAAAAAAGTTATTTTTGTTTGTAATATAAATGCCAATAAAATTGCCATTTCTTGGCTGATTTTTAAAAGGACATTTTTTTTAGTGAGGCAAGGCATGTATCCTTCAAAATGTAGAAAAAAAATTTAAGTAGTTTTAAAAATAAAAAGTTACGATTTTTTTTTACTTAAATTTTCGTGAAAAGAGATTTTAAGCTATATTTGCTGTTAAAAAATATACTTAACGAAGTGACCAAAAGAAATTGTTACTACTTTCGTACTCTATGGACTCCCCCAAAACAGAATTGGTATGTGAGAACCCCAGCATTTTTTTTTTCTTTACATTTGGATCACAGTGTTATTTATAATGAAATTTACCTTTTAGTGCGAACATTTATCCTTTTGACTAACTTTTTTTAAAATTGAAAAGAATTAATGTTATGTTTTTGAAAAGAAAATTGAATGAACGTTATAATTTTCTCCATTAAATACCTTATAAAGCGAATATAAAGCAAATTTTATACGCGATATAACGAATAATAGAAAAAGTTAAAAAAAATTGTCATCAAATTAAAAGTCAGTTTTTGAAAATCAAGTAAAAATAAAGTTAAAAACAATTAAAAAGTATTTTAGTCTGTCAAGCAAATCTGTTTTACGATTTCAAGTATTGAAGTTGCTTTTGACCGATTTCATTGAAAATTTCGTACATATACTAAAGCAAGGTTTTACCTGAAATCACGAACCGATTTCAGTATCATAGTCCCACCATAAAAAATAGGTTTGTACCAACTTTCATCAAATTATCTTAAAAATTGTGACTTTAATAACAATTTTACATAGACGATAATCCAGCTGTTTAGGGACTGGCTTCGTTAAATCGACTCAGTTATTGATTATGAGTAGATCAGTATACATGAAAGTTGTCTATGTTGGTGTAGATTATAAACACTTTGCGATATAACGAATTTTTCTGTATTACGAATGAGCCTGACTTTATACCGGGAGTTGCCTGTATATGCATATACATTTTAATGCAAAATTAACACCTAATTTTTGAGACAAATAACCAAAAAATAAAACCTAATGTAAACAGAATTATAAATAAATTTACTGGACACCAAATATTATGCTTGAGGACTTTGAACATACCCAGAATTTTTTTGGGAAATTATTATTTTTTCTGAGGCATATACATATTTCTTTATTGATTGTAATAGAATATTAAATTAGGTGTAGAATTATAAATCGATTTTTAAATACTATGAAAAAAGGAAAATAAAAAGTAGATCATAAAAAAGGTCATGGCACCAAGAATAACCAAGGAATTATTCTGATTCTGATTTCTACTGTTAACAATTAACGACATTGGATGAACATTTTATTTAAACGATCAGAATTGATTTACAGAAAAGTTTTTGTGTTTCAGAATGATGGACATAACGGAACAAGGTTCCACGATGAATAACGGATGTTTCTCCTAAGCACAACATTAGTTTTAATATCTCCAAAGTTTTCGAAATGCTCAATTTTTTTAATATTATCTTAATAAAATTGTGACGACCTTTCCTATTACATATAAAATATTTTTATATATATATTTGTATAATAGCAAATATTAAGTTACGTTTATGTGATGAGATCATTATTAAAATTTAAACAATGAAACAATAAAAATTGTCCCATTCAAAGGACAAACGTACAAACAGGGTTTTTTGGTTTATGTTTATTGTCAGCCACAACTCAATAAAATACTCATCAAAATCTCGTTTTGTCCACAAAAGACAAAGTTGCAAACAAGAGGGGATGATACAAACAGACATTCATACAAAAGTGATAAATAATTTATAAATAATCACAATCACAACACGAATAAGTGATAATGTTCTCTCACTCAACTTTATGTTGCGCATCACTACATACTCTGGTAATGGAATGCATTATTTCATTGTTTCGAATAGAACCGATTTAGAGTGTGGCATATGTCAAAATTATAAGAACCCAAAATGTTGTTTGATTGTGGAAGGACAGAGGGGAAATTAAAAAAAAAACAATAAATTATTTTTAGTTTATAAAGAAATCTGTGTTGTGATGACAGTAGTTATGATTTTATGAACTGTCACATCTTTGCCATTTTGGTACCCTTAATTTATACGGTCTTTTTCCTGGTTTTCTTTTGTTTTTTCAATGATTGCAGTTGCGGTTTGTGAACAACTTGTATGTGAAAAAAAACATAAATTATTGCAATTCAGGGATGCTCGAAAATGATACGCAACATTACCTTTTTTGTTTTTGCAAACTTCCTAATAAATATTACAAATGTACACAAAAATATTTAACAATGAATAAGTATAACATAAATATATTTATTTCATTTCGAGTGTTAACAGTGTAATTGATGACTTAAACTTGACAATTATCAAATTAAATCGATTATCAAACTAGTGATGTGGAAATTTGAATACATACATATGTGATTATAAACATAATTTTCTAACTTTTTAAAAAAGACACCTGTTATTAATTTATGAATTAAGATTTATGTAAACATAATTTAAGTTTTAATTAAATTTATACGATTCCAATTTCATTTGACATAAGAATATCTAGAAAGATTTTTGTATTAAGTATTAAGTAAGTAAAATGTTATTTAATTCAAATTACCATGACAGATTTGGTCGTAAGATTTTTCGGCATAATGATAGTGTCTGCGAAATCACTGCCAATTTTCTTTACGCTTGGACCCCTTGCTACCAGCTTAATTTGTTATCGTTGCTTACTCAATGTGTATTTAGTTGCTTCCTTTGCATAATGATACGCACATTCCACTTCATATTTATGAATGAGCTACTTCAAGATCTGATTTTGAATCTTTTGTACCGATACATGATGCTCACTTATGACACACGTCTCAAACATATCTTCACCTGCTTGCGATTTAAAGTAAAACGCTTCGAGTTAATTTTTAGCGCCTCACTCTCTTTATTTTGTTACTTTTAGACTTCATTTCGTTACACGAAAGTATGTATGTGTTCATAAAACATGATCATTCAATAACTGTGATTATTATCTTACCAACATACAAATTTCATGATACAGCCATACACTCTAAGAAATAATTCGAAAATTTTAATACAAAAATTTATGGAAAATGTCTTGGAATAAAAATACTTTTGGAAAATTAATTATATTAGGTCTATAAATAACAAGTAAGAAACTTCTTTTGTTGGTTAAGCCCGACCATATGATGCTTTTCTTTTATTTTATAAATATTTCATCTCACAAAAATTTTTTGAAAACGTATGCATCTAATTCTGTTTTTACACGGTTTTTAATATTATTGATCAAAAATTGTTTGGGCTTGAGGAATTTTCATTTTGTGGATACAACCATGCTCTGCTGATCGAGTAGTTGTGAATAGCACACATTTAGGGGAATGATCAGAAACAATACTGTGTAATAGACGAACAATTGATAACCTCTACACAATCAACTCCTGGGAGGAGCTACTTATTTTCTGCAAGCACAGGATTTCTGCAAAGGCATGTGCTTAATAACATAAAAATCTAGCCCGAGATTGCTCCTGAAGATCAGAAAGCTCCCAAAGAATTTCCACTAAAACTAAAAAAAAATCATTGCCGATGCTGCACACAGTTCAGATTAACTGGTTTTAGAAAAAAAAAAATCGATTGATTAACAATCTGGGGCAGTTTTTACAGAATGGTTCAATAAATATTTTGTACCACAAATTAGGATACCATTTCTGCACAAACGAAATAAATTTAATAAAATAAACATTAATTCTCTTCATAAAAATCCATGTTTTCACAAATTTTATTAGGTTTTAAACACGAGGAACTAAATGCCTATTTTTGCATACGATCAAGGGTTTCTTCAATACAGTTAACTTTTATAAATTAAAAACGGAATTAGGTGTACATTTAAGTCATTTCCGTCATTGGCCCCTATATTGGAGCTAGAACCGATTTGGTGAAAAAAAATTGCAATTTGATTACAGCTTGTATAACAATTATGTTGTTGCACACATAATTGCAACAACATAATTTTAAGAAAATAAAAATTTATGTACGACATTTCGTTGAAATCGGTCTATATTTGACCATAGCTCTCACACAAAAGTCACTAAGAGCTACGAAAATCACAACAACGCGCGTAAATCTAAGGATTATGCTAATTTTATATATTTGTTGCACACATAATTTTTATATAAACTGCAGTCAAACTACTAAATTTTGAAAAAAAAATCGGTTCACATTTAACCCTAGCTTCTATATAAGGCCCAATGACAGAAATAGCTTATATACATAAATCTTGAAAAAATGTTTGTATCATGACAAAATATTTTTTCTCAGTGCAAATTTATGATTCAAATCTTTGTACCTTATAAACTTATGCACATGTACTTATTACCAAATTTTCGTTATTATTATGTTTTTACATTTCTTAAATTTTAAGGTAGTATGTTTCGCCGATCGACAGCATCACCCTAATGTTGATACGTATGTAGCTTCAACTCTATTATTAAGCAATAAAAAATTGAATTTTCAGTTTAAATTTTAAACTGACAACAACGTAAACATACAAAATACTAATGGCCAGAGGCATTTAGGAAAACTCCTCCTCGAACAGCAGCCAAATTGTTACAGTTTTAAAATCTCGATACTTGCATATTTTTACCAACATGTGGGTCCACTGCCATTAGACATGCAGAACAAGTCAACAGCATGAACATGAATTGGTTAACTTTAAACATATATAATATATGATGTTCTTGACCATAAAATACAACAACATAAAATGTGCGTAGTAAATACATTTTACATACATACAAACATTTTTATACATTCAGATATTTCATCCATCAAATTTTGTGTTTTCATTAAATAATTTCATCCTGCATCCTCTTGTTCATGTACATTCTTCCGTTTATTTTATTCCTTCCGTTAATAACCGTATTCAAGTTGTGTTTTTTTTATTCTGTGTTCTTTTATTTGACCATATTAATTTAAGTTTTTTGCGCTATGCTGCCCTTTGTTTTGGGCCATAATGACACATGTTCCATTAAATGAGTTTCACAAAAAACGTTAATGTTTGGTTTCATTATGTTTTAATGTTACAAATTATTAAAACGAGCTTTAACATCATTTTAGTTTTTTTTTTCGCTATTTATTTTTCAGAATTTTTTTACATTGTTGCGGCTATAAAACTGCAATATTAGATATCATAATAATGTACGAAAAAAGTTAAGAATTCAAAATAAAATTGAATGTATTTAATTTAATACAATATTACTTAAATTTAGATGTGATTTCAAACGAAGCTCTTTCCTTAATTTAAGCCTATTAATCAAAATGAGGTGTAATTTCAAATAGACCCCCATGTAAACCATGTTATCAAAGTACAGGTCGCATTTCTAAAGATAATTTTATGAAATTTGGCACAAATCATTTTTTTGATAGTGAGACCAAGACTATTGAAATTCGTCAAAAATTTATGGTACCTCCCATAGGCCCCACTTCCCGAAATTAATATATTTTCCACAAATATCAATATTTTTTCATGAAATTTATGTAAACCAAAATCACTGTACCGAATTTCGTTGAAATCGGTTAACATTTGTGCTATAGTCGGTCTTGACCGACTTTAGCACTATAGGACTTTCGAAGATTTTACATTATTTAAACAATTTTACAAAAATAATATTTTTATTTTAAACATTTTACAGTTTTATCTTTTCTTTATTTCTTTATAATTTTAACTCATAAACAATAAATATAAAGATTTTTTTAGTTTTTCAAAACGGAGCGATGGTAGTCTACCACGTCATAAGAATTGTGAGACTTATATCACTTTAGTCGCAGAGGGTAAAGAAAAAATAGATTTTTAGTCAAAATTTGGTGTGATTAAAATTAAGCTCATTTTCATTAGTTGAAGCCTATTTAACGAATTATCGAAGATTTTATATTTTTAAGATTATTGATCAAAAGCTTAATTTTTATTCAAATTAGGTTTGATTGCAAATAAATTAATGTTTCTTAATTTGAGGCCTATTTAACAAAAGATCAGAATTCTATAACGCTTTGTTTTAAAAAAAAAACAAAGACAATGCAACAACATTATACTCAATGGACTCCAACAAAACATTTTATAATTTTCAGATTAATTTAAAACCCTTCATTGAATATTTTAAATGCACGAAAAAAAAATTCATAAAGATTTTATCACATTTGACAACAAATTTGAAAATAATTAATTTGTCTTTACTTATATTGACAAAATAAAAATTAATTCCGCACTTAAGCCGTAATAGCCACCAGCATATGTTGTTCTTTGGCAAAATGTTGTTGACTTAATGTAATCAACGATGAAAATAAAAACGAGCAACAGTTCATGAAAATGTAAGTTATACTTATACTACGTATGTATTTTAAATTAATATCGCCCATTTACCTGAATAATAGCATAACTCAAAGTATTTACATATTTTTTTACTAAAGCTTTAGACGATTGTTTCATTTTATACACCGCAATCTTATTTTTTGTATATTTCCAACACAATTATATATATACAACAGATAAGATAAATCGTAACTGATCAAGCTTTTTGGTCAAATATTTGAAGTTTATCTGAACTTACCTTCGTTTTTATCGACTATTGAATTTCAATTCCTCTAAATAATTTTGTAAACAAGTCTATTTCATTTGCGCTCGCGATATATTTATTACTTACATGTTCATATTAAGACGGTTCATGAATCTTCCTGGCAAAATTGTGATTACATCAATGTAAAAAAAAAAAACAAAAAAGTTTCGTTTTCTTACAAAACTTAAAAAAAACGCGTGCCAAACACGTTGAAGGGGAATTCGAACATTAACAACCCTTTCTTTAAATAAAATAATGAAGATCGAATGAACGAGACCCTCTTTATTTATTGAGTAAATGTTTGTTGAAACCATTAACTGATGGTAAAAATAAAATTACTGATCACCGATTGCACACCTTTAGTTGCAAGAAGTTTTAAAAGTAAATGAATGAAAAGAAGTTTAAAAAATCCATGTGAGTCCTTACAGTTGAACCCTTTTTGTATTTCTTGTGTAAATACATTTTATAGCCAACGAAAAGACCCTAATTGTTGGGCATAAACATCACAGAAAACCTTTAAAGTCTACAACAGGCTCAACATTATAAAAAACAAGTAAGAAAGCGCTATAGTCGGTCAAGCCGACCATACGATACCCTTCACCACTAAGGTCAAAGGTGTTATTTTTCCTGTGTAAAGACAAATATTTGCTAAATTTTGCCATCATACAAACATTTTCTCAAAACTTATATATTCAACCTGTTTCCGTCATTTGGACTTATATGAGAGCTAGGGTCAAATGTGGACCGATTATCTCGAAATTTGGCAGATTGATTACAGTTGTTACAAAAATTATGTATGCAAAAAATAGACTCAAAATTTCCATTATCTTTAGATTTACGAGCGTTTTAGTGATTTTTTGTCTCATTTAGCGCGTTTTTAAAGAAGAGTTTGTATGGGAGCTATGGTCAAATGTGGACCGATTTCAACAAAATTTTGTACAGTGACTTTAGTTGACATAAGCAGTATTTGTTTTAAATTTCACGAAAAAATATTGATATTCGTGGCCAATATAGCAATTCTGGGAAGTGGGACCTATGGGAGGTACCATAAATAATGGACCGATTTTGACCAATTTCAATAGCCATGGTCCCATTCAAAAAAATGATCTGTGCCAAATTTCATCAAATTATCTTTAGAATTGCGACCTGTAGTTTGATTACAAGGTTTACATGGGGGTCCAGCCAGCCAGACGGACGGACGGACGGACATCGCTAAATCGACTCAGAAAGTGATTCTAAGCCTATTGGTATACTAAAAGGTGGGTCTAAGACAAATATTTCTATGCGTTACAAACATCAGCACAAACTTATAATACCCTTTCCACCTATGGTGGTGAAGGGTATAAAAATATAACACTAGTTACAAATACAAACATCAACAACAATTTTGATTTCGACAGGTGAGTAGTGAGATTTTACTAAAGTTGCAACGAGTTTATTTTCTTTCTTTTATTAAATCTTTATTATGATCGGAAGTGATTTTATCTATTAGAATGATTTGAAACAAATTTGTGTTGTAAAATTAGTAGTTCATTTATTTTATTACTTGTAAAAGCTTTGTCAACTTGTTAGGAAAACCGATAACACTGTGCAACACGAAAATTATGCACGGATTTTCATATAACAATTGAGCATTATTTTTACGCTTTAAATGATTTTAGTATTGTGAGAACATAGATAAAGTTAAAAATTTTCTACAATATTTTACTAATAATTAAAATATTTACATATTAAACTACATAAATGAAACAAAGTGAGTGTGAGATATCATCGAAATGTGAATCGAATGTGGATACAATTTTGTGAAATTGTCCCCATCGCTGAAGATGATTTATTTTGTGGTACGTTGGCCGAACAAAACACTTATTTTAATAGAACCTACTGTTATATATATTATATTATTAGTCAAATCAAGCTAGTCTAAATATACAACAACTAATTTGACAGATGTAGCTTCAGTAAGATATGCGTTATTAACTGCTAAAATTAAAGGTACTTTCGTATTCCATCCACTCAAAAATTGATTTGATATACATATGAGAATGCCTATATATTTATTTCATTAACTCTTGTATCATAGTGTCATTCATTTTTTAACGATTTGGGTAATTTACAGTTTTTTTTTATTTAAAATTAGTGAAATATATTTTTAATGTATTTATTGATGAGAATTTCCGGTACATCTTAAATTTTGAATACAGTTCGTTATTAATCTATAATACAGTTTTTTTTTTTTTAAAACTTTAAAATTTTCAATGATTTGATCAATTAGCCCAGCTAAAAATTTTAAATAATAAATTGAAATAAAATATACATACGAGTATCTACATTAGAGTTTTTTATTTTTACCAAAGATGTGTTTTTTTATAGGAAGAAAAGATGAATAAGGATATGCAACAAAAATAATTTAATTAAAAAAAATAAAATTGCAAACTAATGCATTAAACACATAGACAACACCAGGCTACGGGCTACAACCTGTCAAAATTAGAATACATGCATTCAAATAAAAATAAATTTTTTAGAGTCGACACAGCTACACGACTACCGACCACCATTGTAGCTGTAGCCAAAATTAAACTATTTTCTATTTTTGTTGGCGACAATAATAGATTTAGTGCTGTCAACACCATATTATATTGAAATAAATGAGCGATTTAAGCCACTTATTTACCATAAATACAATGGGGAGAATTTATGTAAACAATTTACATACTTATCAAATATTTATATATTTAATGTATTATAATAATATCTAATAAAATATTATGTAAAAATTTATATTTATATAACTCTAACTCAATATAAGTAAAATTTTAAAAAGTTATTTTTCAAACTGTCTATTTAACTCACACGCTACGTGTGCTAGAGTTACGTAGTTCATGTTATATAAAAGCCCAGTATGTCCTTTATAAAATACTTATATCTATATTGTTTAAAGATATGCGAATTTTTATAAAAAAAGTCGGTTGCAGAAATAAGTTTATAGTATATTATAGCTCTTAATCCGTTATAAAGAATATAAAAGATATTTTCAGTAGCTTTTGTTTGATTCCAAAAAAGTTAATACCGGATATAAGCGCATAACTCTTAAACTATAAGAGATCACACCAAAATCTTTCTATAATTTTTTTTTTGATGTAGACATACTATCAGGTACAGGAAAACCGTTGATTTCGGAGATTAATGAATTTATGTCGTTTTTATCAAAATTGAAATTGTTATTTTGTCCATCTTATAAACGCGATATTGGCACCACTCATAAACAGAAGTTTCGAAATGTAGCTGCCGTCTTAAATGTAGCTGCCGTCCCCAAAATAATTAAATAGTTGACTACGAGGCGACGATTGCAGCCAACGACTTTTGTAGTCGGTGTCCGTGTAGCCTGCTGTTGTCTATGTGTTTAATGCATAAGACAATTATTTTGATACTATTAATTTTGATCAAAGATAATTAAATTAACATACTAAAAAATGGTATTTTTTTTATTAGGTCAATTTCAAAACACATTTTTTTAATTTTAAATTTTTTTTCAACAAAGTTAAAACCAACAAATTAAATTTAAAAAAATGAGGTGAATATCATTAGTCATAATATGAATATCATGTTTGGGAAATTTTACTTGCTCATAATTATTCTAATTAAAATTGAACATAATAAAGTTTTCCAAACAAAATATGCAATGAATATTATTCATACTATGTATATCCAGAAACATTTTCGCGGAAATCGACGATGTCACCTTTGAGTTTTATTCTTTCATTAGTTGATTTTAACACACTAATGAGTGATTTTTTCATTTGTTTTGGTGAACAAAATTTTCTAATAATTAAAGAAGATGTTTTGAAACCGACCTAAGAAAAAAGTACCATTTTCCAGTGTAAACTTCAGTTTGAGCAAAATTAAGCAATTTAGTACTAAATAGTATTGAAATGATTTATTATGTCTTAGTTTGCAATTTTATTTTTTAAGCGAATTTGTTCATCTTTTTCAGCCAAAAACCTTAACTCGTCAAAATGTGCAACCTCAAAATGTCATCCAATCTTCTGAAATTTGGTATTTTATATTACCGAGACTTGAGGCATAGGCGAAGTCATCTTTGGTATGTTAGACTGCCCACACCCGTTTGGGCGAATTTTTTTTCGTGTTCAAACACATACCCTCTATTTTTGTTCTCTTTTGATCCAACAATTAAATATTAAATATTATTGCAATCGGAAAAAGTTTACCCATATCGACTTAACGCCAAAGTTTAAAGTTAATGTAAGTATCAATGTCAGTTTCACCCTTTTCACGCTTGAGATTAGCCGATTTTCACCAAAATGTAATTTTTAGGTCATAATTTGATTAGATGCTTGTAAAATTTTAGTTTTGTTTATTTGAATAAAGCTATAGCTGTGCATATGCATTCAAAATAACAACTTTTGTTTTTTTGGGACACTCTAATGTTTGTATGTATATATGTTCCTTATATAATGTATGTATATAAATACTCGTAAAACAAGAAAAGGGGCGTAATTTTAACACTTTAAACGTTTATAGTTTTTCTTTTGAGTTAACGTGCAAAAATATAATAAATAAAATAATAATAAAAAATTAAACACATATCACCAAAAAATCCTGTTTGGCAAAGATCTCAAAGGAGTACAACTTTGTTCTAAAGATTTATGATGCTCTTCAGAAGATACTTTCCATATTTCTTTGAGGCTGTACAAATTGCATTGTAAAATTTTGTGGAAAACTTTATGAAAATCGTCATCCTATTAGTACAATAGTTAAAACTTGTTTGTGCCTAATAAAAACTATGTTTTTGTCGCCTCAGCAAGCGGCTACTTTACCAATAATGGTTGGCAGGACATACGACTAAAAAGACTTGATTTGAAAATATCATGGAAATTTTTAAAAATATTTTGATTCACAAACTTTTTTAAGTTAACTTTTCTGGTTGACTACAGGAATTGTAAAAAGTCTATTAAAACTCATTAAAATATAAAATTGCCATAAACCTGAACGTAAGGCTTCTGTATTAAGCATTCAGTAGCGATTCAACTGATTAGTTTTGGTTTATGAATCAGTCTCTCTCCCCACAAACAAAAGACGTAACAAAAATGTTTTGGACAAAGGTTAAATAACATAAAAGTATTCGGTATCCGCATTTGTTGAGTTGTATAATATTTAAGGGAATAACTTTTTGAATTGTGAATTTAACATACGTTTTTTGCAATCTCAAAAATCTCAGTCAGTTTCCATGAAGTCAAATTCACTCGGCATGGATTTTGTAGTTGGAAGATAGTTATACCTCTATTCTGCAGATTTTTTGTTTCTTTGCATGCAGCCGCCTATAAATATACAAATGTATGTATATGTACGTACCTACATTGGGTTGCAAAATGTTTTTTGAGCTACTCTGGGTCATGTTGGAGTAAAATGGTTTTTATAGACCCTTAATATTTGTATTTTTCTTCTTAATATTATTTAAAACATTTAGTATTATTTAAACTTATTTTAATTTAAAAAAATATGATATATGATACATACATACGTATCATATAAAATACTTATATTTATAATTCCCCGACAACATTCCAATTGGAACAAGGGGTACTTCTCTCAGACAATAGGCTGCATCCGATTCTATTTTTAGACTCATTGAAAGGGACCTACGTTTTAACGCCGACTCCGAACGGCAAAAGCATTAGTTAGAGAAGTTTTACATAGCCTAATACTCAATAACCAGTGGCTAGCTGAGTTATGAGGTGAACCGCCGCTTTATTATTTCAAGTGGGTCTGACCGGGAATCCAACTTGGGACCTCTGTATGCTAGGCTGATGACAAACCTGCTATACCACGGCTGTTCACAAAAATACTTATATATGTATTATAATTATATAAATTAAAAAAGCTATAAATGCTGCAAAAACTTCGATAGGGCAGGGTATTCGTTAAGTCTAACTTGTTTTAAGAAGTTTGTTGTTCAAATTTTTATATTCTATAATACTAAAAGAAAATGAACATCACTTGGAAAAGTTATAAAAAAAAGATGGACAAGCGTTAAATCGATTTGAGAACATATTTTACTACAGTTTTATGGATTTAAAATTATGATTTTCTTAATTGCAGTCAGTCAGTTTTGTACCACAGCCTCTGCAAAGTGAGGCATGCAACACTCTTCAGTAGTAAATGCGAAAGTTACGCCTTTAAGCGAAAGAAACATAAAAACGTAATTGAATATAAAAATATTTTTTTTTTATTAATTTTTGTAATTGTAAATGAATTTTTTAAAAACAACTTAAAATACAATTTCAGTTATAAATCAGAAGAAATTTTTCAAATATAACACGTGTGTAAAAAGTTTTGCATAACTAATTCGGACCTTTACTGTAAAATATTGTATTTTCAAAATTACCCAGGTCTACATCAAAAAAACTGCATGGGGTCACTTAATGTTTTCTTACAGATTTTGACCTTTTAAAAACAGAAAAAGTCTTCAAAACAGTCTTTTACTCATTGTGTGTGAATGCGGATGTGATGCATTCACCCACAAAGCGTTAACATTTTTTGTATGGGGGAAAATGGGAGTATTTTTTCTATTATCGATATTTTAACTACGAAGATTTGAATTATAGAAAAAACTTAATGAAATATAAAAGAGAACTAAATTAGCTTTATTTAAGGTTATCAAAATAAAAAATTGATAAAGCAGTTTTGGAGTTATTGCAATTTTTCCTGAAAACTCTTTGTTTTCTAATATTTTTTTAAATTTTAATTTTGAAAAAAACATTATTGTATTAGAATTTGCATAAAAACACTGATGTGATAGGGAAAAATAACCATCATTTTTGAAATCAGCACATTTTAAAATATATAATTCAGCGAAAGTATCTCATTCAGCTGACAAAAATTTTCATTTGGTAGACCTGTGTTATTAGATTATGAAATTGTCTATATATATTTTATAATGTTTATGTCGATAATTTTAAAGATTTTTATCACTCTTGTGCATAAAAGTATATATTAATATGCTGCATTTCCGTACACATACATACATACATACATACATATGTATGTTGTTAAAAAAGTTATATGGTTTGACATTTGGTATAAAGCAACTAAAATATTACAAAAGGTCCTTTTGTTTTAAGGTTTAATGAAACAGCTCTTAATGGCAAAAGGAATAAATGAATGAATGGCTCTATTACGATACCACTCGTATATAAATAAATAAATACACGAGTTACGTTTGGTTAAGTTTGTCATATTTATGCCATCAACTTTAATTTATCGCTCTTACCTCCGAAGTTTTCACATTTTATGAGTTAATAATACACGCAAAAGTTTTATTGAGTCCTTTTGTATTGCCTGCAAGGAAAATGAAAAAATGTATCCTTTATGTATACTTTCATTTATTTAACCGAAACTTTTACCTTGTTCAGTTGACAATAATGGCTATTGGTGAATGTTTATCCTTCTCTGAAGTTTTAAGTTTTGTGTCTAAAGAAGATTCATTTAATGATGGGTCCTGAATTTTCAATTGTCGATGGCGTGAGTTAAAGTGTTTGTTTTTTCTATCTTTAGTCCTTTTATATTAATTTCGTTTCGTTTTTTGAATAATGTGAGAAAATGTTATTTTATAACGTAATTGTCTTCAGTTCCTATCAAGATTAAACATTTTGTCCTAAATTTTGTGTAAGAGAGTATTTGTGTATTATGTGTGTGAATTTTATGTTCAACAGGACCTTTTTTATTTATTAATAAAATGTCCTGTAGTTGTTACTTTTTGGTATTGTCTCGTCTCGAAGGTTTGGCAGGTGTTTTTTTCTATTGGCACAAACTTTATTTCTATATACAAAAATATCTAAGTAAATACATATAATATTTTGTAATAATTTAATTATTTTTTTCTGTCGTTAATTGGGTCAATTATGTTTACGTATGTATTTTACACCACATAAATATACACATAATCCTTTGTTTACACGGTAAATAAGTTCCGGAGGATGTAAAAAAATCGTGTTTTGTCTAAAAGATATAAAGATTTTGTAGTTTTATTAATAATAACATTTTATAATTGAAAGTGATGGATCTTGATCTGGAGAATCAGAATATGTAATAAAATGAAAAAGCATTTATGTCGACTAAAGCCATTATTATATATTGTCACCGATATGAAGACTTTTGCACCAAAACGTAATAACTCCATCATAAATAATTTTGAGTAAAATAAGAAAACATTTTTTTTAATATAAATTGGTAAAAAGGCCATATTATATTTATGGGAATAATAAGTGCTTGAAGTCATAAGACGATAGCATGTGTCATCTGTTTAATTAATTCGCGTTTCTGTCGGCCAGAGTGATTTAAAAAAGTAAAAATAACGTTTTGGTATGATCGATTTGAAAAGTTGCATTTTGAAAAGATCAAAATGAAAAATATTTTATTTTTTAGTACAAAAATCTTATAGGAAATATTTTTTTGGTATATCAAAAAACATCACAAAACAAAAAATTCACGAAAAATCTAAGTAAAGTGAATATTAATTGATAAAAGATATATGGCCAACTATACAAATTTACTTTAGAGTAAAACCACTTCCATACCAAAAGAACCTTCTCCATTTTTTTTAACTTTCTGGTGTTAAGTCACGGTTAGTCGATAGCCTTTACATTTTTTTTATTGTTGCTTCATTTAAATTTATCTAGTCTCAAGTCTCCAGAACTTGTATTTTTACGCACAAATTTTGAATTTCCCACTTTTTTGTCCGAGTAAGTAAAGGACGTATGTATATAACTTAGTTTTACTTTACTTAAAAACTGTGTTACTTCAAATTCGTGTAAAAATAAACCGTGTAAAAACAGGATTGGGTGTACATATATTATACAGGAATTTAGGCACAACAAGATGTTTCGACATTACTTCTAACATCATATTAAAGTTTTTCTTTGATGTAACATAGATAATAATGTTATTTACATCAAAGAAAAACTTTAATATGATGTAAGATGTAATGTTGGCGATGTGATGTATCTCGTAGAAGGATCCTTTAGGTAATTAAGAGTGCCAATATTTGAACATTAAAAAAATATGTTCTGAATTCTTAATTTTTAAACATATTGTTCAAAACTAAAGATATAAAACATATATAATAAAACATACATAATTCCCTAATGCAAGTGCATTAGTTAGAGAAGTTTTATAGCCTAATACCCAATAACCAGTGGCTAGCTGGGTTATGAGGTGAATCGCTTTTTTTTTGTAAATGTAATCGAGCCCTTAGATATGATTGATCGTAAACGACAAATACCCTACTTTACAGGAGAACCTTTTTTTTTATTTTTTTCCAATTACATGGGTAAAATGTGAAATGTTTTGATGCAGTTTAGATTATTTTTGTCCTGACTAGTGGTTAGTATTGAATATATATATATATATATACATATATATATATATATATATATATATATATATATATATATATATATATATATATATTTACTTCTTTAGCAGTAGTTGTGGCGCTTGCGATCTATTTTCTTTAACATAAAATTATAAACATCTACAAAATATGTCGCTTACAAGTTTTTTGTTTTTATGTTTTTTTATGTAATAAAATGATAAATTTTTGCATTTTATAGTAGTTATAGTTATTTTTGCATTTTATAGTAGTTATTTGAAAAAAATACAAAAAGAATATGCATTACATATGCATAATGTATGTTTCAATTCACTTTGAATCATTTTCAGTGGCGCCATCTATCTGAACTTAATCGCACCAACTAAGAAACCTCCGTCGACTTATGCGTAACAATTTTTCCAAAAATCATAACATGATCAAATGCACAGTTTACGATTAAATTAATTTTAAGCAATTTTCAGTGGCGCCACTTGTCGGAAACTGGTCGCTACAATTTAGAAACATTCTTCGGGTCATGCGCCACAACTTTGCTAAAGATCATAGCATGATGAAATGCACAGTTTACGATTTCATTCATTTTGAGTAGTTTTTAGTGGCGCCACCTGTCGGAGCTTGGTCATACGAATTTAGTAATGTTCGTCGTCTCATGCGCAACAACTATAGGTGTGCAAGTATTTATTTAAATTGGTTTACATGTTTGACAATTAAAAAACGATTTCTAAAAATATTGTAGCTTACGATACAGATAATTATCTAAAAAACATTAATTTACGATCAAATCTTAACAATACTCTTTTTTAAATCTTCGTATTTTCGGTCATGTCATAGCGTTTTAATTTCGCTAATAAAAAAATTTTGAACGGATGTCGCTTACGATCATGTGTATCTAAGGGCTCGTATTGTTTTTTTCTGTCTAGCCAGGGATCGAACTTGGGACCTCTGTTATGCTAGGCGGATGACAAACCTGCTATACAACGGCCGTTCACAAAACTTATATACACTCAGGAAATTATTACAGTAACTGATTGTATGTTGTTTAGGAAATTTTCGGTTATGTTGTTTTTAAATGAATATTCATTTAAATTTACATGAAAATTGATTTTTAACATATTTATACATTTGTTTAAAAAACAACCTACAAAAAAATACTGAAAATCCGTAACATTTGAAAATATCAATTGTTTAGTTTTTATATATTTTTTCAATTATTGTATCAAATATAATTCGTATCTGTTTAATTATTGTTTTTCCTTAAGTATCTTAGGTTTGCTTACTGAAGAAACTTTTTATAATACTGGCCGCCTATCACGGGGTATGGCCTAAGCAAACTAAAAACTTTGTTTTGTCTGTTTGGTTTTTTGATGCCTTAAAGGATATAACCTTTTTATAGTTTCGTCTTTTATATTACGTTAATTACAAAAACAAATGAAAATTGTCCGTTTTATGGAAATTTTACGTAGTTTTTTACCATTCAATTTTTTAAAAATAAATGAAAATTTCCGTTTTTTATACTAAAAAAGGTCAATAAGAAGTATTATCTTAAAATTATGCTCCGCTTGAGAGAATACGAAGAAAACAGCACATACGTAGCATTCCACACTGCAATGTGTCATAAACTATTTTCAGTATTTCTACTAATTATTCATCTAATTTAAAAATCATATATAAATAATGTGTAAATTTACAATCGACACTTGCTGTCATAAAAGACTCAATGACGGAAATGACTTAAACGAGTTAGAAAAATGGATAAACATATTTTCAATTGAAAACTTATTATTTAATTTAAATTCTTTTTATATAATATTATTATTAACTTTTGATTGTGATCTAAATTCTCTTTTAAGATTATAAAAAATAAAATTCTCTTTTAGAATATAAATAAATATTATTTTTTTTTTTAATATTTTATTATTATCAGTAAATTTGCGTGATTTTTGGCAATTATAACAACCAAAGAAAACTTGGCCCAAAACAATGCAAAAAAAAAAACGCATGAACTTGCGAATTCTTCATCAAAGTGTGCCCTAAAGACGTTTTAAAAGGAGATGAAGAGTGAAAAAACTAAACCTGTCTGCGATTTTGTCTTAAAGGCCTAAATCGACTAAATTTCATGGCAATTATGCATAAAGGCAAGACATAAAAACTGCCCAAATGTAGCCAAAGGCAGTAAAAATTTAAACCTATAATTATTTATGAAAAGTCCTAGCTACTGAATTAGAGGAATTTTTTAAAAATATTTTTGGTTGATATAAAAACCACATTCCAATTATTATATGGGGGTGTACAAAAGTGGCGATTTCTTTTTAATAAATAATTTAAACGAAGAACTAATTTAAAATAAATATTTCTGTTTTTGACTACATATGAATTTTTTAGGTATTTGCTTAAACTTTTGGTAAAATAACAAAAAAGAGAACAAAGATAAATAATTGAAGGGCGTTCTAATTGGCAGTTTTGCGGTACGAGTGACTGCTGAGTACAAGTATGATGATGGCTATAGTAAAACGCTTGCAGGCAGATGCAAGTGCAACTAAAAACTAACGCATCCAAATTATTATCCTCGAATTTGACAAAAAAATGTTCTAAAACACACACACACAAACACTAATTCTTTCAAATTGAAGGCAGTATTTATTGCCAAGTGCATGAACATGGCAAAGTCTGCACTGAAAATTATTTTATTTTTTTTTTGTATTCTAACGTGGGCCTATGGAATTTTCTAAAATAACTTTTTAATGATTTTGCCACGCGATCTTTGTTATTTTGTATTTGTTTGTAAATGGAACCTGAATAAGGATTTTGTTTTGCACTCGACAATTATAATGATCCTGATCCTTCTTACATTTGGTACGCTTTAATGTGATGATGAGGAAGAAGAAATCATCAATCGAGCCATCGATCACCTGCAATTGTTAAAAGTGATGTAATTTTTCTTGAGCGTTTGAAAAATACTCTGGGTTTTGCACCTTGTCACTGTCTGTACGAGAACATTGGAAATTGGAAGGTATGGACAAGAATGTATGTATGTACGTGGTGTCACTCGGGTTACGCACATGAGTATTTGTTATTGTTGTGGCATTTTCTGAAGAGAATAAAATACTTTTTTTTTCACAACCGATAAGAATTTTGTTTCTTTTTTGTTTTGAGTTTTTGGACGGATGCCGACTGACGATCAGATAAACCGACAATCAAATTCATTTGCACTTGTGCGCATGTTCAATTGTTTCAACATCCATAAATGTCCTTTTCGACAACTAATAAACTATAAAATAATAAGGAAAAACATGCAATAATTCTGTTTCAATGTAAAATAATTTATAAAACTTGATATGATAAGAAATTTATTGAGCTCTTATTATATTATAAATGTTACAATTAATGTCTTTGTTTGTTATTTTAGTTAAACAATTAAAAGATTATAACCAAAAGACACCTAATTGCAAGAACTACCTCTTATTTGTGTATAACACAATATACATTTTTAAAATTTTTCGAATAAAGAATGTTAGATTTTAGATCAATAGAATATTTCTCGTCTTGACAGTTTTCTACTAAATATATTCCAATTGGTAGAAATCGGTCTATTATTTTTGTACCTTTTAGAAACTTATTGGAAATTGTTAAATTGGATTATTTTTGTTTAAGTACATTTTATCAATCAAAATGTGATAATGATAAGGTAAGTTCAGATCCAAAATGTTTAGCTGAATTAAGCCGGCTATACTTTCTTGCATATTCTTCTTAATGCGAAAAAATATTGGTAAATGCGAAAAAAATATTGGTTAAACCTTAATAATAATGTATTTGTCATAAAATATCTGTCATAATTATGAAATGATAGAAGCTCAAAAACCGGTAAGTATTACAAACCAAAACCTGTGTAAAAGTAAGTCAATATAAGCACTAAAACATCCTTATATTGCAAATCTTTAACAATCCACAAAACAGTAGAATTTGCATAAAATACATATATAGAAATGTATGTATGTTTATGTATGTATATTATATATAAGCACAAAAACCAAATCCTTGGTACATTTACGAGTGTATGAGCTTTTGTACATTTACGAGTATAAGCATAAACTCTTTACTTAAACCACTGAACATGAACGACTTTTTGAACGACACTCGCCAGTTCTCATACAAAAAGTGAAAAAATCTGCAAAGTAAAGATAAAAACTGAACATAAAAATATAAACTACTCGTAGCTAAAAGCAACTTAAAAAGGACTTTTCCCATTAAACCAAGCGTATTGTAATGAGATCAACTTGTTTCGTTGTAACACATCCTTAAAACTAATTTTTGTATGAGTATAAGTAGATTCTATTGTTGTCCTTAAACTGTAGGTTTGTAAACTTGTATAAGCCAGTGTAATACACTTTGCCTCGTTTATGAAAAGCCCACTTAAAGAGATACGCCTGATATTTGTGCGAACGTTAGAGTTTGATTGAAAAGTTGACACAATGTTAAAAGTGACTGACTTAAAGTCAACACCCATTATGTGACGAGGATAATGCTTTGGCTCTTGGTGATTGTGATACGATCATAACTGACTTACAAGCACAAAGTGTTATTTCGCAAAACAATTACCCATCCTGTCATCACACTCCTACTGCTCATCCTCTTTTTTATTAAATAAAGGGAAACACACACACTAGAAACGAAAAAAATCAAAATCTAATTTTGAGTATTTGGATGAAAGTTGAAATCCTTTTTAAAACGTTTGACAATATAATGACAGTTATTATGGGAATATTTTGGATTTAAATGTGTGTGACTCTTTGCTGGTTTTAATCGCTCTTTGTTTGTAATCGTGGCATTACGCTTGTTTCTTTAACCAAATTAAGGGTGTCGAAATATTTTGTAGGCAAATTGCGCATTTTGTTGTAGTTTTGAAAATGTGAGTGTTTTTTATATGGTCACCTAAAATGCCCAAAGACGTTACCCACATTTACTATTATAAACTTACAGGCAATGAAAGGGACCTATGTTTTAACGGCGGCTCCGAACGGCAAAGGTATTAGTTAGAGAAGTTTTTGATAGCCTAATACTCAATAGCCAGTGACTGGCTAAGTCATAAGGTGAACTGCCGCTTTTTTTTAAATTTATTTTTTTGCCTAGCATACCGGAGGTCCCAAGTTTGATCTCCGGTCAGACCCACTGGAGATCAAACTTGGGACCTCCGGTATGCTAGGCGAATGACTAATCTGCTATACCACGGCGGTTACATACATACATATATTATCGAGAAGAAAAGAAACACAAATCAAAGTCCTACATCATGAATACTGCTTCCTCTATTTCAAGAAATGTGTTTTGAGTTTTATGATAATGTTTTATATATAATATTACGTCTTTTTCCATTTCTCTTCCAAAATCTTTGTTTTTGAACGTAGAAATACCAAATTCTATCATAAAACGATTTTTTTATTTTTTAAGGGTACACGACTTTGGGCATTTCAGGTGGCGATATGGTTAACTTTTTAGTTTATAGTTAATCGGCTTAGTTTAACAAATGACTGAATATAAGAGTGATTTTTGAAATATTTTTAAATTTGGACTAATGACAAAAGCGAGATTTTGGATAGGAATTAAAAATAAACTAGATCACGTGTCACTAGACCACAGTGATGCAATTTGAGTTTTAAAACAATTTGAGTTTTAAAACGTTACAAGACCAAATTTTTCACCATTTTCAACCAATCACTAAATTTTAAAAGAAAAAGTGAATTGTCGCTTTAAATGTCGAATTGCATTTTTTTTTTATTTATTATAGGTACATATTTTCTTGTATAATTTTGACAACAATAGATGTTGTTAGAATTAGACACTAGGTGTTTGAGGCATCTTCTCACGTAGATACCTTTAACAGCACTTAAGCTGATTTTTATAATAGTTGTGCTTTTTTTAAGTATTCTATAAACTTTCAGTACAAAATTAAGAAGATATAATAAATTACATAAGTAGTTGCAGTATTGTTCAAAACCTGCGCCGTTTTTATAGAGATAAAAAAACTCGTATTTTCTTAAAAAGCTCTCTTATTCGAAATAAATAATAAACAATTTTATTGGATTTCTTATCAATTATTTGATAATAAAGCAAAAATACCTTAAGCAACTTTTAATTTTATTTTCAAAGCTTAATGTATATACTCCATAATTTTATCAAACATTTACTCATATAAAAACCAACAAATTTAAAATAGGCGGATTCAAATCGTGAAACGGTGAAACTGTTTAAAATATTGACCTATTTTTTTTTTCTTTATTTGCCTGGTATAATACACCAGCGCACAGTAGACTGCCTAGTGGAAAAATCGAAAAAAAAAAATTTCGATTTTAGCATTTAAATACATATGGAAAGCTGAGACTCAAACGATATCAGAGGTGGTTTGGTTTTTCATATGCGTAGCACCTATAAATAGCTACGCAGTTTTAAAGTCGAATTATTTTGATAGTTTTTTCATAATTTTTAAGTAACAAAAAATGGTTTTAGAAAAATATATATCACAAATCAATTTTTTAACAAAAATGCATGCATACATTTGTGAATAAAACAAATATAATTATATTTGTTTTATTGTTTTATAAAACAAATATAATTAGCAATATATCAAAAAAAGTAGGTTTTTAAATTTCAAGATAATCACATGAATTTATATACATTTTTTCAGACACATATTCAGCTATCCTTCGTGCTTCATAAAATGGCCCAAGCTATTTTGGTTCCTGAAATACACGGTGTTTTCTATAATTTTGGCTTTTAAACTAGAAGCAAATTTGGCGCTGTAACTTTCTTAATAGGTCATAAATTAAACTTTTTCAAATTTGTATAGTTAGATAAGTGTAAAAGATTTCATCACCATAAAAAAAACATCAGTACACTTAGAGAAAAGATATATATAAAAGATAATGCAGGAGTGAAAAAAGTATAAAATTTGCATTTAAAATGGCACAAAAGCGGATAAAGATTTTGAGACCAAATTTTACATACAGATAGCTACTATTGATATCTAAAAATTTGATATGGCGCTTCCCGATTAAATGTTTGGTTCTTCGACAAATTGAGAAAAACTATCAAAAAAAATGAAAAAAGGGTAAAAATTCTGCATTTTTAATATTTGTCTTCCTATAACTCATTAACTAAGAAACGCATCGAGAAGCGCCATATCAAAATTTTAGATAAACATGTTCTTAATATGTGTGCAAATTTTTCGAGAAAAATATTTAGCCATTTTTGTGCCATTTAAAAAACAAGCAAGCCTATTTGTGTAATTTTTCACTTGTTCACCTTCGAAAGACACATTGATGTATAATAACAATGTGGTACTTAAAGGTATATTGCTCAAATTCACGAACAAATATCCTGCGGTCTACAGTGAAGCAAAAATAATATGCGATTAAATCGCGACCATTGATTTTCTTCTACATCTCAAAGTGTTTATACAGCCTACATTGAACCTCTTAAATTCGTAAAATGTAACAAGACAACAGTGGCTTCTGATCATTTTGTGTTCTAGGAATCTAAAAATTAAATATTTAGTAATATGGAAACTTGCCACCAAAAAAAAGTCCGACGAAAAAAATGTTTTCAATACCTCATCGATTTACAGCGATTATATTTTTTAAAAGTAGAGATGGAAAATGAAATGGACTTAAAAAACAAATTAACATATTGAGAAACTAACCAATTTCGCGAAATCTGCGAAATCTGGCTAACAAGATTTTTGCATATGGATGCTGAAGTTAAAGAAAAGTTAAAGACTTTCACTTTTATATGGAATTTAAGCCATACCCTTTCTCATTACAAAAACATTATTTTTACTTCTAATATTGTAAACAGTGACTAAATTTTACACAAAATTTTAAAACAATCGTTCAAAAAAGTATCAGAATTGGAATACTGTTAACTACTTTTGTCCCTAGAATTCTTATTTTTTGTCTGAATTTCATCGCAGATATCTCTTTTGAAAGTTTTTGAAAGCATCTATTTTTGTGTTTTTAAAAATGCTACAAAAGATTGTCGCAAGGTGGCGGTATTGACATGTTTCTTACAAATGTATCAAATACATATTATTTGGATCTTTTTCGATGTTGGTACATTCAGAAAAAAGTTAGACCAAATACTCCTGAACAAAGTCGCGGAACATTGTCAAACCAAATTTGTATCTTTTAATTATTAAAAATGCGATTTTCATATGTAACCTAAAAATAGCGCCATCTTTTAGCAGAATTTAGAAACAAAAAAGTTGTAAGACAAACATTATTTTTATAATCCCAGAGATTCATTTTCTACAATAAAAAAGTTCTTTTTCGCAAAAAGCCGTTTTTGATATATTGCTAAATATAATTATATTTGTTTTATTCACAAATGTAGCAGAAAGAATACAAAAATCTTTAAATTTAAATATTTATACAAACACTGTATAAATATTTAAGTCTACTTTTCAAAAAAAATTCACAGCTTCGATGGACCCGAAAATATAGGCACATCAAAAACTACTTTTGTGAATCAATAATCTTATTTTCTGTTATATATACTAAAATATGTATAAAAAAGCTTAGGTGTTTTGTATGCCAACTTTTGAAATATAATGATTTTAAAAATCATCCATATTCGATATTTGTATCAAAATTATCAGTTGATATTTTTAATATTTGAAAATATATGATAATAGAAATCAATGCATTACACGGATATGAATACCAATATTATTTGAATACCAATGGTTATGAGTATTTTCAATACTTTAAGCAATAAAAATACTAAAATGTTTAAAATAATGTTATATTCTAAAAAGGTATGTGGCAACCCTAAATTATTAGAGATTGGTTATATTTTATAAAAAAAAACTATCACGCTTTATCATTTTATATGTGAAATGATAGATTGAAATTTAAAAAAAAAAAAAAATTGTTACTCAAATGGGGGAACTTTGGGGGAACTTTGTCCCCGCAACGGAATAATAAAAGAATTTCTAAAAATGTTAATTAATTTTTGAAATATCAGGCCAAAAGAGATATGTGCACAAAATTTCATTAAGTTACCATAACTCCTTCGACTTTTTTCCAGTTTTACTATGGGGACCGTTCACTGTGCGGCGAAACAATTTTCAATTTGTAATATTTTCTAAATATAAAATATGCATGTATATGTAGAATCCATGTAAAATTAAAAGACCCATGGAAATATCATACTTTTTCTATGGCTCTCATACTGACCTGTATCTCAAACTTTGGTGGCATCAGTAAACGTTACCCGATCGCAATAATATTTTATATTTCGATTATTCTAAAAAAACTGAATGGTATGCGAATCTAAATTTAAAAAATTTCCCTATACAAGCGCAAGACAGTCTATGTCTCTTAATCCATATCGGTACCGGTATTTTAGCTAAATGGGAAATTTATCAATAACAACAGCCATCCTAATTTAAAATTGTTCATATAATAAATACTAACTTTTACTTAATTATGCAAAAGTATAAATAAATTTAAAAAGTAATTTAAATTTCCAATTTTTAAATACCCATTCTCAATTAAAGAATAACAAAGCATTTCCACTTATCAAGATTTAACGATTTCTGCTTTTAATGCTTTACACTCACTCTTCACCTACAAAAGTTAAATATAGTAATAGAATTTTAACACAATAATAGACAAACCCCCCAACCAACTTTAATTTACTTTAGATTTACCATAATGGCATCAGTAAGCGCTTCCCAATACGAGGAAGATTAAAGCGCAAATAAGAAAAAAAGACTTTATCTATTCGAACCATTCGTATATTCATTTCAAACTTCTTCCACAATTCAATTGTGTATCCAGCCATAATATGAAATATAAGAGTGAGTACAACAAATTAAAAAAAAAAAAAAAATACAGAACAGACGAATAGATTTTTCAATTAACACCCAGTACTTACATACATACATACATATGTACATAAAAAGTATACACTAGCGTATTTAGGGAAGTGAAAATTGGGTGGGTGAATGGTTTTGAGTAAGGAGCATATAACAGCGTAAAAGCGTCAATTTCCGTTACCCGAACGAACTTTATGGAAACAAACACAGTGACACATACTTTAATGCTTTTGGATCATAATGAGTATGAAGGTAGTAGCCCCTTTTTCAGTGGGTGTTTAGTTGAGAGCACGTGTGCGTTTATACTCGTACATAAATAAGTATGTATTTTTGTTGTATTATTAAGTTTTTTTAATTAAATATAAAAGCGTTTCGATTGGCCGTAACGTGGTTGAAATGTTGAATATGCTGTAACCGTTATGCTGCAGCAACGGTTTTTCTTGCTTTCATACGACGGCACAATTTTAAATGTTGTTGTGTTGTTGCTATAATATCAGTTTTTGTAGTCTCGTTTAATTCTATTGTCGTAATTATTAGAGGGAAGTACGAGTACGATGTATACAGTTGTTGTATTGCAATAATACAGTTGATGCAATAGAAGTTAACACTCGTTTTTACATATGTATGTTAAAAAGGGGAGGTCTCTATAACAGTGGGACGAAAATTGTAAAATAGTGTACAAAAATATTTGGAAGTAATAACCGAAGTGATCAATTAAAAAAGTATATTTATAGTTGCATGATGTTGTCAACAATTTTATGTAGTGAATATTAGAGTATGAAAACAAACGAAACAAAACATTGGAATTTATTTTAACTCTGTCTTTGCAATGTGCAAAACAAAAACAAAATACAAATAATGATAATATATTTGCCAAAATGATCTGTGTTTTATTTGTACACGAACGAAACACGAATGTTATTTAAACTTACTCAGCTAGAAAGAAAACCAAAGGGAGCAAAACCGTAAAACTCAGAACAAAAACATTTCGCAAATGTTTGCTGTGTGATTTGATCTTTTTTTTTTAGTAAAACAAAAAAAATGTAGGCAGAATTTTTCAACAGAATGCTTTTGATATTAATTTTCACGAGTTTCATTAATGGTCGTGATATTTACTAAAATTAACTTAAGCCAGAACGAATTATTCGTGCAAACATTTCTGAGATTGTTTTTTAATCGTACGATTGGTATGGTAAATTGATACAAAGAAGATAAATTTGTTTTCTGCTCTTTGATTTTCAAATGAATTTGTTTTGTTTGGTTCAGGAAACAGAACGATTGAAGTAATGCTGAATCTGTCTTTACATTCTACAAATGTTTGCCAAAGGATTAGTTTCTTCTCACACTAAGTTAAATATTCCCAACTTGGACACCACTTTTTACTATGATTTTGGACACTATTTACATTTGTAAATACGTACAATTATAGTCGCTAAGTCCAAATCGTAATGCTGTAGCACCGAAAATGTAAAAATTATAGCTATTTTAAAAATTGAACATTTACATATGTATGTTAATAGTACCCAAGTTAAGGATATACTTAATAACATTAGTGTAAGTTTTAAACATAGTTTAAAGAAACATATTTTGTTTACACCCAACCGTTTATTTTTAATTGAATGTACCCTAATTCCATTTAACATTTAAGGTTATCTCACTCTTTAGATAAGTTACAAGACAATTTAGCAGAATCAGATTCGTTAGAATCTTTCTAAAAATTGTATTATGATATTGCAGTTTCAGTATAAATGTTTCTCGGAACATCCACCGATTCTGTTTTTGAACGAACAACTGCCACAACTCAACTCTGTAAATAAAGTTCATCGACCACCAAAAAAATAAAACTATAAAAAGATCGCGAGTGTATGAGTTTTAAGTGTGTTAGTTGTATTCGACCCTCAATGAAAGCACAATACTAACTGATGAAAATCTTTATTTTACAGAAATAACTTAATATATACAAATAAGATCGCTATGTAGCGTTGCCGACTGAATTGTTAATCGATTAAAAATAGTGCAAAAAAAGCACTCTTATTTTTAAAGTTTTATCTCGTCCAGTTAGAAGGAAAGAAGGCGAACTGGAAATATTTATTTGTATTTTTTTTTGTTGTTTACTTTTAGTAATAAGACGAGTTTTAAGTCAAATTTTAAATCATTTAGTTTGAAGTATATTTTTTTCATTTGCTTGATTTTTTCTCGGATGAGCCATTTAAGGTTATTTTTAATAATAAGAAGCGTTATCAATAATATACCGTGTTTAATATTTAAAATTAACGAGTTACTTGAATTCCTAATGTTCTTGAGTTAATGTCATAGTCAAAGTTCAAGTCTTAATCAAACTGCAAGTCATAGGTAAAGCACAATTCGTAGTGAAAACGAAAGTCACTCTTAAAGCGTCAAGGTATAAGTCATTCTAAATGTGCAAATCACTCTCAAAGTGCAAATCATTGCCAGAGTTATTCTTAAAGAGCAAGTCATTCTCAAAGTGTGAATGTCAAAGTTATTGCCAAAGTGCAAGTCATTGCCAAAGTATAAGATAAAACAAGCAAAAGTATTTTTTAAAAGAATTACACTAAATTTGAGGATTTGTATAATAAAAAATATTTGTTTGCTTTTCTCTTTGGTTCTCTTGACATCTAGTAAAAGAACATTTTAAATTATTTTTATTTTATTTTGAAAACGTTATTGAATTGAATTATTCAATTCAAGGAATGCATTATTTTAATAATGCAATTATTCTATTAATATAATTTTCGAAAAACTTGGTGTTTCAAATTACCCGACTACAAACTATAAATTTACCCACTGTACACACAAACACATTTAACTCACTGCCAACAATTCCCACTATCTAAAAGAGTAAGAACGAGACAAACATTCGTTTTCTAGCCAATCAGCGACGGTTTGATAATTGTAGATGGCGTAGTTTGTCTTTGGTGAAGAAAAGGCCTTGTGTGTGGTTGGTAGAAAACTGGTTTAGCGTTAGTGTGTGTGTGGAGCTCGTACTTAAATAGTGGTAGTGTTTAAACTGGTTTTCCGCTTCCGCCCTCAGTTATTTTAATGTATTTGCTTTATGTCTGATGTTCTAGTAGTAGTGAGTGAATCAGCAGTGAAAAGAAAAGCCGTAGCCTGTTTGTTGCGCTATTGTTCCACCTTCAGAGTAGAAACGATCGATCAATGCTTCTTTTACTGTCACTGCCGTTGTCCAAGACTGTGTGTGTATCAGTAGTGGTGGTTGGTACAATATTTGGAGTGTGTTTCTATACTTTTGTACATGCTATGTTCATATGTATGTATATGGTTAGATTCTGTTTTATTTTTTCGGTGGCGTTACGGCATTTTTGTATTTATAAGTTTTTAGATTGCTCGCGAGTCTTGCAACGGTCGGTGGTTACAGTAGTAGTGCTTGTTGTATTTGCTACCAAATTCTTTCTGCATCAAACATTTACCCGAAACTGAACGTGGTGTATCATTAGTTACCGAGTTGTGAACACATTAACACAACTTATTCAACAACCAAATGATCAACGTAAATAGTTAAGAAATACAAATCGCGAAACTTTTAAAACGCTTTAAATGACATAATAATTCATTTTATTATACTTAAAAGTGTAAAAAAATAACTTTGAAGTTAATCAAAAAAAAAAAAAAAAAATAAATAAATAAATAACTAAAATAATTTTCTGTACAAAATAAGAAAGAAAAAATAAATGAAAAAATTGGTTTTATATAAATACAATTGTGAATTTGCATATTTGTGCCAGAACACAAAACGTGAAAATAGTTTCTTTTTAAACTAAATTTAGGTATAAACAATAAAAATCAAAAGGATATTTTTCTACTTCCATGTAAGTATTTTGAATTCTTAGTTATTTATATTTTCACAAGATTATCATAAAGGTAATATGTTTATAGGATGAAAAGTTAGATCCATACTATAGAGCTATGTCTAAAATAGAAAATTCTATATATCGAAACATTACCACAAAAAAAGCTTAAGTGCAACATTTCCTTTCCTCTATTAATTTAAATTTAAATTAGAGTGTCCAACAAAATTTTAAGTTTATAATAATCCTTTATAATCTAAATACAAAGTTTCATTTTGACAAATATATCCTAATTGTAAGTATAGTATCTTTTAGATGCTCTGGCCTTTGAACATTGTAAGTATTATTTGGTCGAACAAGTGTTATTCAGTTAACTTTATTTCCTTATCTACAAAACTGTTCTTTATGTCCCTTAAGCATTTTTTTCTAAAGTACTAGTTTTAAAGTTTTTTTTGTTATTAAAGCTATTTATTTCAAAATTATCTTAAATTGGCTTTTAATTCTGTAAATTCTAATAAATAACGTCAAAGGAGTTGGAGTAGTGATTTTAGGATATTTATTAAACGATATTTTCAGTGCTTGCAAAAACTACCCTACGGTGCACGATGGGCCGGCTAGAAGAAGTTAAGGCGAATAAATTAATTTTCTTAAATCGTTTAATATTAACAAAAACTACTCAGTTATAATCACTTAGAAGTACGGCAACGCCAAAGGTAACAAATTTTTCGTTTCGTTGTTTTGTCAACACATAGTCTTACAATTATTCGGGGATTTCAACAACTTATTAAAGGTTAATGTTACATCGTTGTTTTCAGCACAAAATATAGATCATTCTGTTGACAAATTTGGTTAGTAAATGTTATTTGTATACGAAAAAATTCGTTTAAAAGTTGATATTTTTTTTTACGAAAATCTTAAATCTTTGCATACTTTGCAAACCACTACAAAAGTTAGACCATTTAGTGATGTTTAAGATTAAAAAAAAAAATTGAGTCAGCGCGCAACTTAATGTCCATTTATATTACATTTCAGAAAAATGACAGAAATTACTTATTTGAAGTCATTTGAAAAATGGTTTAAATTTAAGCATTTAACCTAGGCTGAATATGTTGAATCACTGGAATTAAATGTTTATAATACTAGATGCTCAAAAAGCCAGAATATATATAACAAGTTTGCAAAAAATGTCATAAAATGAAAAAAATAAACTTTGTGTTCTAAAAGCACAAATATTTTTTGTAGGGAAGGTGCCACGCCTACTATTTCTATAGCCTCCATTTTTCGCGTGCTTATACACCTTAAATGTTAATATGCCCACAGCAAATTATATATACATATATTTTAGTTAATAATATTTTTTGTATATGGACGGGGCTACTCCCACTTTAAATATTAGAAAAGTTCATATCCAGCATTAGGCGCCGGAGATGCAATAAAATGCGTTGAAAATTTCAGAGAAATTGATGAAATATATTTTTTTATATGGGCGGGGCTACTCCCACTTTAAATATTAGATAAGTTTATAGCCAGGATTAGGCGCTGGAGATTCAATAAAACACGGTGAAAATTTTAGAAATATCGGCTAGGTATTTATAAAGTTATGAATTTATTCCTCTTAAATATTCATTTCGGCCGTGCGGTGTGACGAATTTGACTTCTTTACCTTTTTATAAAAAAAAAACAAAAATCATGTTGATTAAGCTTTTAATAGTTGTGGCTTGATATTATCTGTAAAAACGGACTGTATTAAGTGTATTTGTATAGTATTGTATAGTATTTGTATAGTTTTGCATAATTTCGTTGAAATAAGACTTTAGAATGCCACTAGCCTTCAAATTGTAACTAAAAATTATGGCGTAGTCTAGAAAATATACTAAGGATTAAATGATCGATAAATCATCCAAAATATTTGAAAATCATAATTTCCGCCACGGTATAGCAGGTTTGTCATCCGCCTAGCATACCAGAGGTCCCAAGTACGATCCCTGGCCAGACCCACTTGAAATAAAATTACAATTTTCAAAAAAAGCACCTGACACTTATTATGTTCAAACTTTCACAAATTATATATATATATAATTTGTGAAAGCTATATATATATATATATATATATATTATATATATACTATAAGCTATACATATATATATATCCCCGACAACTTTAAACACATTGAAAGGGGCCACGTTTTAACCCTGGCTCCGAACGACAAATGCATTAGTTGGAGATGTTTTACATAGCCTGATACTCAATAAACAGTGGCTAGCTGGGTTATGAGGTAAACCGCCACTTTAAAAAAAAAAAAAAAATTTCAAGTGAGTCTGCTCGGGGACCGAATTTGGGACCTCTGGTATACTAGGCGTATGACTTACCTGCTATACCACGGAAGTTCGTGTTATATGTTGATACATTGGCATGGTTTTTTTATAAAACTAATTTCTGAAGAAAACTTACCCCTTGTTAGTGTCTGCTAGACTAACAAGTCGTAGAGAGCTAATACCGGATTTGTATATTACATCAACTACAAATTTATGCTTCCGATGGAAATTTTGTTTATGCTCCATCTTAATTCAGGTTTACATTCAAAATCGTTACTGGTTTATATTTGAGTCTATAAGGGTTACACAAATTTGGGTTTTCATTTGGCAAGAGTCATTTTTGTTCTACAAGTGAAAACAAAATATGACTCTCAAAATAATGTATTTTTTAATAAGAGAATGCATGGGGTCGGATGGAAACATTTAAACAAAAACCATTTTAAAAAACTTTGTTAAGTTGAATGTAATGTCAAAAGTTTTGCATTAGTTAAAGTAATCAGCAATGACAAAAAATTCAATCCGTTCGAAAGTGGCATGAATTCCGAATTTTGCTTCTATAAAAAACTATTTTCAATGTGGAATTGAATTTGTATGTTTAACTTTGCGTATTAACTATTTGAATAATTTCTTTTTCTTCAATTAATCAGTGTTGGATTAGATTAGATACGAGGTCCTCACAGGAAATTGTGAGATTATGCACCAGACCATGTGTGTTGATCCATAGTGCGTCCCAATTTAAGTTGCTTCATTTTAAGAAGCATTTACAGTTGCTAGCTCAAATAAGGTACAAAAATGGGCCCAAGTCACTTCATTAAGTTGGTTGATTCTTATATAGTTTTGGCAGCTTTATATGTATTTTTAATTCATTTTTTTTTAATACTGTTTTTTATTTTTTAATTTGCCAGAGAGGTGTTTACAGACCGATTTTGAATTCGAGTTTGGCGTTATCTGAGTTGAAAGTAGAACTATATGTTGAAATTTAATAGTGTGCATCGTAGAACACTATTAACATCTAATACCTATTCATATAAGTTATGTCGGTATGCCATCTAAGAGCTCATTAAACTTGATTTCAGCATACCGAAATATGTCCTAAATAAGTGACTTTTCAACATTACGATGGCCATTATTCATGACATATAATAACTATATAATAAATTGTAGGTAAACTTTCTAGGGAACTCATTATAATTCTGAAAAGTCGGACCACATTAAGCCATGGTATCCGTTAAAAACCTATATATTTTACATATACAAATATACAAATCTAATAGAAAATATAATTGCACATATTTATAGAACAATACCTTTGAGAAATTATTGTAGCAAAATAATATATCGCCCAAAAAACTTGAATGTATGAGGACATACATACATTTAAAAGCCGTGTTAATTATAGAGATTTAAACTTTCTCAGATCAGCAAATCAGTCTTTCTCAGATCAGCAAGTCAGTCTTCAGAAAAATAAATACTTGTAATTGACCAAAACCTCATTCCACTCTGTACTTTACTTTTGAAACGCCATTGGTGAAGGGTATTTAAGGTTCGGCCTAGCCGAATATAGCACTCTTGTTTAATACTAGAATTAGTGCTACTTGTGAAAAAAATGATATGTTGTAGTGTTTTAGAACATTTAATATTTTTCGGAATCTATAGAACCTATAACCATTTCGATCGGAATTCAACTACGGCATGGTTTCAATTTCAAACGGTATTTGTGACATGCCTTTATATATAATTTCATTGAAAATTATTGTATTCTTATATGGGTAAGCTTTTAGTAATCTTATTAAAACTTGAATGTCTTATAAAGACATATTCTCTAATTTAGAATGATTTTTATTATCAATATTTATTACTTGATTAAAACGTTTAAATTGAAAAATTTGCATTAAAATGTTTCAATCACGAACCATTCGCTTGACTTGTTTGCTGAGATCAAAATATGTATCATCTGTATTTTGATGATGAACCACAACGACAGTCGGTAACTTCAAAGATTAACTTTAATCATGATCGATCTAATTATGTGGAACAAACAATACACAAATTTGTCATTTTAAAAATGAATTTCATTTATATCAAATAAAAAATTAAGAATACGTTCACACAAACTCATCGAAAACCTTTTGAGATATTTAAACACCTGCACGAGTACGAGTAGGTACTTGATCTCACACAAATTTTAAAGATTCACCACACTCTCTCGAATGCAGACATTTAAATATGCTAATTTTCGATTTTAATGTTTTAATTTTCAAATCTGAAAGTTTGTAGATGGGAAAGGGAACTATTGGTAGCAAACTAAATTGAAACCTAACAATATAAATATACAATGAAAAATATCACAATATTATAAAATAAACTCATCCATTTTTCAATATCGGTCACACATACTCGTACGAGTACAGATACGAGTATGTGGAAATATACAATATCTATCAAAGCTTCTGGTTTTGAGTTCTCATTCATTTCCTCTTTTTGGTAGGTTGGTCGGTCGGGCACACGATCGGTTTCTTTTGATCGCTCGAAACAAAAGTAACTTTTTTTTCTATAAATTTTGAAATAAAAATATATTTTTGATAATTTTGAATGTCTCATTTGAATATACAAGTTGAGCTATTAGCCAGGCTGATCTTTGGATCTTTGTACGAGTATATTTGATAATAGTTAGTTTTCTATGAGATTTGATTTTTATGGGCAAACGATAAATTGAAATCGTTGGAAACGGTGAGCAAGTGAATGAATGAATGTGTGTGCGTCTGTCTCTATGTAAATCATTTAATGATAATCATTGTGGAACGACTTAATTAGCAATAAAGTGGAACTGATTTCTTGTTGTGAATAGATCAGACAAAATAAAGAAAAACAAGCGGCTGTAAAAATAATAGAAAAATAAAATTCAAATAAATTTTTAATAGATTTCTTCTGTTGTATTTGTTTTGTTAGTTTGTTTATGAAACAGAAGTTGAGACTAAATACGACAAATTTACATAAATCATTTAACTTTTTCTATTTTATATTTTATATGACTTGTTTCTTTGGGTTTCTTTCATTTTTCAATTTATTCGATTATGATTAAAAAGTTTTCGAAAACAAAATCCGTGGGAATTTACTGAATCGTCTAACAGAAAAGAGCTTTGAAAAAAATATAAATAATAAATTGATTTAATCATCATAAGTCGCTGCGATAAGTTTAATTAGCGGAATTTTCTTATTTTTAATTGAATTTATCATTGCAAATTAATAATTAACTATGATTTTATGATTACAATTACTAATATTTTATTTATTATATGTTCGTTGACATTTCGTTTAATTAAATGTTACTAACAAAAATAAAAGAACCTAATCTATCCTTTTGAACTTAAGTGAGGCGTAGAACTTCAACATGAAGTTGGACACTGCTGCACACATACATAAATATTCATTAGAGTGGCTCTATTTTAATAAACAAATACTTTCATTAAATTATTTTAATTTCATTGATATTAAATAATCATCAGATCAAAGTTTCAAAAAACATTCAGAGTATCTGAAAATAAAATATGTTTTATCAAGAAAAAGACCTACGACAAAAATCATTTCTAAAAATATGTTAAATCGATTTATTTTAATTTTTTTCAACAATTTTTCGTGAGCTGCCCTTAGTATAAAACACTTGCCACCAAACTTATGTTTAATGAGCTATAATTTAATTCTTCAACGTTGGGGGTTGTTCGATTACAACTTAATTGCTGGTTATTTTTGTTCTATTGTTCTTTAAAAGGACTCGTGTATTTGAGAAAAGTTTTACGATTATAATTTGGTTTATTAACAAGCTTTTGCGTTTTGTTTTCGTTTTATATTCAGATATTCTGTTAAATATGTAGAAATTTTATTGCCTGAAAAACGAAATCTTAACGGAGTTTTTCTACACTGACCTCCAGGTCGAAAGTGTTTCTTTGATTTCATAAGGTTTTTCCTTTTCACAATAAAAACTAAATTTATAGGATTTTCATGCATGTTGACAGGCGTTGCACTATAAAGTATTTGAAATGGAACGGAAACGGAAGTAATTCGGTTGGCTTTTAAGGTGTAAATTTGCATATCTTTAGTATTTCTGGTAAGTGCTGTTTTTTATTTGCGTTCAAACTAAAATATTCCAAAATTAGCAGCAAAAAGGCAAAATATTGATTGTCGTTAAAATTATAATGAAAACATGAGCATTAGGTTCTCGAATGAATTTCTTTTTCCGACTGGAAATTTGCATATTTTTTTTCTTATTGAGATTATTATGGAGTAACGACATGCAATGTCCAATATGCTTTTATTTTATCATTAAAGTTATAACTTTCTTAGTTACGAGTGGAATGATCTTAAGGTTAAAATTTAAAATGTAGATATTTCATTACACTAAATATATTTACCCCCTAATTTATAAACGAAAAATAAAATTATCAATGCTTTATAATATGAAATTTGTATGGAAAATTTGATTTATAAGCTTGTTCAATCATAATTTTTCGTTTTTAAATTAGGGGGTTAATCTATTAGCACAGAATAAACATATTCGAATTTTATCTTTATTGAATTCTTATTTTTTTTTTGTTCCAGACATTGTCGCTGCGATTTCGTGGAAAAATCTAACATTAAATCAACGAAAAAAAAAATACTCTTTTAAGAGCAACGATCACTATTTATCTACATATTTGGATTTCATTTCAAATGATTTAGTTTTTATATCTAAAAAATTCTTCATTTCACTAAACAACTGGCAGTTGGTTGGCACGCTCGTAAAAAACTAAAAATCTCCAGTTCAGTTTAGCTCACTAAGCGTTTCTTTTGTGATTTTATAGCTCCAGCTATAAGATACAAGTTGTGTGATTAGAAAAATCTTACAGACAAACGACGTTTCTGGCTGTAAATTTCAACGCGAAGCCTCCACCGCAATGCCGCATACAGGTGAGTCGAAAAATCAGAAACAGACTAAAAATATAATAAAATTAAAACGAAATTAAATAAATAATAATGACGCCATTGTAAACATTGATTTAAATTTTATTACATCACATAAAATAAAGTTAACAAATATATAGCAAATGCGTCGAGTCCAAAATTTACAAAACTTTTTACAGTACCCACGATCTTTAATTATCTTTGGCTCCTTAACACTTTAACCTCTCACTACACTCGGAGTCATCACAAATATCTATGTATGTATGTATGTATGTATGTATGCATTCATTGTGTGTGGCTGGTTTTTACGAGTAACTACCGACATTATTTTATGGGCAACACTTTAAAGGAACAATGATCCCAATATTGTTCATGAGTAGCTTTTTCTTTATTAAAAACTATAAAAATACGAGTTACTGCAAAAAAAGCTTAATTGCTTTAGTTAATATAGTTTATTTTCTGTTTAAGTTTTTTTTTGTAAATTAATTTAACCATCATTTCCTTTAAGTGTTGGAAAATTATGCTCAAACATGCTCATATTGAGACAACTGCTATAATATTAAGGAGTTACATCAAAAAATACCTTCACGGTTATTATTTTTTATGATCAATACGAGGCGGCTTTTGAAATTGTTGTTAATCTTTGGTTCTCCCCTTTTTGTTCATTGATGATAATTAAATTGTGTTTATGATCATTAACTTCCAAAATTTATTATATCCCAGTAAAAATATAATATTATTGAAAGCTACAATTTTAAAACTAAGCCCAATTTTAAGTTCTACAAAAATAAGCTATGGATTAAAGGCATTTTAATTTTTTCTAATCCTAACCTTAAAAAATTGTGGCGAAACCGAGTCTAAATTTTTAAAAATGTTTATAACTATCAAAATTTTCTGAGAACTCTTAATTAATTACATATATACAATTAAGTCTCAATCGAACTTGAAATATGGTAATTAATAATTTATGTTTTTAGGTCAAGCTGGTGTTAATCAGTTGGGTGGAGTTTTTGTGAACGGCCGTCCGCTTCCAGATTGCGTGCGGCGACGTATTGTGGAACTAGCATTATGTGGAGTTAGACCTTGTGATATATCGCGACAACTATTGGTGTCTCATGGTAAATTTTAATATTTTTTTAATGTGTTATAAATTGTTAACTGATTTTTTTTACATTTTACAAAGTAGTTTAAATGAATTAACTAAATTATTTTTTCTATATTTTTATTGTTTTTTCATATTTTAGGCTGTGTGTCAAAAATTTTAACACGTTTTTATGAGACTGGTTCAATACGTCCCGGTTCTATTGGAGGTAGTAAGACAAAGGTAAGTTCCACTGATTTTTTGTTTATATAAACTCGCAGCCTCTTTCAATTATTTTTTGTCTTCATGATTAAATGCTTAGCTTTTTTGAGACTTTATTTGTTCATCATTAGAAAGCCTATTTAGTTCTCAGTGCCATGCTATTTCTTTTGTTTTAAAGGTATTCTAAGTAGATTTTTTTTTTCAAAAATTTGAAGAAACCCCATATTCCCATATAACTGGCATGTCCAAACTTACGCTTTGACGATATCCGATCTAAATGAAACTTTGTATTTGGGTTTTAGGGCCAAATGTACCTTTTTGTAAAATGACTTTTAATTTTTTGGGACACTCTAATATATAGTGTTGCGCAGAAAAAAAGCAACAGAATTAATTATCTGACATTTTAGAAAACAATATTTTTTTTATATATTTCATATATTTTGTGTAAATTAAAAATACAAAAAAAATAAAGAATTTAATTAACAAATTCTTAGAAATTGATGAAAATGATGAAGCTGTGCAAAACAAAAGCAACAAATTCAGAACTATATGAAATTGTGTTTGTATGTGGCAACATTTGGGTCTCAAGTGTATCTCTGTACTTTAAACGGTCCATTATTCCATCGATTTGATGGAATGGATAGACTCCTTCAGTCGAAACACAAGTCCAGACCAGAGAAGCGCAATGAGTATCCGAAAAATGAGTAGAGTTGAATCATGATTCATAATTTCTTGTATTCATACTCATATCCAATTATACTTATATCCATTCATATCCAAAGACGAAAATTTTTTATATTTATATTCAGAAGCACTTACGACGTTTTTGATTCTGACTCTGCTCTACTTCATTTATACAGCCTATGCAAAACAAGTATAAATAACTCTCCAACATGAATACACCCTAAAGACGATCGTATTTGAAAGACTTACATTTCGTGGCTCTCGTCGTTTTGTATATACAGGCATACGATTGTACATACTAACACGTGTAAATAGCAAAGAGAGAAGAGAATTATTTTTTTTTTTACTCTCTGGTTTACATTTGATTTTTGAATTTTTTGTTTTCTTTTTGTGTGGATGATCTGGGTGATCCATAGTACTCTAAGTACTTTTTTGAATTTATGAATACAAATGGATAGTTTATGAATCATTCATATTTTGAGTTGTGTGAATTTTAAATCAATTTGCGACTCATACTTGTTTCTAGCTGTATTTGTAAATCAACGTCGTAGTAAGTATGAGTAACTCTGGATAGTTTTTTTTTTTAAATGACGTGTAGTCATTTATACTCTAAAATTAATCTTATATTCTTAAACGAGCAATAATTGTATATATATATATATATATATATATATATATATATATAGAATGACTATCTCGAAAACGGCTCTAACGATTTTGATAAAATTTGGACAGTGGGTATCTTTTTTGATGTATAGGTCGAAGAAGAAGGGACTTTTGGAACCTTTGCCTCTAAGAGGGTAAAAACGGGTAAAAAGGGGAAAAAATCGAAAACGCTATATCTCCTTAAGTAATAGGTATAGAAACTAAATTTAAATTACGTTTTAAACAGCTATGAAAATAAACGGATAGGTGTTTGGTACTTTTTTGAAACTATGTCCGATAAGGGGTAAAAAAGGGTGAAAATAGTTTTTTTGGTACCTTTTTAACCCTCTCTTATATTTTAAACTAAGGAATATAGAAAAAAACTTTGTACTGCAATCAATAGATGTGAAAGAAATATTGAACACGTATTTGGTACTTTTTTGATTTTGTAGGCAAAATGTGTAAAAAAGGGATAAACTGATAACTTAACATCTACAAAAGTAATATGAATAGGAAAATTATGTTAACTGCTTTCTAATAAAATGTACCGAATTCAATTGGTACCAAAGAAGTACCAATTATGCATATGGAACTTTTTGAAATTAGGGGATATAAAGGGGAAAAAATTAGTAATGTTATAACAAATGAATGTTTGTCTGTATGTATGTTCTTTATAGAATAGTAAACTGTAAGTTTAATCATGTTATGCTCTTTAGCAAAGATGTTGCGGATAAGCCGGCGGAGGTTTTTAAGTTGGTAAACCGAATTTCCGACAGGTGGCGCCACTGAAAATTACTAAAAATTAATTAATTCGTAAACTGTACATTTGATCATACTATGATCTTTTGCAAAGTTGTAGCGCATGAGCCTGCGAATGCTTTTTAATTGATATGAATAATTTCCGACAGGTGGCGCTACTGAAAATTACTCAAAGTCAATTTAATCGTAAGCTGTACATATAATCATGCTATAATCTTTAGCAATGTTGTTGCACATGAGCCGACGAAGGTTTCTTAGTTGGTATGAAGAAATTTCGACAGGTGGCGCCACTGAAATTTACTTAAAGTCAATTTATTCGTAAACTGTACATTTAATCATACTATAATTTTTAGCAAAGTTATTGCGGATAATCCGACGAAGGTTTGTTAATTGGAATGACCAAAGTCCAACAGGTGGCGCCACTGAAAATTACTCAAAATGAATTAAATCGTAAAGTGTGCATTTGATCAGACTATAATCTTTAGCAAAGTTGTTGCGCATGAGTCGACGGAGGTTTCTGTTGGTATGACCAATTTTCAAAATTATTTAAAATGAGTTAAACTGTAACTGTATAAAATAAAAAACTTTAAAATTTGCCTCAAAGTGCTTATCATAAAGCCCCGAGCAAGGCTCGGTCAACCAGGTACTGAATCATTATAAGTGGCTTAGTATTGATCCATTGCGCTTCTCTGGTCCAGACCATAATGCTGCCTCCGTGTTTTACAGACACTTTATAGTTGCAGGGTTCAAGGCGTTTACCAAATAACATTTCAACTCGTCACTAAATAAAACAGTTTTCCACTCTTAGGCTTAAATGTTTTTTGCTTTAATGCTTTTTTGCAAAAATTAATCGAAATAAATAAAATAATGAAAATTTATTTATTTTTTTAAAGTGGACTCCTTAAAATTGGAAAATCGTTTTATTTAGTGACGAGTCGAAATTAAATAAAACACAAATGCATCTATGCCCCGTAGATGTGTGGATGTCATCAAAAACTGGGGTTGATACACGAAGTACTGAATTTGTTGTTTTTGTTTTGCACAGCTTCATAAGAAGAAACAGTTTGTTTCTATCAATTTCTATGAATTTGTTAATTTAATTTTTTAATTGTTTTTTTGTATTTTTAATTTACACAAAATATACCTATGAAATATATAAAAAAAAATATTGTTTTCTAAATTGAACTGTAAATAAAAAATATGTATTTATGTTAGATGATAAATTCAGTTGCTTTGTTCTGCACAACACTGTATGTATATCCATAAATAAAATAAAAAATCTTTATTTTTTATATGGTATATCTTTGGCATCAAAATTACCGGATTAGAATTTTTTAACTCTTTTTTTAACAACCAAAAACTACTCTTAAATATCTATCTAAATATTAATGATTTAAGTCAAAATTTTGTGCTTAAGATATTAAAATGGTTAAGGGTTTTGTATGAAGGAGTTTAAATATAAATGAGTATAGTTCTGTTAATAATGACATTTTATACTTGAAATTTGGTTGAGTGATAGATCTTAAAGAAGATTATAACAATATGTAAAAAAATTAAAAAAACACTTTTGTCAACTTGTCACAGATATGTATACTAATTATGCGGCTCGAATTCCAGTTTCTTAACAAACATATTTTGATTGAAATTATACTTTTTCAAACTATGTAGTTCCTCGGAACCAAAATATTAGTACCTACATTTTTCATCGTTTTAATAAATTCTGCTTATAAATACGCCACCCTTTATTTGATAACAAAACCTCTTGATATTACGTGGTTAAACAAATTATTTACATGATATGTATGTAAAATATTTTTATATATTTACATATGTCAAAACGTGCTTAACAAATCACTCTCTTGTAACATTGTACAATATTTAATGAATTTTATTATTTGTAATATGAGAGATAATATTGATTTTGATTTATATTATCGATCGATCGCTACATTCCGTTTGCAATTCCTACTGTGTGTAACGTTGATAAAATACAATAATATTTATGATTCCACGTTAAATTGTTATGTTATTTTAATTTACGTTTCCAATAAAAAGTTGTAAAGTAAACTTCTCTCTCAATTACATAAAAACATAAAATAGTAAAGCGTTTATACTAGTAAAAATTTCTACATTTCTACTGGAAAGAAAAAACCTTTATTTGACAAAAAAAAAAGTATTTTATGAAACTTAAAATTTTGGATTTTTAAATTTATTCAACAATAGCAGTAACATCATTTATATGATACCGTTGATCGAAATTGTGTTGAAGTCATTTTAATTTTATGTCTACCGTTTAAATTTGACTTATATCATGTAGCCTACGAATCGAAAAAGCCCATGGAAGTTTCAAAATCATTTTATTTGAGACTTCGCTATATATTATTTTATTTTATTTTAAAATTTAATAGTTTAAATCTTCCTTTTTTTGTTATATAACATTGACTCTTACTTACTTAAATAGCCTATAGCTACAACCTGTTAAGGTCAAAGTCCGAGCATATTTTGGAATTCCATGGACTTCGATCTTGTGCGAATATTCATCAATTTTATAGGCCAAGCTTTGAAAAATGTTCCTCTACTTGGTCTTTCCATGGAAGTTTGGGACGCCCTCTTCTAGCATTAGGTGGTGGAACATTTTAATTTTATCCTCTTTATAGTAATTATTTTTCTAAGAGAGGGTTACTAGCCCGTAATCCTAACCCATTTTTTATCGATCTTATGGGACAACTCTCGGAACATGTTGGCTCACTATATTAATGGGTGTTAAACTAGCTCTCCGGGTGATACTACGAGGAGATCTGTGTCCACAGTTGAGATGAAGGATGACCCAGATAAGTTGGGCTTACCAAGTTAAGACCAATTAGAATCGTGTTTGGTATCCAACATCCCTCTACATAATCAAAATTGACTAATGGTGGTATTTTTTCATTGCCGTGAGTTAGTTTTCCATTTTTTTTTACAGAAGGTAATATTTAAGTTCTTAAAATTCAAAAATCATGTAAAAAACTCTTTTAATAAAAAAAAAATTAAAAAAATTGTTGGTCTTGGTGGGATTCGAATCGGGGCCATTCAGTTTAAATTACCATCTTAATTACAAATAAGTACTTCTGTAATAACTTATTAGTTATTCGGAGGGTATGTTGTAGTCATTACAAGGTAACCATTTACCAGAGTACTTGCCATTACCAAAGTTTTGCTGGGCCATACAGGCCATAAAGCATAATTGCGTGGAATATAACCAAGAGTATTATTCGGATATGATTTTTTTGTTGGGAACAGATTTTATATAAATATTTTATGAAAAAAACGCAACAAAATTATGTTTAGCAATAGGGTATTAAATGTTACGGTCTTTGCTTGGTGTGATATAATGATACATACATTTTATAAATGATTTTCTGTTTGACAACAGGTAACAAATCATTGACGACAAAAAAAAAACATTGCAAATCATTTCGTTATTAAAATGTGATAACAGGAGCTACATACAACAACAACAATTAACTTATAGGCGAAACATTTTTACGTTGATAATACCAATTTATTGTATAAACGTCTATGGTAAAAATAAATTCAGGTGTTTCCAAAGCAAAAATTCTCAGGTTCCTGTACTCGGAAGATACTGAAAGTGTAACAATTGATAAGAGTTAACATTTTGTCAGAGGCATAAAAAAATAAATGTATAAAATATTCTATTACAAATAATAAAATAAATGCAATCACAATTTATTTATGGTAACACAAATAGAAAATTAATCTCCACATAATTCCATGTTTATGGCTGTAATAATTATACAGTAGAGGCTATATAGTAGGGGTTTTTTTCAAATAAAACTGATTGGAATTAAAAGTGTGGAAGTTTGAGGAAAGAAAACCATATTTGAGTCTAAAATATTTAAAGCATTTTTTTTCTAATTTAAACATTTTCACACTTCTCTGAAAATAAATACTATTAATATCTGTCATTTAATAGTTAATCAATCATATTTCTCAGTTAATTAATAAAAAATTGAAGGTTCTTGGTTACTTTACATTACACACGTTTTTTACTTATACAGTGTACACGTGTTAACATTCAAATACAAAATACGAAACAAAATTTGAGTGAATAGAATTAAAAATCAATCACTTTTCAAACACCCATTAGTTTTATTTCGAGAACAATTGTTCTGTTCCGAAGTTTGTCCGAGGAAAGGGTGTGGTAGGGGGAGGTGGGGAGTTAGTTCAAATACAAAACGTGCATTTAACACCTTTTTGTGTTTAAATAATAACGTACAAATAATGCTCATACGTTAGCGTGTTTTACATTTTTTACAACGAAATTGTTCCCATTGTTTCTTTTACTGAATTGTTGTGATAATCATCAAGACATCAAGTGTATTCTACAATTTATGTGTCCATAAACATTTTCAGTTATGAATTTTAATGAATTGCCAAGTCACACGTCATCATCATCGAATGTCTAAAAAGGGTGCCAGTATTAGGACTTCGTTTTTTTTTTCTTCAATATACATATACATTTACATATATGTAAGTAGTTTAAGGAAGGATATTTTAAGAAATATTTTAATTTCAAATAATTACATTAAAAAGGCGTTGAATATTTTCCTTTGAGGGAAAATTTGTTAAAATTGTTCAGTTACATGTATATATATGTATGTGTGTATATTAAAACTAAGTTTATTTCTATGTTAGAAAAAATAGTTTATATTTTAAATGTCTGAAAGTATTTTGTTTACTTTAAATTTTGAGGTTAAAAAATGCATAAGTGCAAAAAATACACTTGTACATATTTATAGTTATAAGAAATGAGAAACAATCCAAAATTTCACGGTATTTAATTGTTTGCTTTGCACGTCATCTACCGGAAACTAAAAAGCATGTTTTAATATTTTGCATTTAACTTAAAAAATGAAACTGATAAAAATCCTTTTGTTTCCACTCTTTTCATTTTAGCAAGTTGCCACGCCTACAGTTGTCAAGAAAATTATACGTTTAAAGGAAGAAAACAGCGGTTTATTTGCCTGGGAAATACGTGAGCAATTGCAACAGCAGCGTATATGCGACCCCAGCTCAGTTCCCTCAATAAGTTCCATTAATCGTATATTGCGCAATAGTGGTTTGTGGACGGATGAAATGACTTCAAACCAACAAAATGCAGCAGCAGTAGCGGCTGCTTCTGGTGGTCATACAGTGACTGCAACTTCCTATAATGCACCAAATCAGTTGTACAACAACTCCTCTAACTCCTCAAGTCTTACAACAGTGCCATCAGATCCATCAAATTATATCCACAATAGAACTTCACATTCCCAGCCACCATTAGGTTTACCAAATCCCTATCGATATGGCGAAAGCACAAATACTGTAGCTACTACCAATGCCATGCCAGTTTTAACAAGTGCTGATCATCCAATTAAACCTTCCCCAAAACATCCTTTAGGCTCACTGCCTACTACCAGCTCCAGTCCAACTTCACTGACTGGTCAGTTAACAGCACAAGATCTCTCATATTCGGCTGCCTTGCAAAAGCATTGGTTTTGGAATCCATCTCTGCTCTACTATACCCAGCATGTTCAAGCCGCTAGTCAATTTTTGCCCTACGCTGCTCATAATCAGGCACCTCCAAACGCCTACTTCCCTTCTTCAATGCATACTTCTACTACGGTTGGTTATACGAAATCGGAAAGTTCTATTGACTTGACTACCCCTTCGGCAGGGGATACTTTGAGTGATTGCGATTCTGGCAAATCTTCACCGGCTACAATAAATCTAACCACGTCTTCTACCCGTAAACGCAATCCTTACTCTATAGAGGAGCTTCTAAAGAAACCGGAAAAACGTATGCGCCTGAGTGTTTGTCATGATCTTAAACCAAACCATCTAAGCCCAAAGAAAGAAGACTGCAACATTAGTGTATGTTCGGCCAGCAGTAACAGCAACCACAGTAGCGCCAGCAGTCACATCAGTTGTGTTGACAACGACAGTTGTGACGATGAACGACGTTGTTCACCAATAATTAATTCGGGTACAACAGAGACAGATGATAACAGTGAGCCAGTGGAGGTGGTTAATTAAGATCTCATCGCAATTAATTATTATTTTTAATAGTTTTTTTTACTAATTTGTTATAAAATTTGTAAAAGTATTTAATTATTTAAGAGTATTATTAAATTTCAAATCCATATAATGTAAATATTGCATGTGTATTAAATGTATTAGTGTTTGTGTGTGTGTTTTTGACACATACGCCCAAAAGTTTTCTAGATTAAATTAGTGAAAGTGTAAAAATAAATGCTTAAATCCAAATTAAAAAAATAAATAACTCGTATTCATTAACTTTTTTCAATTAAAAAAAACTCGACCACGACCAATTTTCAATCTTGCTTTTTAAATTTTCTTTAAGGGGATTTCACAAATTACATAACGCTCTTAGGGGGGAGATTTCGTATCCGTATTTTTATTAAAATGTGTTACATGTGTTAATGGGAGGTAAAAATCTGTGAAAATAGCGTTACGTAATTTGTGAACAGCCCCTAAGCCCCATTTCTTTTTTAAATTGTTATTGGAACTTTGTTTTCTTTGGTAATGACGATATAAATATTTAAATAATTTTCTCTATTTGTTGATGCCAGATTAAGCTACAAAAACTAAACAGTTTGATATAAAATTAGGAAAATGTATTAAGGTTTCACTGAGTTAAAATCTGACACTTTAGGTTTAGCTTTTAATAACATAAAACTTACATTTACTGTTACTTATAAACTAAAATGATAAATAAACAAACATAACAAATTTTTATATGTATCTACAAATGTTATCTCAAATGTTATCTCAGTTCCTGCTAAGGATCTAGCTAGAGCTCCCTCCTTATTTTTAGACATTTTAAAGCTTATATTACTTATGGAATATGATATATAGTTTTGTATTTTCTAAGGATCATTTAACAATTTTGAATGTTATTAAAACATCTTCCTATATATTGATCTTTAAAAATAAAATTTCGTAAGAATGACAGAAAAAACATTTACTCAAAAAAATAAATTTTTATTTTTAAGAAAATTTGAATTATGACGATAGTTTTTAGAATGAAAAAATTTTTAACAATATAAAAAATGAAATATTGATTTAAAATATTTTTGAAATACAAAGTAATAATTTGCAAAGTAGTACCTACAAGACTAATATCTATAGTTTACGTGAACATTTTATTCCGACAACGTATTAAGGTGAGAAAGTAGATATTTGCAAATAATTTTAAGCATTTTTCACACAATTTTTAATGTTTCGTACATTTGTAAAAAATTAAAATACAATTAAATACATATCAGCCTCAAATACCAAAAATAGATACACAAGCACATTTTCACTCAGTCCAAATATTCAAGTACAATTCGCCAGACAAAAGTTATTTCACACAACAACCATGTAGAATTTACAACTTAACTTACGTAAAATAACTTACATACTTTAAATTATTTTAATGTATGTACAATGTACATATTTACATATTTATATACATTATACTTACATAAAAAATCATTGGAAAACATACTTACATCCTTATATGTATGTATATGTAAGTATGTATGTATGAACATTCTCGTAACGTGCACAGTTGGTGGTCTTTCGGATTGTTGTCGTTGTAATTCTGTTGTAAAATCACTGATATTCGACTAAATGTTCAAATGCACTTTTTTGTTCAGCTTAAAATAAATGTTAAAAAATGGTGTAAAAATCAAACACTTGAATGCTACATACATTATATACTCACATACTATATGTACGTATGTAGTTACATATGCTTGTATGAATGTGTGAATGTATGTAAGTCGTGTGAGTCAATATATTTTTAAGTTTAGATTGATGGTTGGTTACCTTGCTTACGAAGCCTTTAATTAACTCGCGCGCCAATGAAGTGTCAACAAGTCTTAAAACACAAAATAACAACTTCTAGTTGAATTTAAACGTTATTGCAACAACCACAACTATAACAACAACTACTTAATCATCATCATAACAGAAAAATAAAAAAAGCAACAATTACATACGAGTATGGTTGGTGTTGATGATGGTGATGACGTTGACAATGGGACCACGACAACGATATAATAATAAAAATAATGACGAGAACGACACTGACGATGTCGATGAGAATAAATGTTTACTACTCGTGATATTAATGAAATTCATAGCAAATTTAATGCAACAGTCCTACGAACCAATATTAATAAATATATACACGCAAAAAAAAGACGTGTAATTCAGTTGAAAAAATTATGATTATGTTGCATTAAATTATGACAGAATTGCTCGGGGATTTACTATTAATCCTATAACTACATACATACATATTTAAGTATAAATATCTTTAATCATAATTCTAAAATACATATGATCAGTGCAACCATATTATTTCTTAATGTGTACATGGGTTGACCACTTACATGATAATGTATAATATGATGATGATAATGATGATGGTGGTGCTGGTGCTGGTGCTAGTGTTACTGGCGCAGCGTGCAACATTCGTGTTTAGAATTCATAATCGATCAGCATTGATGTGACTGTGTAGTGGAGTTGTTTTGTTCATTGCATTTGCTGTTGATGACTTTTTACACTATATTGATCTGATGCCATTTAGGGAATTTTTGCACTTGTGAGGTGCGAAATACTTATTTGTGATCTGTGTATTTTTTGCTTGTTTGTTTGTCGGTTTGTGTCTTTCCATTGGCAAGAATGAAATTAAAAATGCTGCGGAAAACAAAATGTATGTATATATGAACATATGTAATATTCCCATGTTTCAAACGTTCGGTGACGCAAGTAACTTGAGTGTAGTTCTTGTACGAAGTTTGAAGCACTCATTTGGTCAAAATCAAGAATTCTATATTAGTTGTAATGAAAAGTAAAATTCATTTACTATTTACTACTTATTGCCTTTCTTGCAACCGTTGCGGTAGTTGCAAAAAATACTTAAATTGATAAAGTCAATTTGCTGGCAGTATATCGCGAATATTGTTGGTATTTGTAAGTGCTACTTTGTGTGAGTTCAAGAAGTTTTCTGTATTTTTTATGGTTTATTTAGTATTTATCACTTAAATGGCGTTCAACCTCATGGGAACCATGTTCTAATTGGCGAAAACGATAGTAATGCTGATTAAATAAACACCAGACATAAAATCATTAGAAATACGTATTTAAAACATAAGTTTAAATGCAAAATTTTAGATTTGTTTTTTATTGTACTGATGTTGATATTCAAAGAAATCTTTAAGCCAAAAAAGGTCATTGCCGAATGTCATGTTTCATTTAGAGACACTTCTCCTTAAAATACCAACAAAAAGGTAATACAATTTAAAATATTTAAGATTGCGTTAAATATTCGAAACTCGTATATTTCGCAGCTACGGACACAGCAACAGCAACAGCATCAGTCAAGCAAAATCCACTAGGAAAAAAAAATAACATAAAAACTGAATTTTAAATTTGGTAACAAACAGACACTTGCACCAATGTCTGAGAAGTTATAAACACATTGGGGAGAGAAAAATTAAGAAATGTGAAATTAACAAAAACATTGCCATAATTGTATCACGTGCAACCATGCATCATCCGTCCATCTTTCAACTAACAAAACCAAATATAATCGGACATCCATCCGTCTCATCGATCGATCGATCGATCTACAATCTATCGCAAAAATCTTTTCTTCAACGTTCCTTTATAGTTCATAAACATCAGCAAATACAATAAAACATTCTGAGAAAATCAATGCAAACATTTTTTGCTACGATTTAAGGTTTGGTGGCAAATTAAAGCCCCTACACCAAACAAAATTTAATACATTTTATTTTCAAATAATATATACTTATTAGCTAATGAGTTTATGTTGTTTGGATAGTTCCTGTTTGTATTGGTTAACTGACGGACTGTTCCATGAACCAAGTAGCTAAATGTTACAACTGTACGACTGTAATGTATGCTTTGGGCGAGCGCGATCGCTTCGGCTGTTGACTTGATGGAATGATGAGAAGCAACGATGTATAGCAATGCGTTGCGAAAACAAAATTCCATGACGACTGACAGTATTAAACATTTTTCGCTTTTAAAAGTGTAAAACCTTAAATAAAAACGCTCAAACGAAACCAGAAAAAAACAACAGTCAAATAAAAACCCGTGGAAATCTTTTTCCATGTCGACTGTTCTGTGCTATACGATATCAATGCTGCAGATCAGCAACCAAACAAACACTACTCGCTTTCAAAGTGTTTTTTTTTTAACTTTTGGTCTGTGAAAATACTCAAGTATAAACGAGTGTTTGTGTCTTAAGTTTTTTGTTTCGTTTAGTTTGAAGATATTTCAGGATCATTCCTCATCGATTTAAGGTGATACTTTTGGTTCATCGTTCTTCATTCCACTTTAGCACAAAACTGACAAAATGTCTTTTATTTTTCCAAACAGAATATTTTTATACGGTCGCGCTTAAAATATCAATGAGCTTGAATGGTTTTTTGGGATGTTTTTACTCTTGCCGGTCGTGCTTTTCTCCGCTTACTTACGCTGTATTTTCTTGTACGTTGTACGTAGTTGTATGGGTACAAGCGATGTTTTCAAAATTATTAACAAAAACGCTCAAATTTAAAACTTTTTGCTCTTCTGCCTTTTGGAATTTTGTTTGGGATTTTAGCTTTTTTCTTGCAAGATGATCTTTTACTGCTACTTTCTGATGATGTTGACCATAATGATCATTGTTCCTTGAGCGTTTTTGTTGTGACTCTATTTTCTTTTTTTCAGTTTTCTGGGAGCAGAGTGAGGATTCTGATTCTGTTTGATTTGTGTTGTATTTTGTGTTCGTATGATGTTGGTCGGAATAAATCAAATCACACATCACAATCAATATGCGCATCATTCATCAAACATGCAGTTGTGTGTTGATAAAAAACGTAATAGTATGATTAAGCAAAGTCGACAGGAAGGTTGCTCTACGAAATTTTTAGTTAATATGGAGAATTATCATTAAAGTTATTGTTAAACAACAAAAATTTGCCTAATTAAAAAGTATGACTAGATTTTCTCTGGATTTTTTTTGTGTAGTATTACTAATAATGTCGGGTATTATGATGAATTTTTTATCATTTTATATTGGTATAATTTTTATATGATACAAAATTGTCATTGTGTTTCAGTTGAAAATAAAGTTTTTGTTTTTGCACAGATGTCCATTCTTGGTCTGTTGGACAGATATCATGGCAGAAAATTTATTTTATGGCGGTAATGGTGTTATGTTTTACGCGATTAGCAAGACCAATGTTTTGACGTTGCTTAACAAAATGTTCATATACTCGTATATATTTTTGAACATTAAACATTTCAAACTCTATAAATACATTCTGAGCATGTTTGCGAAAAACAGAAAATCAAAAAAAAAATTAAATAAACACAAATCAGTAGGAGAAGGATCCATTGGTGATGATTATGATGACGACGATGATCGTCCTCATGCACATCATCGTCATCATTTATGTTGCAAATGAAGCAACAAAATGTTTATCATTTTTTCGAAGCAATTTACAGTACATTACTGTACAAAAGAAAACTTTGTTTGTTTGATTGACAAAAAGTCTGAAAAAAGGTTAAAAATCCAGACGAATCAAATGAAAATAATGATACAAATCTAAAATGCACCCCATTCAGGCAGTTTGAGGTTTATAAAAAAAGAAGTTAAGTGTTTAATGTGAACAAGAATGATCTTTTAAGAGAAATTAAATTTAATAAGGTTTAGCTAAGTTTTAATTTTATTTCTTTTTTTTACAAAGATATGGTGACCTTTAATTGTTTACGACTAAATTTTATATATTTTTATTTTTCCTTTATGGTTTTAGGTCTTTTGGGATGTAAAGATGTCTTAATTATACCGCTATTTGCTTTTAAGTGAAAAATCACTTTTCAGTAGAAGAAGAACTTTACGACAATTTAGTTGGTCTTGTTAAAATGACTTTAAATTAAGCAATTTTTTATGGTTTATTTACTAAACTAAAGACACATTAAGAAAACAAGAAAACAGCAGCAGCAATAACAACAAATTCTTATTTATGTGCATTAGGGGCACTCATAAAATAAAGCTACGTAAATAAAGTTGTTTGTTTGTTTGTTTGATAATAATATTTAACACTATCTTTCTTCAAATATTGCCCAACAAAACTTTGATACTGGAGCATATTTTAATCGTCCGAATTACTTAGTGGCATTTATTAATGTCTAAAGTTTTATTTTTTAATTACTTGCAAAACTACATTTGTTTTCCTGCATGATAGTAACATGCCTTCTTCAATGATATCGTCATGTTAAAATGTCAATTTATTAGTATTTTAACTTATTATTTGAAATTATAAATTATACATCTATTACTGACATACATTTACATACAAAAGTAATTGAAGAAAACAATGTATACCCCTAATAGAGAAGTGGTATCTTAAATAAAAAAAAAAATAATTTTTAAGGGGTTAACAAGATTTTTCTTATTTGAAACTTTAAACTGTTTAACCATTGCACTTGTTTTCTGCCATTTTTATAGAGTATCTTATCGTAGATGATTTTCTCGTAGATCTCATTTTGCTGCAACAAAATTCAACAAAGAGAAAACCAAAATTGATTTGTTTCCTTCTGACTTTTTATGTTGAAAGCAAAAAAGGTTAATTGTGGCACAACATTGTGTCAGATCGCTCTAATTTAGATGACAAGAGACTGATGCTTTAGAATTTTATTTTGAAATTTCTTGAAATGTTCATTGAAAAGGTTTTAAGTTCCTCAAATAATTATATAGTTATTTTTTTTATGTACCCAGCCAAACATTGGTAATGATAAGTACTCTGGTAACTGGTTACCTTGTAATGACTAAAACATACCCTCCGAATGACTAATAATGTTATTATAGAAGTACTAATTTGTAATTAAAATGGTAATTTTAATCCTTTTTAATTTTTATACCCTTCACCACCATAGGTGGAAAGGGTATTATAAGTTTGTGCTGATGTTTGTAACGCATAGAAATATTTGTCTTAGACCCACCTTTTAGTATACCAATAGACTTAGAATCACTTTCTGAGTCGATTTAGCGATGTCCGTCCGTCCGTCCGTCTGGCTGGCTGGACCCCCATGTAAACCTTGTAATCAAACTACAGGTCGCAATTCTAAAGATAATTTGATGAAATTTGGCACAGATCATTTTTTTGATAATGGGACCATGGCTATTGAAATTGGTCAAAATCGGTTCATTATTTATGGTATCTCTCATAGGTCCCACTTCCCGGAATTGCTATATTGGCCACAAATATCAATATTTTTTCATGAAATTTAAAACAAATACTGCTTATGTAAACTTAAATCACTGTACCAAACTCTTCTTCAAAAACGCACTAAATGAGACAAAAAATCACTAAAACGCTCGTAAATCTAGTAATTATAAAAATTTTGTTTATTTTTTGCATACATAATTTTTGTAACAACTGTAATCAATTTGCCAAATTTCGAGATAATCGGTCCACATTTGACCCTAGCTCTCATATAAGTCCAAATGATGGAAACAGGTTGAATATATACGTTTTGAGAAAATGTTTGTTTGATGGCAAAATTTAGCAAATATTTGTCTTTATACAGGAAAAATAACACCTTTGACCTTTGTGGTGAAGGGTATCGTATGGTCGGTTTGACCGACTATAGCGCTTTCTTACTTGTTTTTTATTAAAAAAGTCTTTTTAAATTATTTTTAAATTTTAAGAACTTAAATACTATATATATATTCGACCTATATCTAAAATGGCTTATCTGCAGATTTTAGAAATTGAGATTTTTATACCATACGATTCCGTATGACGCGCTTTACCTATAGTGTGAATTTTTTTTATCAAAATGTTAATTTATTCGCGACTTATTCACTTTTTCGTTTGGCTTATCTGCATAAACAATTTTTTTCGAAGACTAAATGGTTTATCTACATTGTTTTTACTAAATACATAGTCATAAAAGTTGTAAACTTAAAATCTGTAAAAAGGTAAAATTATTAAAATTTTTTTTACTTTTCTGATGAGTGGTAACACGCTAAATTCAAATGTGCTTTCAAATTTCTTCTATCTTCACATTGTTCAACAGAAAATGCGAACAAATGCAGTGTTTTTAGTGATGTTTAAAAGGCTATTCACTACGTATAAACTTCCAAAAATAAATTCTATAACTCTTAACAATAAGAAGATATCTTCCTTCAAGTAGGAAAGACGAAAAATTATAAAATTTTTTAACTTTTATAAAAGAAAGTGCATTTTGAAAAATTCGCTTTTTAAAAAATAAATTATTACCAAAAAAATGTAATAAACGCCGTATATAGTAAAATTAAATACATAAAAGTATCCCAAATCATGAGGGAGTATTGTGTAATCGGAATTACATAAATTTCTTAAATTATGTTATGCAATCCACTTTCCTACAAATTCACAATCAACAAAATGGTTTATCTACACATTTTAAAGTTTTATATAAAAATTTTCGAAGACAAAACGGCTGATCTACCATAAAATCGCGAATATTGGTTTTTATTTAATAACTTTTTAGGAAATGAGAAGGAGTCTACCAATCATATTGTAAAAGATCACTTTGTTAAAAACTCACTAATAAGAGAATTAAAGAGTTTTTTGCTTCTCCTGAAAAATCAGTATTTTGCAGATAAGTCATTTCAGATATAGGCCGGCGATATATATAATTCCCCTACAACATTCTAATTGGAACAAGGAGCAATATTACCTTCTGTAAAAATAATTTTTGAAAACTACTCACGTTAATAAAAAAAATGCCATCATGAGTCAATTTTGTTTATGTAGACACTGACCTCCTCTTTGTATCACCCGGGAACTAGTTTAACACCCCTTTATGTAGTGAGCTAACATGTACCGAGAGTCGTTCTAACCGAAACTTCGATGGAAGGACCAAGTAGAGGAAAATTTTTCAAAGCTTGGCCTATAAAATTGGAGATTATTTGCCTAAGAATGAAGTCCAGGAATTCTAAAATATGCTCGGACTTTTTTTTTTCAAAAATTATAACAAAGCAAAAAAAGTTATTCAGGTATGTGATGGAAAACGATCGTTTTCAAATCGATCGATTTCAGATATATTTTTGAGATAGTTTTGGGTTATTTTCCCAAAAAATTCAAACCAAATGAAAGATAAAATATCAGTCAAAAGGATTAAAGCCCAAATTTTCATTTTTTTGGAGGAAATAAACGAAAATTAGCCAAAAAATATGTCTCAAATCGATCGATTTGAAAACGAAAGATTTCCATCACATACCTGATTGTCACATGATTTTGAATCTAAAAAATAATTGTATATATAAATTATAAGCTCCTAAGTTTAAAACATATGAAGTAGCTAAATGGAGGAGTCTCTGCCTAGCAGTCGTAAAATAACAACATGAAACAATTGCTTACCCAAGTCATTACTTTTCTGCAATTGGTAAGTACTTACCTCCAATGAGATCCCCATTTTATAATAATGACTTAAACAGCGAATAAGTAAGTAGTTCGTGTTCAATAGTTTAGCTGTTTAACTCAATATTTGGCAATGAAAAGTTTTGCTGGGTAGTTATAGTTTCTAAGTTTTCGTTAAAATTGACTTTATTATTAAATGATTATTCGTAAACTACTCATATCCAATTTTTACTTTAAATGAAAATGTATGTTTGTCTGTAAGTCTCTTTAAGATCGTTATTAAACTGGATGGATGTTATCGTTGTTTTTTTATTTGTTTTCTTTTTTTATTTAAATATTTAACAGTAGCTGGTTAACTGGGTGTGTATTCATGTTTGGTTTTATCTCATTTTAATTCAATCATACAGATATTAAGTATTGTTTGGAAGATTTCATTTCTTTGAATATAAAATTAAACAAAAAAAAAATTTGCATAATTAATTTTTATTATGTATTTTTTCAACGATTTTCAAAGGCATCATAAAATTGATGAAAGAGTTCCCATGATTTTGAATTTAACTTTTCACTTAAGTGACAAAGTCAAGATCAACGAATATCGGCGGATATGACAGACAGAGATTTTATGGTTTGTCTTTTTAACGTTTAAACTTTAACAATAATATTTAGTTAATAATTTGTAATTAAATAGTCAGCGGAAACACACAAACAATACTTTATTGATGTTTAAATATTTTATTGGTTTATTTTAAATGTCATATAATATTTATTTATTTTATTATTTATCTAAAAGAAATATTATCGCAGTATCATTTTCGGTTAAACACTTTTTCTTGTTTTTTGTTATCATAACATACATATACAGAATAGATTCAAAAAATAAATAGATTATTAGAACAATTTTGACTAGAGATCAAGTTTTTCAGATTTGGCAACTAGAAACAAATTTTCTTATTTTTTGCAAAAAAAAGATATTAATTGAAAAATTAGGATTTATCAGGCTTGAGTTCATTTTTAATTTTCAAATTATTAATTTGAAAATTTGAAAGTAATAATGTGGAGAAAAACTGAAAATTATTTAGTTATTTTTGAACGCGGCTAGTGGATTACAATTTCTGTCCTGTCACAGGACGTCATCAGCACTTGGCGAACTCGACCACAGTCGAGTTATCAAATTAAAGTTCGAATAATTAATTCCCAAATAAAATATTCTTAGAAAATACTTTTGTACTTTGCCTATATCTCTATTAATCATTAAACTATTTTAATTAAACTTATTAAGACGATTTCTAACGTGTTTTTTTTCGTTTAGTACCTTCTTCTTAATAAAATTATTATTATTAGCTAGGAATCAATCAGAAATATAAACTTAATACCTTTTCAATGAGTTAAAAATAATTAAAATTGGTCGAAACAAATTTTGTTGAAATTATTCAAAAAATTAAATAATTCCCCAGCAAAATTTTGCTTTTCAAATAATGAGTTAAACAGCTAAACAATTGAATACGAACTGCTTACTTATTAACTGTTTAAGTCATTACATTAACATGGTGATGTCATTGGAGGTGAGTACTTACCAAGTGCTGAAAAATAGGCACTTACAACAATTTACAGAAGATAATATAAAATACTAAATTCAAAAATCGTTCAAATATTAAATTCAAAAATCATTTAATCATTTAAAATCAATAAAAAAAAAACAGTCTGGCCTTGGTGGGAATTGAAAATGGGCCATTCAGTTCAAATAACCATTAGAATTACAATTATAAGTAATTCGGAGGGTATGTTGTAGTCATTGCAGGATAATAATTTACCCATTACCAAAGTTTTGTTGGGTTATATATGGTTTTAAGTATAATAGACCGACCGAAAGAATTATTTTCATTGTAATTTGTTCTATATAAAAGATTAACTTACTATAAAACAAGACTATTGATTTTAATGACTTAGAATTTATTTAAAATAAAAAATTAAGTTTCTTTGCTAGTTATAGGCAAACATTTTTTGCCTATAACTAGTTATCGAGGCCCTATGCTCCACTGGGAGTCAAGGATAACAGAAGAAGAAGAAGAAGAACTAGTTATAATAAATGAATTGTTTGCCCTTGGCTGGAGTAGATCCGCAATTTGTCATCTTTGACGTGTCGGGGAGATTGTATATTTTTAAACATTTTCATGACTTTTCGCCCACGTAACAAATTTGTATTCGAAAATTGTGACACAAATCTTTCTTTAAAAAAAATAAAATTCAAATTCTTTCTGTTATTCTTAACGTATGTACATAACATCATTAGGAGCAAAATGAGATGTATAAAAAACATATACTACACATATATTTATGCTAGTTATTCAAAGGTATTTGTAGGTATATTCTTATCGGGACATGTTTTTTATGAAGTCATTAGATCAGTTGCCATAACAAAGAACCGCAATTAAAGTAATAAAATTACGACTTAACGATACCCTTTAACTAAAATAACGTTTAGATGCTTGTACTATAATTATAAAAGATAAAAAATAAATAAAAAAAATTAAATTGAAATAATATCATTTTAGAACTACGATATCTCATATGTATCACCTAAATAAAATACATTAAGTACAAACGTTTCATCTAAACATTAACAAGTGAAATGTTAGGCAGAAGCAATGATTTTAATGATACAAATGCGACTAACTAAAGACACATTAAATCGTATAGAGAGATTTCATCCATCTCTATTCTAGTCTGATCTTGCGACAGTCACTTCTGTAAGGCTTTGGATCGATGTTCATGGTAATGGGAATCTTGACGATGATGATGATGACTATGAATATAGTGAGTGTTTAATGCTCACATAAAATGTGTTATCCATCTACTCATTTTCATTTTAGCCTTAAACCATAGGCGTTCATTCAAATTAAAGCAGATTTTCGATATTTTGATCGTTAAATGGATTTTATGGCTTAACAGTCGCCTTTATATATTTTTCATATATAAAAAAAAACTAAGAATACAAAATATTTACGACTTGGTAAAAAATTAAAATCAACTGAGAAAGGTTTAACTAGTGGTTTTTACTCATATGAGATGTTCTTGATTTCAGAAGCTGAACTTAGTTTAACGCATATGATAAACATGGCCCTAGTTAAATTGATTTAAATTGACAATAAAATTTCCCAAAAGAGTTATTTTTATTAATGTTTAAATCATTAAGAAAAAAGTGATAAATGATCATCGTAAGAAATTCTAAATTTCCAGGATTCCAAATAATTCGAACGTTATTTTTATGGATTATTTTATTTGAAAAGTCGCCTGATAATTAGAACTTCTTTATCAGGGGTTTTAAAATTAATAAGACTATACTTAAGCTTAAACTTTATTAAGAGATATTTATAATTTAATTTTCAAGAACACACTCTACTATAAATTAGTTAAAAAATTTCTGATGAATTGATACCTCGGATATCTTTTACAAGTAAAATTCAGAAAAAAAATTCCAAATTCACTGGGTACTCTCTAACTTATAAATATTTAAAATTTTCCAGTTACCGTAACCAATAATTTATTAAAAATATTTTAAACAAAAGTTGAATATGTTAAAAGATTAGCATTTAATTAAATTGTCATAAGCGAACAAACTTTGTTTTGACATTTGGCAAAGACGTTCACGTTTCACGTTTTTATAAAAGAAAAAAATCTTTAAAGTTAAATTAAAGTTTCAAAACCGAAATTTTAAAAATAACACTATGTTTTGACAACTTTTTTTTTTACCCACAAAAGGGAGACCTAATGGATAAAGATAAATCGAGTACGCTAAATTCAATGATGCTAACCGTTTTTTAGATTAGCATTACTTTTCGAGATATAGCGTTATAAAAAATGGAGGAAGTTGCGCAATAAATATTCGTGTAACTCGAAAACTGTTCAAGAAAATGAACCAACTAAACAAAATTTGGCAACAAAATTATCTTTCATGAACACAAATAATTTTTTTAATTGGAGCAATCGTTTTTAAAATAAATTATTTTTTTTTATTTTGTTTTGTGACTATTTTTGTGATATTTCAAAAAAAAAAAAAACTTTTTTTAGCAAACAAAAAAACTTTTTTCCGAATTTCTTAATTATTTCAAGAAAATAAAAATTTTTCGAGTTACGCGAGTATTCCTCCATTTTTTTTAATTTTTAAATATCTCGAAAACTTGAGCTTACCTAAAAAAAATTGTTTACACTATCGAATTCAGCTTACTCGATTTATCTTTACCTTCTAGGTCTTCCTTTTGTCGATTTCTTCAACCAGCACAGTGTAATTTTACTAATTTTCAATTGACACTTTATGTGTGGCAAATTCCAACCTTTGACAAAAAAGTTAGTTATTTTAATTCGTTTGTTTTAGAGATTTTAATTTTAATATTAGACTAAAATATGTATGTATTATATTATGTTTTAAAAACAACAAATTTTAACACATGTTTGTTGATGTCCTACTAAGAAAAAACAAATTGGTAAAGTAATTTTGGTCCCCTTAATTTTGCTAAATTCATTGTTAATTTCTTTATGTTTCGATAACATTAATTTGACATGTAAAATACATGTTAAACATGCACATGAAATATTCAACAGTAAAAGGCAACAAACAAACAAACAAACAAACAAACAAACAGCGAGAACCACAAGAAGGCAAGGAACCCGCACAAAAAGCGCGTGCCAAGTGGACTTGAAGGGGAGCAACTGGTAAGTAACGGAGTGAAAACAGTTTGACAATTTATTTTCCGTCTGTCTCTCTGTATGTCTGTCCATTTGATTACATCCACTGCAATTGAGCAAATTAGCTGCACTTTGATAAAGACGGTGATGAGAGTTGATGGTTCAAATTAATGAGAGCAACACCTATAATTATAATTCCATTATGAAAGCGGACACATTTTTAAGTTATAAAATACAGGACAAATAAAAGAAGAATTGCCTTTAAGTAAAAAATTAAAAAGGACGAATATTATTCGGGAGGAACAAGTGAGTATGTATTTGTTTTTAGTGCAAAAGGTGCACTGAAAGGATACTGGTGAAAACAAAAAAAACAAAACACAGAACAAAAAGTGAAATGAAATCGGCAAAAAGACACAAGAACGATGTACTCGACAATATGTAATTGCCTACAGTTCTTTCTAAAAGGGCGTTTTGTAAAAGGACCGGTGTTTTGGTTTTTCGATTGATAGCCAAAAAATAATGATTGGCACTTGTCGAAATTTCTACCTTTTACCTTTTTGGCGCGGGCGATTTTCTTAATACATATTTATAAACAATGCGGGTAATGCGTTAATTTTGATCATTTTCTTCTTCAAAAGTGCAGGTGATTTTTTCAGCATCATTGAAGAAAAATTGCGTTAAAATGATTTCCGTTAATAGTATAAAAGACTTGTGGTTTATTTATTAAAAAGAGGATATATGGTAGTAAGAAGCCATTAAATTTACACTTGTTATATGAGAAATGAATTTTGCGTTAAAGTGTGTCATCATTAGCAATGAAGTACTCGTGCTATGTTTGTTTTGAAGTATATGTCAATGATTGATTTTGCTTTTATGCCACACAAATTTATATTAGCAACGGTTTCATTTAATACAAAAAAAATAACTAAAATGTTTAATTTAAAACATAAAATAAAAATGAAGTTTTATTATTTTAAAATGTTCATTACCAACTATAGTTTAATAATGTAAAATAAAAACTGAATCAGTTTCTTGTTTCTTGCCCTGTGACCACAAAACCAAAAAAAAAAATCAACACATAGGTATAGAGTTTGATTACACTGAAATGACGTTTCAATACGAAATATCAGTCATTTCCTTTTGGTATACCTAAGGTAAAACCAAAATTTAAAAAACACAATTGAATATTTCCAATCAGAAATTCTGCTATTTGTATGTTCATGTATGAAGTAAGTTTCTATATGTAATAACCACTTAAGTCGATTATATATATGTATATAATATATGAATACTTACATTAGTAAGTACAGTTACAAATTTTCCTAAAATTATGTTCCTCATAGCGGCTGTTCACATATTACGTAACACATTTTAAAAGAAATAAGCATACAAAATTCCTCCATCATAACAAAAGTTATACCCCTCCCCTCAAGAGCGTTATGTACTTTGTGAAAACCATATTTTCTCTATTCCGATATTCAGTACTAAGTACAAAACCACTTCTATTTATTATCGACAAAACGCCAAACAATAACGACATTTATTTAGTAATGACAAGACCCTTATATATGTAAGACAAAAACCATGAATTTGAATTCCATTCTATTACATTTTAGTGATGGCAAGAAATAAACGTCGCCTTATGATATGCAACGAATAATGAAACGTCTTATAAGAGAAGAAAACACAAACATACAGTAGTTTTCCGATTTAACGAATATTATATGTATTATGTTTTTATTATGTTATTTTTCAAAATTGGAATTTTTTTGACGACAGATTGGTTTGAATAGCTATAAATTAGTGCCTGTAAAGTTTGAGAACAATCGGCTCAATTCATAAGTAATACATATGAATAAGTCCATGTTATTTATGTTTTTTTTTTAATTATATTAGAGATACAAAAAAAATTGTGAGCAAAAGTTATTCACCTGAGTTTTATCTGTAACTCCTTTTTTTGTAAAATAAGTACTACAAAGTCATGACAATCAAAGTAAAAATTTGGTATTTTGCAAATTTTAGGCGTTTATGGGCACCATCGCCCCTTATCCAACCAAATGAGCTGAAATTAAAAAAATATATATATATTATGTTCGTTCGTTTGAGGCCCTATGCTCCACTGGGAGTCAAGGATAACAGAAGAATTTCGTTCGTTTACGTTAAAATTAAAAATTATTACAAAATATTACGGAAAGTCGTTCGTTTACCCAAAACAAAGTAAGAGGGGAAATGTAAGTAAACTGGGAGAATATTTGAGAAAAAGTGACAGTTTATTTGCTGAGTATTTGTGAAATGTTACGGGCAAAATTTTTGCTTGTAAAAGTTCTGTAACAACAACAACATGAATTAAAAACGGAAACAAAAGAAAAGCAGACAGCTAAAACTTTGCAGCAATTTTTATTTGGTGAAAAATTTTAAGTAAAAGAAATAAAATGAACTAAATTAAAGTTAAAAAGTATATAAATAATTAAAAATTAAAAGCTTAGGTAATTTTTTATTTATTTATTGTCTATTGTATTGTTTTTTTCTTATTGTCTCGATTTACTTACTGGATTTTTAAAAATTTTCTGTTCGTTTGCTTTTCTTGTACAATTGATTTCGTGAGAGTAAATTCGTTCATTTACTCAGTAAATTCTCAGCTTACTGGACTTTTACTGGAAAGTAAACGAATGAACCTATTGTAATAATTGTACAGTTTTATAATTTCGCCTTGTAATTTAAAAACTTGAGGTATCTGTTTAGTAAAAAGAACAGACTTTTTTCAAATATTAAAATTTGAATGTTTATTAAAAAATGACAAATTTTCTTTCAAAAGTTCAATTGTTTTAGTTGCTAAAAAATGACGTGGTAGTAAAAAACTATCAAAGAGAGAAATGTAGCCCTTACAGAGCCGTGAACACCGATATATAAAGTGTTATGATCGGACTAAAGATGGCGACACAGTAAATAAAATACAAAAAGGCCGGTATTTGTAGGTGTGGTAAAAATATAAAAAAAAATAGAATTATTTTAACATTATATTTAATCCTAGGGGGTGAGTGACTCAACTTTTTTTTCGAACCACTCTAGAGTACAATATCTCCATATTAAATTGTCTTTGCTTTAACATTATTCTAAAACATTTTGGTAAAACAAGAAAACCATAACAAAGCTTACAACCCAGGATGTATGTAAATTTCCTAATATCATAAAAAAAAACATTAACAAAAACCAATAATTTTTAGTTTTAAATTTTGTTTATTTTTATGTAAATATAGTTTTTTTGTAAACTTAATAAAATTATCTGTTCGTCTAACTTATAACATTTTTTTGTTTTCTAATAATAGTAAAAATTATTAAAATAGTAGTTTTATGAACAAACTAAATATGTACAGCATTAACATATACATACTTACATATGTATATAAAAAAAATATTACAATTCAGAATTAAAAATTGTTAATTTGTTCATATCTATAAATTATACATTTATGAAATTTACATTAAAATATTCATATAATAGAATACTTTGTTCTGTGTTCTACTTCCATAAAATTCTTCTAACAACATTTTTCTTTTGAAAAAATAATATTGTATTTCGAATGAATTTAACCTCAATATATAGATTTAAAAAAAAATTGTTATATATAAATTTGTTAAAGGTTTTATGCATTACACAAATGAAAAGTTCTTAATCATTCCTAAGTACTCTATAATTTAAATATTTTTTTAAATAATTAATGCATCGTCTTAATAAATCTTTTCCAAATTTTTATTTTTTTTTAGTTTTCGTTTATAATAATTAATTAGTTTATTATTAAATAAAATGTGTTACGATTACAATAGTAAAACTTGGTGCCAAAATAATCTACAAATAATTATTGACTGACAATTTTTAATAGAATACAAATCAAATAGTTGTTGTTTTTTTTACAAAAAATGGCACTCATGCTATAAATTTAATTTCTATATATTCATATTTTATTGTAAACTTTTATATCTTAAAATTATAAATGTAAAACTAATTCTAATGAATAACTAAATTTTTAAAAATATTTTATTGAGTTTAGTTTGTTTTGCAATTTACGAAAAAGAAGTTAAATGATACGGCTTATTCTACAGATTATCACAGTTCGATAGTAAATATGTATAATTAAAATTAATGTTTCTATTTATCTTATAGTATATAGGTTTATCTAAATACAAACATATGTACATTGATGTGGATAAAGACATATACATCCTAGAAATATGAATGTATACATATAACAAAAAATTGTGTGTTTCTTTTGATTTTCTTTAAAAATAAGTGAATGCTGTCAGCAAATTTCTTAATTATTTAAAATTTTTCGTTATTAGATTTTTGTTTTACAAATAACCAAATGTATTTGAAATTTGCTTATACAATACAATAAAGTTTGGATTTGATTTGATTTCGTTTCGATTTTGTTTGATTGCCATAACAATAAGTACTTATGTACGAGTAATAGTAGAGAAGTATCTAAGTAAATGTAGTTTCTATATGTGATAAATATAATTTAATATGTTTAATAAATACATAATAACTTAATGTAGTTTACATTTATATGCAGGCACTTTTAAGGCATTAAATTTAAATTATGGGTCTTCTCGGTAACGAAATTAAGTTTCGTTCAGTTCTAGTTTCATCGAATGGTTCGTGGGATTCTGTTAATTCTAATTCTAAAAAATTGTTCTATTTACAGTTACAGGAGTAGTATTAAAGAAACTTAAAGGCACGTTTTAAACCGTAGTAGGGCAAGAATTGTTTTAATATTCCTAATAGGGATCTGAGGGCAGTGTTGATGGTATTGCAAAGCCCACATTTAATATCATACCCTTGTTTCATTTCGGTGCAGAGGTTGCAGTTCCCGTTGTGTGTCGTTGTAGTACTCATGATCAGAGCTAGTTGGCTCTGAGGGAGTGACTGGCATGTCGAGCATGGCTGGTCGGGATACCATTACAGGAATACCGAGGGTTTGGGTTGGTATGGGAGCCTCTTGGTTATTTTGGTTGGCAGTTGGATTGAGCAAATATTCGGGATTATCTACACTAGCTGGCACTCCAATAAGGTCCATGTAACCTCCAGGCGCTGAAGACATGGCATTACTTGTTGTTATATTATTGTTGTTATTGTTAAGTTGGTTTTGTGAGGGCAATTGGCAGGTGGGCATAAGATAGTCATCTTCGTCAACTGGAAGATCCAAACGCAAATCGCCAATACCAACTTCGCGGGCATTTGAATCGGTTTCATCACTTTCATTAGAAGAGTTCTTGTTCATAGGATCCTTACAGTAACGATTTAGTTTGGGTACATCTTCAGAACCATCGTGGTTATGGGGACCTGGTGCAGATTTTGGTTGTAAATAGTCGTCGGCTTCTACTATGGCTTCTGGTCCTTCAAATGTTGGTGCCAATTTTCGTATGAGATCTTTTTCGTCCTGACAGGTATATGACGGTAGTCTGGTAAATTTATCTCCGGGTATGGCCAAATAACGACCTGGATCACGAGCAAATTCGGCAAACACATTTACCAATTGTTTAAATGAAGGCCTCATTTCAGCATCCAAATGCCAGCAAGATAGGAGAGTACAATAAATATCTAAGGAACAAATTTCAGGTTGTTCTAATTTTAAACCAACTTCTATGAGATCAGGTATATCTTTGGCGGGTATATTTTCATGCGGTCTTTGACCAAAGGTCAATAGTTCCCAAATAGTAACACCGAATGCCCAAACATCAGATTTACTGGTGAAAATACGATGGCGTATACACTCCAAGGCCAGCCATTTAATTGGCATTTTACCTCCAGCTGCTTTGTACTCATTAGAGTCGTTATTTAAAAGTTTTGCTAAACCAAAATCAGTGATTTTTACACATGAAGGAGTTTGAACCAGGACATTTCTTGCAGCCAAGTCGCGGTGGACTAAACGCTTCTCTTCCAAATACGACATACCCTTAGCAATTTGGGTTGACCAGTTAAGAAGGGCCTTTGAACCGATTTTGTCCCTATTATTACGAACATAATCTAAAAGACAACCTAAAGGCATCAGTTGTGTTATTAACATCATCTGCGAAGTCATACAAACAGCTAAAAGCTTTAACAAATTTGGATGTTCTACTGAAGCCATAATATATGCCTCTCTTAGGAATTCTTCACTTGATTCAGCTCCCGATGATTTTAGAAGCTCTTTTATTGCTACAGGAATCTTGACGTTTTCACCTTCAGGAACCCAGACACCCTTGTACACACGACCAAATGCTCCCATGCCCAAAACACCACCTTTTCTCAATTCAGCTTCTTTTACAATACGCAGTTTAGATAAATTAGCTCCTATATTAGAAGGTCTAAGTGGTTCAGAGTCCTCGCAACCGGATAACACCATGGTCATTTTGACAGCTTCCTTTTTAGCCTTTGCCTTTTGGCGACAAACATAAGTTACCACACTTAATATGCCCAGGACCACTACTAAAGTAAAAAGCGCTATTATCAGAAATATGTAGTTATCTACGGCAGCCACTAATTTGGACCCTTTCATAGGTACTGACGAACAATAAGTTCCTAAATGAGGAGCTTGGTAGATGACGTGCGAATATTCGGTGGGACATTTTGAAGTGCAATTAAAAATAGTTGAATTATCATATGGATCACCTTCTCCGAAAAGTTTGAAACTACGACATGCCATGCAATCATCTGAACCGGGACCAGTACAACCTTTGCATTCTTGGTTACACATGAAGCACTCGCGATTGACTTCATCAGCATAATGATCTGAGGGACATTCATCTTCACACTGCTCTCCTCTCTTGTAGCCTGCACACTTTTGACACACTTGTTCGTGGAAACCATAACCGCTACATAATTCACATCGAGGATGGCATTTGCGACATATAGCCTTTCCAGCCAATGGCTTTAGTTGTCCTTGTTCTCGTGGATTTACGTATTCCCAGTAGTAGCCATCTGGGCATTTATCGTTTTTTTGTAGACATCTTTCAATGTTTCCATCTGAACTAATGATAGCCAAAGGACACGTTTTACAGCCACCAGGACCGATAGTGTTATTGGGTCCAGTACAACCTTCGCATGTTAGGTGGCAGCTACGACATGTTCCATAATCGGAATATTTGTTTTCTGGACAAACAGTAACACATCGATTTTCATCACGCACGTGGACACATTCATCGCAGTGTTCAGCATCTGGACCAGAACAAGTGCGACACTCAGGATGACATTGTTTGCAAGTCTTTGAATTAAATTGATAGGCACTGGAATATAAGAAATTAATAATAAATATTTTCTTTTTAGTATTATAATTTATAAATACATACTTGGTGATATTTCGACAATCTGCTATACAAGTGCCGTTGTATTCAAAGTTTTTACATTCCAGACATTGATCATTTCCGGAACCCCAACAACCGGATTGGTCGCATTGATCTGAACATACCAGACCTTCTTTTTCTAAAATAAAGAACAATATTGAATTAAATCTTGTTACAAATGCATTCATTTTTATCAAAGTATGTATAATCAATCAACTTACTGCAATCTTCTTTATTTCGATTTCTTTCTACGACAAATCCATGTTCTCCTGATTTTTGAAGTTTTGTCCAATTAATTTCGTTTACGTAACATATTTTGTCATTGTGTTGAATGACTACCGAACCTGCATTAATCCGCTTTAAAGATTTCATTTCCAAACTTTGCAATGATGTCTTAACAATCGATAAAGAAGCAAAGTAACTCTCCATCAACTGACGACCGTGAATAACTTCTAAATTACGGAAGTAGGAAAGATTTTTAAAATCTGGATGGGCTCCTTCTATGTCCAAATAACCTGTAATTTCCTTTACGGTTGAAAATACTTCTAAAGCATCCGGATGCATTGCACTATACCGTGGGCCGAGGGAATAGTTTTTATAAATATCCTGGAAACCCGAGAATGTTTGATCCAAAATTCTTAAAGAACCTTCGATTACTGTACAGCCTTTATATGAATCGATATTACCAGCATGCAAAATTGCAAGGCCAGGACATGATTTTGGACAAGGTCCATTACAAGGTATACATTCACCATCTTTGGCCATTTTAAAGGCAGGACAACTTCTAACGCACGCCCCACTATCTTTTAATAAGTGCTCAGGACATTCTTTGACACATGTGGCACCATACGCATACTTTCCTTCTGGATTAGCTTCCCACAAATAGTTAGTGGGATTATACTTTTGCATTGGAGGACATTCTTCTTTACACACACCATCATCATAAAAGTTTTTACAGGCTATACATTCTTTCTGGGTAGGGCCAGTGCATCCGCCAGCACAGAACAAGTGACAGCATTCTCTTGGACGAGGTCCAAAACATCTATCCTGAGCACACTGGGGAGAACAATTGATTTTACTAAACTTTTGACAGTTGTTGGGACCTTCACCCCAACATCCCTTTTCACAAGATTCATGGCATTTGGGACATTCTCTTTCGGGCAATGTGAAATTGTAGATATAGTTGTAGTGATATTTATCGGTTGGCCCCGACATTATTTCATTCCAGTCAATACTTTTTATATGACACAAATTGAAATTATTGAAAAAGCCCACCGAACCCTGAAGAATATCTCGTAAAGCAGGCATTTCCAATGAAAACATTTTTGAATACGTAACAAAAAATGCAAATTGTTCATCCTGAACATTTAGATTAAACAACGTACGACCTCTGATAATTTGAAGTCTAAAATATAAACAAGAAAATATTATTAGAATTGAACAGAAAATTCTAAAGGATTCAATTATTTAACATACCTTGGGAATACGACTTTACGTATGTCAACATGACTGATCAATATATAGCCAGTAACTTCGCGAATATTCTCCAAAAAGCTCAAGTCCGAATTGGGATCTTGCAGCCATGTCAACTCCAGATTTCCATCTACATAAGTGCAATTATTGTAGCGATCACGTAAGTTACGATAATGATGATCCCGATTTGAGGGAACTGAGAGACGGGATTTTGTTCCAATACAAACTGTAATAATAGGAAATTAACATATACATATTAATAAAATATTTCATTGGAATTTTGTTTGCTTATCTGATAAAAATAAAATAAAATGAAACAAAAAAAAAAAAAACATTGACCTTAAAAGGTATTTTTTAAGGTATTTTTGTTTTAAACTATTTTTGCAAGTCTTCGAACTTTATTTGGTCAGAACTTCTGTTTTTTTGTTCTCATCCCAAAAATAAAGAGAATAAATAACAAAATAAAAGAGAAAGATACAATAACATGTACTCCTATGCGTATGTGTAAGTTCGAGCTTTACGGATAATATTTGAGAGCAAACTGTTTGACGTATTCTTAGAATTTACAAGTTTCTCAAGATTAACTGCATTGGCATTTATTATTATTTTTTTATATTTTTATTTAAGCCAAATTGACAAGATAAACTTAACTTAAGAGAACATTTGCATTATGTTTATTTATTATTGCATTATACATATGTAAATATGTATGTACAAAACATTATTTAAGGTGCAGTTGATTCTTAGTAATTGTTTTCTTTGTATTTTCTTTATTATTTTTTTTTATTCATACATTCACACAAAGTTCCAGTTGAAGAGTCATTTCATATCAATATGTAGTTGATGCATTAGGAAAAAGCCAGAAAAATCATGAAATAAAAATATTGAATAATAAACTTTATATTGAATAAAAAAGAATTATTTTATAAATTCATATATATCTAAGAATTTTAAATAATCTATTGTATATCAACTTTAAACAGATAAAAATAGTACGAGTGAGAACAACATTCAAAAATCATTTTAATGTCAACAATAAAAAATTATGGAATGTATGTGTCTTAAGTCTTTTGTTTTTACTGCTTTTTACATATTTCGACTTATGTTGACTCGTATTATTTTATGTTGCAAGTTTTTTATTTTAATATAAAAGAAAAGGAATATTTTCGGTAACTCCCACAAATGGTGTTAAAAAATTTATTAAACTTCCAAAGTGGGTGATACTATTTTAAATTGATAACTTTAAATTCCAAAGATTTTTTTAATTTTTATTTCCAAGTTGTTCATGCTTAATAGAAAAAGTGATTAATTAAAGATGCATTCGAATATTATTTATTATAAAAGAAATCTATTGGACATGAAAACAATTCATCAGAAATGTAGGTTGTATATGGCGGCCAATGGCTGCAAGTCTGACTTGTTATACTAATTATACATATTCGAAAAATGCGTAAAAATGTAGAAAAAAAGTGGGCGTCGGGTTTAGTAGGTAGATCCCAAACCAAGAAAATGATGCGCTTTATATACACATACCTATGTATACTTATACATATATGAATTTGATGTAAAAGATAAGGCATACAAAAATCCATCGAATGTTTAGCGTGGAGTAGAAAACTATTTAGCATCTTTTGATAGAAGTTTTAAGGTAATTTTAAAAAACATATGAAAATTTCTTTATATGAAACAGATAAAATATAAATAAATTTAAATAAGTGGGTTTGCAACAAGAAGATAAAGAAATAAAAGCAAAACAGATGATAAAGGGAGAGTTAAAAATGAGAGAATAATAATGACAAAAATGATGTTGGTGTAAACAATAATTAGCATCCTACACAAAAAATTTCATTTCTGTTTTCATTATAATTTTCAAAATACAAAAACAAACATATACTTAACTTAGTAAAATTTAAATTATATAAACTTTATTTGATTTTGTTAATATTTATACAAATTAAACATTTAACAGAAAACCACGCATTTTTTCTTTATACTTAATTTTTTCGAAGCATTATTAGTCAGCATTGATAAAAACTAATAAAATATTTTATTTAAAAATTGTTGATACTAAATGTAAATTAAATAAAAAGTATAAAAACGGAAACGGAAGGTTTAAGGGTCTAAAAAATACCTGAAATTATAAAAATGAATCGCTACAGGTGGGTGCCATTTCGGAACTGATAAAGAAGTGTGTCATTAGCCAAAAGAAATCGTTAATGGTCAGCCTACTCAATAAAACTCAATTAAATCAAATTAATTATAATTTTAAAATGCCCCATTTAGGATATTTTCGACTAATAATTTTTAAACCCTACTTTTAACAAAGTAAAAGATCAAAGATCCATTTTATTCCACACTTTTCAAAATAAAAGTATTTGAAAGTTTTGCTTTCAAAATTATTTTGTAGCTAACGGTTCAATTCGTTCTCTTCTTTGAAGCAATAAATTATTGATCGAACAAAAATTCCGCCATTTCTGTCTTTCTTAAGAAAAAATTTTAAAAATATTTGCTAATATAGAATTTTTGTGTTTTTGACAAAAAAAAAAATAAAAACCTTAAACAAAAGAAGCCGCTTTAGAGAAATACGTACACGAAGTAATTTTTGTTACTTAAAAAAAATACAGTAGAAAGACCAACCAAATGAGAAAAAAACGAATAAAAGGTTTGAGTTTTTACAGGATTCTATATAAGGCAAACAATTTTTATAATCATCGTGAAAAGGCCAAGACAAACTAAGGAATCAAGTCAAATGCTTACGAGACAACAAAACAAAGGCTAGTAATAAACGACTGGGACACGACTTAAACATTAAAAGACTTTAAACATACACATAAATAAGTACATGCATGCATACATACATAAGTATGTATGTATCTACATATATTTTTTATTACTCGTGACTTTTTGATTAATCTAGCAAAAAATCTCTAGGTTTTAAACTCTAAGCATCTTTCTTAAAAGTAGAGTTGATGAAAATTATTGTTTCTTTAAATGGCTTAAGGCCAGCAGCTAAAAAATTTAAACGATGAACAGAAACAAAGACTCATTAAAACAAAAGACTTAAGCAACAAACCTTAGACGCCTCAAATTGTACAAAAACAAAAAATAAAAACAGAAGAAGAACTACAGCTAAAGAAATCTTTAAACGCCATAATTTGCTTAAACTTTTTTCGAAACCAACTCACCAAAAATGATTGATTGTTTAACAAGTAATCAAAGGGAAATCAAAAGATTTAATGTTTTTTCTCGCTGCTGCTTATGCTTCTTTATTATGCTTTAAAACTTTCTTTCGAAGTTTGATTATAAGCTTTGCTCTTTCCCTTAGCAACACATACACATGTACACAAATAGTATTTATGAATTTCAAGAATTTTTAGTTTTTTTCAACTACAAAATTATGTATTTTTGCTTTTTGATTTCTTTCGTTTTGGGTTTGATTTGGAGACGGTTCCGCTCTGAAAAATAAAATGCATCCATCCCCAGCCCAACAGACTCACAGACAGACGGACTTATACTACCAAAACATCATTTTACAAACAGACAAACAAATGTTGAAAAAACAATCTGTTCGTTCTTTAACTCTTAACAAATCTTCAATCATGTTTGTTGTCTGTATGTTTGTTAGTCCGTACTTCTTTTATTACTTTTCTTTTTCATTTTTCCATTTTTGTTTTTATTTTCCTTTTCTTATACTCAAATATTCTTTTAAACATGTTTCTCCTTATACTCAAACTTAAGATACTGATACGAATAAACCATAAATAAAATGAAAACAACAACAACAGCAACTACTCATATACTTAAAAAAAAAAACTTAGATATGTACAACCGAGATACGAGTATCTTAGTTATACCAACGAGTATACAATATTTGCCCTCTAGTAGCCTAGTCTTACCGGTTTTTAGTTTTTTTATTTGACTTTTTTGCTTTTTGTATTTTTGTATTGCTAATTTAGCGGATTAAAAACAATTTTGGTGCTTTATTGTATAAATGAATAGCTCATTGCAAAAGTGATCTTTGATTAGTTTTAATTTAAAATTTCAGTTTCGAGCATTTTACTTAAGCCAATATAGGCTACATTGAATAGCATGATTAAAATCTCTAGGCTAATTAGTTTTAACCATTTCTATGGAAAGAATGCTTTATTTGGCTGATTTTTAAATTTAGGCTATTGACATCACTTACACTTCAGTTGTGTTTTGCTTTTAGATTCGTGGAAATATCCAGTATTGTACAACTTCTATCTACTTATTATTATTATTATTTTATGAGTATTTATTATTTGTCTTATTTTGTTTAGTGTTTAGACACCTGGATTGTTTTTATTACTTATTATTTCTGTTATCTTTGTTGTTGTTTTTTTACAAAAAAAAAAGAAACATTTTGCTCTCCTTTTCGACTTATTTAAATTGTTTTAATTTTATTTTTGCTAACATTTTATTGTGGACATATATGTAAGTAAAATTATTTTATTTCAAATAAAAAGTATTAACATACTTTTCTTGCAGTTTGAGTTTTTTATTCCAATATTTTAATTTTGGAAATTGTTGAATCCCTATAGATTCCCTTAGTTTGGCGCCCAGTGATGCCTTAGTTTTCTAGTGCGTAATGTGCTAGACGACTTGTGCGGGGGCTGTGGGTTCGATTCCCAAACTCTGGTCTGTATTCCTACACCCCGTACATATGGTCTTTGTCACACCGTTCGGAAAATAAATAGAATATAAATTAACTTTAAATTGTATTTCAAATAAATATAGATTTCCTTCCTTTAATTTTAAAATGTGTGTATTAAAATTTTCAATATTTCAAGCAATTTTAGTTGCTTGTTTCCAAAACTTCAATTGCGATTATTTACAAAAAATAATTATAATATCGAAAGACTTTTTCTAGTGAAAAAATATAAATAAATAATTATATATAATTGTATCTTTGTTTTGCAATATATGCATTAAATTGCACAATTATTATGTTTAAGTTTGATACAAAATATGAGTTTTTGTGGTTTTTATCTTGAAAACAAAATTCTTTGGTTTCATATCTTCATAATTTTTGTTCATGCACCAATTTAATGTAGGCGTATTTTTTTTTTTATTAACTCATATGAAGAATAATAAATTTAACATTAAACCCAGAAATAAAAAACCCACTTATACTTGGAAATCCATAATAATGTCAATGTTTTTAGGCAAAATTGATTAAAAACAAATAAAAGTTACGTAATGAACATACGAAAACTTATTCAAATCTTTTAAAGGTTATCTTATTTTTTATATTTTTAAGCCATTTACAATTATAGTCATTTAAAAGGACTTAAAATATTTGATATCTCTTAAAATTAAATTATAGTATTTAAGGATCACTGGTTCTACTATAAAAGGCATAAAGATATTTTGTGTTCTTAGCTTTAGATTAATAGTATTTAACAAGCTTTTACCTGAGCTTTAAATTTTTAAAGAAAAAGAACAAAAGTATAATTTTTAATACAAAGTTCTTATATACTTTTGTATGTTAAAATAAAATATGTATACATTTTTGTAACTGTCTATAGCTTCAAGATATTGAACACAGTAGGTATTAAATTCATAAATTTATATAAAAATATTTTTGTTTATACAACAAGCAAGAAGGCTCTCTTATACATAAGAATTAGTTGCAAGAAATTGCCAAACGTGAGGCACGATTTTTTTATGATTTTGCATCATCATTTTGATCGCCGCCACCACCATCGTCATCATCATGATCGTCATTGCCACAATCAATTACTAAGAAAATTTAAAAGAATCTTTGAGCACGAAATGCTTAAATACAAATGGAATGTAAAAAAAATAAAGCAAAGATGATGGTAGACTGGCTTCGATGGACGAATTAAGTATTTACTTCGATCTATTCAGATTCATACTCCTTGACAAAACATCATCGTCAGACATGTATGTATTAGCATAGAAGGTAAAAATCAAAGTAACTAAATATGTACGAGTATGTATATACAGTCATCGATAGCCTGTATAAAATATCCATGTTTATGACTTAGAATAATGTCAGAAACATTCTATGAATATACAACATAATAATTTCAACAAATGTAGACGTTCAAATTTCACATTTGCCGATGTATGCGATTAGCGAATGTATGGTTGAGAATATAATTTTATTAAACCATTTGTATTGTACAAGTTATTTTCCTCCATCAGAAATTTATTGCAAAACGGTTTTTTATGTCGCCAATTGGCTCGTGCTCTCTTGCAGCCGCCGCAATTAGTTGCTGAATGTAAGTATGTATGTATGAGTTGTTGTATGTTCGTGTGTTCGTGTGTAACTGTTTTAACATTTTTAATGACATTTTTAAAAATCCTTTAATTTGCAGTTATTTTGTTGTAAACTTTAACGCATAGTTATAAATAATTTATAGATGTAACTATCTGTCTGTCTGTCTGTCTGAATATCTTTCTGCATTTTAAGTTACTACGATTTTGTAGCTTAATTATTAAACGTCATTCACAAATTTTACCAAATAGAACTCGTGCCTTAGGTTTTTGAAACAAATTTGAGTTTTAAAATAAATTGGCGAATTGTTAATTAAAACTTGATGATTTTCTTCAGAGTAATTCATTTTTTAATATTATTATTATTACATAGTTATATGATTATATACATACATACATGCTAGGGGGGTTATGCACCTTGACATTTTCTGCTATTTTTTTGCAAGATTTTAAATCATGGACAGATTTATATCATGGCTTTTTCCAAAATTTCATGAATAAGAAAGTAAGAAGCGCAATTATTAACATAATTTTGTGACTCTAAAATTTTAAATAACAAAAAAAATCTGAAAATTTTAAAACTATTTCTTAAAAAAGTAAAAACTGGCTCTCTACCTAAATCAACCTTAATTTACATATTTTGTAGATAAATTAAAAAAGAAACGGAGTAAGAAATTTTTTTTTTTAGATTTGAATATCGGTAAATTCCAAAAAGATGCAAAAGAAATAATAAATCTTTAACATGAATTTTAAGCTATTACAAGTCTTTTGAAATGTGCGTGTCTGAGTGTATTTTTCTTTTTCTTCTGATTAGTATTCATTCTGTATGTATGTATGTACTTACAAATGCACTTTATCTCTAAGTGTATCTACAAAATATAAAAATAAAGTTGAAAGAAAAAGCCAAACCAAAAATAAAACCATTTGTTTATTTATTGAAAGTCTCGTTTAACCTTTTTGTTACCAAGATCAAAATGCAGTATTAAACAAAATTTAAAAGGAGGAGATTTTTTCATCTAATAAAGTTTGATCACAAGTTTTTATTATTGCAAATTACAAAAAAAAAAGTGATTTGAAATACTATAACAATACAGTATAAAATCTTTTATTAATTTCTAAAGAAACTAAATTTTCTTTAGAAACAAAACAAAAATCGTTATTGTAAACAAAGAAACCAATTTTTACTTTTCGAAATAATAAATTTAAAAAAGATTACACCGTTTTTTTTTTTTTGTAAAAATTGTTGCTTTAATGTAACAAAAGTGAGTGGTAAAGAATGGGTTAAAGAACAAAGTCTAAAATAACGAATGGCTTGATGCTGGTTGTTTTTGTAAGTAAGCTCAAGTTAAGATACAAACTCTCATACATTAGAGACACAGATACACACGTATAAATGTATGTAAAATAACATTGGAATGTTGTTATACCACAATATTACAACCATTATTTGTACATACAGTGTTGCCAGTAACAATCATCTCATTTTATTTAGAAACATCGTTCAAACTTTTATAAGACTTATTACATTTTTTTGTTAATAATCAAGTCAATTTTGAAAACTTAAACTCAAATTAATAAATTTAAACAAAAATCATTATTTAGTTAAAAAAAATTATTAAAATACGAATGATAAAATGATATTCCTGGCAACACTGTGTATATAACAAATAAATAGTAACTGAGATATATGCAAGAAGAAACAGCCTCTATTTGTGAACAACATTAAAGAAAAAAATGGAAATGAAAATGAAATAAATAAAAATGCATGAATTTAAAAAGAAAATCACGACAAACAAATCTACTGGCGCGTGCCTGTAGTAGTAGTAGTAGTTCGCATACATGGAAGAAGAGAAGGGAACAAGCTTAAAGATTGTAGACTAAACAAATCCATAGGAGTACTCGTTTCCAAGTACCATTTGCCAGTTTATGCATTAGATATTATTTGTATGTACTCTGATGAATGTGTGTAAGTAATCTTAATATTGTATGTGTGACAACTTTGAATTTCGATTTTCATGTCTGTATTGGCGTGAAACTTATAATTAGAAAAGGTTTCCTAATTAATTTAAAAACTTTTCCAAACTTATTTCTTAATAGTCAGACAAGTTAAAGTCTTTTTAATTGGAAACAATTGTAAGATTTACATAAAAAATAAAAACTAAAATAATATTAGAATTCGTTGACTTTTAGCCATCAGGCAAAATAAATTTATTTGTGATAAATGATGAACATGAATAAAAGCCTTAAGCCAAACAATTATTATCATCATTTGAATAGTTTTCTACACATAAAATCTTTACAAAAATAAAAGCGTTTTAAATAATTAAGAGTTATATAAAACAAAAACAAAAAACATATTAATAATATTGAATGTTTGTATAAATAATTAAACAAAACTAGTTTTCTTTTTTAATTCGTGGAAAATAAAAATTCAAGATTTGTTAATTATAGATTTCATTTTGTGTACAATATAATTTACATATGAATATACATATTTATCTGGGTATGATGAGTAAAATATACACATAAAGTATTAACAGACATTTATCAACTTGAGGTTCTAAATATTTAAATGAGCTTGGTTCTCCATTTAATTAATCAGTTATATCAAAACTCCCCTTTCTTTATTTGCTTCTTGAAATTTTTCCTAAGAATTGAGAAGTACTTGGCTCCACAAGTTTAATGGTTTATTTGATATGATCTAGGTTCGATTTTAAATTTTGCATATGTAGAATTCTATAAATGTTTGTTAATAGATACATATATACAAATGTAAATATTTATATTCATATGTTTCTCTATTATCGATGTAGATACAGTTATCCAGGTACACATCCGTTAAAGATAAAATTCAAGAAAAACAAATTTAAATTATATTTATTTTATAATCTTTAAACAATCAACCATCGATGTTTGTTATGTGAGAATAATGTATGTATATATGTAAGTACATATGTATTTATCTACAATATCTGCCTATAAAGTGTTATGTAAATTCATATATAAATTTAACTTTAATAAAAATAATATTATTTTTTTTATATCTTATCTTTGTTTATTTAACACATACTTAAATTATATTTAAGTATTAGTATGTTCAAAGAAACGAGGGTAATAATTCAATATTTGCATAATTTCTTGCTAATTTCTGTTCACACACATATAATAAATAGTATAACATATAATTAAATGAGGTACAAGCCTTAATAAACGCATATGTACAAAGCTTCTTCAATACTCTCAGTGTACATACATATAAAGGAAAAACGCGATCATGGTTGTTACTTTAGGCCATTTAGATTTTAATTATTACAGATTTAGTCTTTTTTAAATATTAAAATAATCAAAAAATAAATATATACCAAATTTCATATAAACAGAAACCACTGAACCAACTTTTGAAATCGGTTCGTATTTGACCATAATAATAACATAATAATGTCCACCACGACAACATTCCAATTGAAACAAATTCAACTTCTCTCAGACAATGAGCTGCATCCGATTCTATTTTTAGACTCATTGAAAGAGACCTACGTTTTAACTCCGGCTCCGAACGGCAAATGTATTAGTTAGAGAAGTTTTACATAGTCTAATACACAATAACCGGTAGCTAGCTGAGTTATAAGGTGAACCGCCGCTATTTTTGAAAATTTATTTTTTTCAAGTGGGTCGGGCCAGGGATCGGACTTGGGACCTGTGGTATGCTAGGCGGATGACTAACCTGCTATACCACGGCGGTTCACAATGGTATTTGATCATAGCTCCCATAAAAATCTTTCTTTTAAAAGTCATTAAATAATCTGAAGATAATGATAATTTTTGTATAGTTAAATTGTTTAATATCGAGAAAATCGGTCTACATTTAAGGCAAAATGACGAAAATAATAAATAATATACCTACATACATATATTTGTTTTTATGCAAGACAAAGAAAATATATTTGATATTTGATCATGCCACCACAGTACTTTCTTTCTTGTTTTTTTTTACATTGTTTCGTTTTCGCCACTTTAGTTTTTTTAATTTAACTTGCAAAAAGATATTTCGAATATCCTTAAAGTATTAAAAGTTAATATTAATACATAAACAAAGATTTGGTCAAATAAATTATGTGCCTATGTACATATGTCTTATGTATTTTACTAGTCAAATATTTTTTGGATTAAATCACGAGAACAATCGCATACAAAATTAAGATCAACTTTAAAGTATTTGAATTACTTTAAAGCAGTGATGCCCATTCTAATACGAATTTAAATGTTTAATAGCAACAACTGTTGCCACAAGAGGTAGGAAAACAGTAATGGTGGACATAAAATTTATTTGTTTATAGTTTGTTTTTTTTTTTTTTTTTTTTGTTAAACATCAAAATTTACAAAATTATAATTATTTTTTTGCTTTTCAATTTTCCTGGTATTGTTTCATTTCAATTCATATTAAACAGCATTTCAATATAGAAACTGAAAAAAGCAAAAATAGGTTAAATCAAACAGGTGTTATTTATATTTTCGTTTTCTTGGTATTATTATCTTAAATCAAACAAATAAAATAATTAACAAAAGGGTGTTGAAAATGTCAGAGAACTGAAAATTCTTGAGATATTCCTATAAAACTTTGCCTTTAAAATGTTTACGATTAATTAAATAGAAATCTCCTAACTATTTAAATATGTATTTAGATGTATCTTAGCCATCTAAAGTCTTAAGCGATCTTTAACATTATCATGATTGTTGACATACTTAAAGTTATATTAATATAAACAATGTTTTTGTCTTCTTGAGTGATATTTTGAAGGTGAAAATATAATAAACAAAATTAAAAAAAAAGAAATGAAATTAAACTACAAGTACAAAAACTAAACTTGTGAGTAAAGAAACAATAGAACTACTTTTTTACTTAAATGCAGACATTCAGTCGTACGCGATCGTTCTTTTTTTCAATTTTTGTAAAGATAAGATAAAATGCATTAAGTTCAATTTTATACCAAAATTAAAAAAGAATACAAAAAATATGCTTTAGTTACTTTAGACTAAAATTGAGAACAATCAATAATTTTTTTTTTACAAAATAAACAAAATAAAACTACCATTATTTACTTTTCTTTTCAAGTCTACAAAAAATCAGTAGAAATCGAAAATTATTACAAAAAATATCTTTGTTATTACACTTATGAATGTATGTATTTGTACCTACGTAAGTATATCTATAAAATACATTCTGAAAAGTCTGAATTTAAGTATTTACTTATTCTTGTAGATAATGAGTGAGTGAATAAGTGATGCAATGTTCAAAACTCAATATCTACAACTAAAAATAAAAATAAACAAAGGTAACATTAACAAAAATATATACAGATATGCTGACAATTAATCTTTTACTTACAAATATTTATGTATCAGCAGGTAGATTTTTTAAAAACAATATTTCTTAAAAATTTTTGTTTAATCTTTTTGATTTAAAGAAAATATATTAAACGAAGACAAATCGTTGCTTTTCGTGAGTTCCAAATGGAAGACATATAGATCGATAACAAAGAATTAAGATATATATGATGTAGGTATGTCTAAGTTTTTAACGGCCATTAAATAATTGATATTTTAACATTAATAATGATTAATAAATTTCTATCGTTAGGAATATGAAATCATAAAATGAATGATCGTATGTTTGCGGTGACTTTAAAAATGTGAATATCATTATTGCAAGTACATATGTATTTTACTGCTGTTATGTCTAGATCAAAATTTAGTGAAATAAAAATAAAGTTATCATTTTAGTTTAAGGTTCATTGAATATGATTAAAAAATGCTTTTTTACATTCTGCGTTTCTATAATTAACTTTAATAGTTTGGTGGTAAGATATTGTGATCGCTCGAGCAATAATATTCGATGGAATCATAGCTCATATAAATATTACTTGTTATATATTTTAATATATTAATACCGAGTCAAAAAATATGTATATTACTTTTCTAGAATCATTGGATTTAATGTTCTTTTTCGTATGTATTTGCTAATTTTAATTAGATTAGACTCAAAAATCAAAATTTTAATATTATTCATATGAATCATATAATTGTTGTAAGAAACATTTATATGATTGTCTACATTATGTTAAAATATAGTTTTTATATAAACGAAAATTTGTAAATACTAATTTGTAATAGTTTAATAAATGAATTACACTTTATTATTTTCATTTAATTAGCACATTTAAAGTTAACTATTAACGTATAAGTATTTGTTTTTCTGCTTAAATATAATATTTTCAACGAATTCGAATAAATTTCTAGTTAATTTTGCAATCAATCACAATAATGGTTTTGAACACAAAGAGTTCAGACAATGTTCAATATTGTCTGAATTCTTTCTAAGCAAACCCATTAGAAAATATTGCATGTAAAAAAACCAAAAAATTCTAAATACAAGTAAAGACTATAAAATTAAGCGAAAGAAAAGCAAATCGCATCAGTTGGCGATTAATGATTTGGTATTAAAATCACGTCTTAACAAGAGTGAACTATGGGACGTGTAATGGCGCACACAAACAAAAAAAAAACAACAAAAACAAAAAAACATTTGTAAACGAAGCAATAAATGTTTAAAATCAATCCAAACTAAATCAAATAATATTAGATTTTTATGCATATTTCATTAGTTTAGACAAAACATTAAAACCTGGTTAAATCTATTAATTCCATTTAAATTTGCACATTCAAGCATTCCACGGAATACATTAATAAATAAATGCTTTTTAAGCCAAGTGTTCAATAACCTGCATTTTTAGAAACCAAGAGGGAAAGAAAAAAGATCAAACTTACTTTTGCCCTTAACAAATTCTGTATGCTGATCCTCTATGTGATGGTGGGCATTGGGTTGGATGGCTAATGAGGAGAGTAAATGTTGTGACGAGGAGGTACGTTGGCGATGGGCTGATGAAGACTTTTGACTATTATTATTACGCTTTCGTTGTTGTCCTCGTTCCTCTGTATTGCTGGCTCCACTGTGATTGTTGCTATTGCGACCATTGCGTATGCGTTCTGCTTGAAGAGGACTGAAATTTTGCGTGAGTACGATCAGTAGGAGTAGTGAGGCTCCAAACCAATTGAATCCTTTCATTGTCAAAACTAAGGCTAACAATTTAATAACGCCAACGTCATTATATATATTAAAGTTTTGCTTATTTGTGCTATTGATTGACTGACTGACTGATCGTTCAATAAGGCGAGTTGCTTCAAATGAAGTTGAACACAAAATATATTCCGTGTTAAATATTTTGCAAATTTCCTTAAGTTTTTTGGGTTTTGGTTTCTTATTGCAAATCTTACGTCATTTAAAAACGTCGAAGAGAAATTATATATGTTAACATTTTGTTAAACAATTGCACTTTTTTAATTTTTTGCTAATTTCTAAATTTGTGTTTTATTTTTTTTTTTGTATTTATTTCTATTTTAACGATCGTAAAATTTGTTATTTTGCAAAAAGCCGTTTTGTTTGTAATTTATTCCAGCCAAACTAGTTACATATGTATAATAAATAAATCTTGTGCTACGATTTCTTGTTGACTTTGCTCTTTTTGTGTTTTAAAATTAGAGTTTAGCAAAATTTGTATATTCTTAACAAAATCTCGAAAGATTTTTAATGTGAGTTTACAAAATGAACTTTTTAATTTAAATTATTTTGGTTTTAATATTTATTTTGCTAAAATTAGAATTCTTTAAATTAGGGCTTTTAAGTTTAACACTAGACGCCGTAAATAATCCGTACATGAGTTCTTATATTTTCCATACGAAGTGCGCTTTGAAACGTTGAATACGAAACTAAAGTTTATCTTAAAATACAAAAGTAACTACCAACGCTATTTTCGAAATGTTGTATACAAATACACCAAATATGTCTGTCAGTCGTACAAAATATTCATACAGACACGTATGGACAGACTAGATGGTTGACTCTCTTTGATTTTTGGTATTCGACTCTCTTTGGTTGGCGAGAGCTAACCATGTTTGTTGTTTTGTTTTTAGCTGGAAGATTGTTTACCACTTACACTTACTTTATTTTAACCACCTTTTGAATTTGAAAACTGTTGCACATCAATGTTTTTTTTTAGGTTTCAAAGCTGCTGGATTTGAGTTTGCGCCCAGGTATTTTCAGGTAGTTTTGCTCAATTTTCTCTGATAAAAAAAGAGGTGAAATCTCTTCGTTTTATTTTGAAAACAGGTCGAAGAGTTTATATCTGGATATTTTACTCTCACCTGTTATTGAAATTTATCTAGATTGTTTTTAGATAAATTTTCTTAAATTTTGTAATAAACGTGGGTTTTGTTTGTTTTAATACATTTTTACCTTTTTTGTGTTTTTTGAGTGGCAAATCTTAAGCTTAACTGAGAAACTGTAAAATTGATAAGCTACGACGAGTTTCGTAGAAAGAAAAATTATATTTACGAACACATACTCGTATTGTGCAAATTTTTTTTAAATACATATTAGATTACTCGGTATAAAACAATTAGTACCCATAAACTTTTTAAATTTAGTCTGTTTATTTTTGATTATGTTGAAAATGTGAAAACATATCAAATTTCATAAGTTCGTAAGTACATACATATGTACATATTAATGCATATATAAGTATGTATTCATTAAATAATCAGAGCACTATATTAGTATGTATTAAAAAGTGCATAAACTATGCAAAAATATAGCAGTAGCCCTATTTATAATCATGAACATATTTAAATATTTAAGTTTATAACATTCATTATTTATTAGTGATAAGAATATTTATTTTAATATAGGTTGAGAATAATTTAGCTCAAATAAAAAATATGATTGCAGTGGTCATAAAATGGGTTTCTATTTTTCAATATTTAAAAATGGATATGCTTGAAGCGATCAAAATATTTTTATAATTAGTTACACTTTGCTTCTAAGACAAAAGTTTGACGTGTATTTTTTGTGTTTTTATTGGAAATAAAAAAATTTCTCATTCGTTAAAATCTATCCCAAAAAATTTTAAATTTTGATACTAGATAACTGTAGCTAATATATTTCCTACTCTTCTTGTATATTATGTATATTTATTAAATTTAATACCGTAACTTTTCGGAAATTAAACCTCTTCCTTCCTCTATTTTTATCAAAATCGATTTAATTAATTAATCTAAAACTGATTCAAAAAGTTGAAAACAATACATTTTTCACTATGATTTCTTCGTGCTTTTTTTAATTTAAAATTATATTAAAAATGAAGGGTTCGCAAAAAATTCTGATATAAAGGAATCTAACGTATTTTTGGATTTTAAACATGGTACAAGTAACTAGGTTAAATCACTACATACTTCGTCCTCCGTTTCAAATCCCTAAAAAGTCAAGCTAAAGAAAATTTTAAAAGAAAAAATAATTTTTTTGTTGTATTTTTTATTTGTTTGTCAATAATAATTAAATTAAAATATTTTTTTAAAAGGTTATCAAAAATTTTGTGACATCAAACATTTAATTAAAAAGTTTTACTATGTTCATAAAGTGAAGCATTTGTAACACGTTTTATCAGCGAAAACACGTGAAGTTTATAAGAAGTCCGAAAAATACAATTAAACTATGGAGTGATGCGTGGGGTGCGAATTTAAATTCGTTTATTCAATATTTTCTTTTAATTTTAGTTTCATTTTGCTTTCTTGACATAACAGGGTCTAAAAAATTGACAACTCTCCCTAATGATTTTACCTAGTGTAGTTGTACTATGATTTCAAATTTTCATAACATTTTAATTTAAAATTTTTTAGAAACAAATTTAATTTTTGTATCAATAAAATGTAAATTAGAGTGTATTTTTTCAAAATAAAAAAAATTGTTCGTCATTTTTAATTTTCCAAATTATTAAATTGTTGAAATATGTTGATTAAATAAAATCTCATCTAAATGAATTAAAAAATTATTTTTTTTAATAATCACAACATGTCTGTAATTGAGTGTAAAACCTTTTAAAAGGAAAATGTTGAAAGTTAAGTTTTTAGAGTTAAGCAATTATTAAGAATTTAAATTATCATATTGTCTCGATGTGATCATTTTATGATAAAGTGATCATGAACAAATGAAGCTTATATTAAATAAATCTATCAAATTTATGAGTAAAATCATACTTAATAAGTATCTCACTAGTACATGCGAGTACTATGTTAAAAACCATATGTTTTTGTTGTAAAAGAGTTGAAAATGTTGTCGGTTGTAGATATTTGTTTACAAAACCATTAAAAAGTCACACTTAAGTTTGTTGGTTTTCTTCTTCTTTTTCCACGAGTACTTGGTATTTATTTCTGCAGAAAAAAAGCTAAATTTACAACAAAAAAAAAAAAAAGCCAAAACCAAGAAACGCTTTTAACTATCACGAGTGGATGTGTGAATGTGAGTTAGAGGTTTTTTCCATCCAACGTGATCGTTGGTTTGTTTGTTTGTTTCATACCGTTGAATGTTTTGTATGACGTTTTTCGTTTTGTTTGTTCTTATTTCTTGTATGCAGGAATGTATGGATCAATGGATAGATGTTTGGATAATAAGTGTTTGTATAATATTTTTATATTGGTTGTTAAGTATGTACGAGTTTAAATGTATGTGTTTCATCAGAAAACAACAACGTATGCCAAAAATCAACAAATAAATTGTTGTCACTCGTATTATGTTAGGAAACCGACCGAACCGAGTTGCTAAAATTGAAATACATTTGTACGCATGCGCATTTATTTTAAAAACACGATCAACACGACCAACGTCAGACCGTTCACTCACTCAGTCAATCTTAGCGAAATGACAAAAAGTCAAACATCAGGCAAAAAAAAACGAATGAGCAATTAAAAAATTCAAGTTAGCCTGACCATATAATACCCTTCATAATTGTAGTCAAATGTGGAAGGATTTTCAACAAAATTAAGAAGTTTCTTTTAATTGTGAAGAGAAATAGGATATTCTCTTATTTTGTCATTATAAAATATATTCTGGAGACTTAAATGATGATCAATTGTGAACAGATTGTCCCAAAATTTAGTTTATATTTGCCAGTGGATCTAATTCTTCTGTGAACAATGGTTTTTAAATTTAGTTGATGAGTTACAAATATCATAAAACACCCAATATACTCTTTTCCAATACGAAGATGTAGGGTAAAAATTGTTTAAAAAAAAATAAAATCTACAAAATAAAAACGCAATTCAAAGAAGAGCGCGAGAAAAAGTTTTCGAGACGATTTGTTAAATTACCAGTTTATGGCAAGAGGGAAATACATACATACATACATACATATATACTATGTACATTAATATTTTTTAAATTCTGTTTAAAAATTTGTCACAATTAGTTTTAATTGTTAAGCGGATTTAAGATGTTTTATTTATACATTCGCTTTTGATTTTTAATTTGAGTTTTTAACTTGAATAAACTTAAGCATTTGACTGATTTTCAACAGGTTTTCAAAATGACGTTTCTCTTTTGTTTTGCCTCTAACGTGAACGTGTGCTTCCAAAGTATTGGGCATGTGTTCTCTAAGGTCATTAAAGGGTTGATATTTGTTTAAAATTTGTCTTGACTAAGTCAATTAAGTTTGTTGATGAATCGTTTTTTATGGTTAAATACTTAGCACGCGTTATTTTTGCTCACGAAAGAAAATTGACTAACATGTGATTTAACCAGGGACCGAAAATAATAATTATTCTTGAATTTTCAAAAAAAAAAACATCATAAGGAAATATCATTTTGATTGTTTTCCACAATATTTTCAGAAAATTACATGCTTTTCAAATTTTGCAAAAAAAAATAAAAATCAGATCTTGACAAATACTTTTGCCAAAAAAAAAATCAAAATTTGATAAATATTTTTGTCAAAAAAAAAAAAACAGTTTTTGATAAATATATTATATGTATTTGACAAAAAATAAGAACCAGATAATAACAATTGTTTCTGCAAAAAATAAAAATCTTAATATAACAATTATGTTTTGATTTTATTATAAATGTCAAAATTGTAAAGGGGCCTGGATTTAACAAAAAATATGCCAAATTTACTAGTATTTTGGTAATTTTTAAATTATAGGTTGTCACAAATTCTTATAAAAAACTTTAGTTATATCCAAAAGGATTCAGTGAAACGAAAAATTTGGTTTAATTTTACTGTCTATATAAATTAGTACTTTCTGTAATTTAAAAATATAAGTTTCAATATATCAATGATTATGATCATAATAATTACGTCTTGTAGTAGTGATCGTTTAATATTTAAGATAGTTTTTGCGTTTCTTCTTGAAGGCGTAACAATAGATAGTTTTATAAAACGAAAATGGACAAAATATCTTTGTGAAATTAAAGTGGTTGCTGGATTTATTAACAATAGCTAAGATGTACTCGAACAAGCCAACCGACCACTTGAGTTTCACGCCAAACACAGCGGGATACAAATACTTGTACAACCATCAACAGCAGCAGCAAAAGATTTTTAACAAAAAGAGGAGTATGATTTTTTTTGGCATTGACTTTTGTCTTTAAGCAATGAGCGCTTAGTCCAAAAGCGATAGCATTTCTTTATTGTATTTGTTGCTGGTGATAGTAATGGTGATCTTGAGTGTGTACATTGCTCTTTTGTTTTCAAGTGTTGTACACTTTAGTTACGCTAGTGCTCTTTCTATGCTCAAGCAGATGCGCCAAAGGATTTCGGCTTTTGTTCATTATCTCGATTAATATTGTTGTTGCCCAAGTTCTCATGTACGACAACATTAGACTTTGTATTATCATCATATTCATTTGTTGGTTCTTGGGATTTCCGAAAAATGATCAGTTGCTTTCTTTAATTTTTAGTATTTAGATGATTTTTGTTCTTGTTACCTGCCAGTTTTATTTGTAAGTATTTTATCGATGTATTACGATGACAGACAACCTGTATGTATTGCTTTATGTGACTTAAATGGACTGAGCTGGGACGAACCCATATTTCGTTTGTTGGACAGGTGAGGTAGCGAGAGGTTTTCGTTGAAAAGAAATTTGAGATTTTCTTAAAAAAAAGATTTTTTAAAAGGATAAAAATTTGCTCATTAGTTTCTGTTATTCGAGTGCTCACACAGATTTATGACAATGTGGTACTTGACATTTCGTCTTGTGTTTGTTTTAAAAGCACACACACACTTGTATACAAACTATATACATATGTATTTGTTAGGCTCTATATGGATATGATTTGTGTATAACCTAATGGATAAATAATTAATTTTAAAGTAAGAGATCTAAAAAGAATTTAGTTAAAAAGTAATACCTAACAATTTTTTAATAACTATATATATATATATATATATATATATATATAAATATATATATTCTGGAATTGAATATTCCTATCTTAGATATTTTCGTATAAGTGCAAAATTCTACATCTAAAAGTTTAAATTAAGTTTTGTCTGCATCAGTATTATTAGTTATTATCATTATACTATAATGATTATATGTATATGTTATATTTCGAAAGATTAAGTTGCTTATAAATACCAAGAATCCATCCATATTTAAACGAAATGCCGCTTACTTTTTAGATTTGTATTTTTTATTATTTATGAACAATATTTTTTTTAGGTTGACTCTGTCGACTTCACTTTTTAAAATGTTACATAAAGTTCAGCTCAGAGCTGATGTATTAAAAATTGTATAAACTTTTTTGTTTGTATTCATGACTTTATTATACCCTACTTAGGTGTTTAGGGTATTCAAAATATGTAATTATTATTGCAACGCATATGTTGTCCATATTTCTAAATTTACCCGTACAAATCTGATTTATTATGCCTGATAAATATTCGTTTTATAAATCATTTGTACGATATACATTTCTTCGCAGATGCATAAATTTGATCCATGAGATTCAATTTGGTAGAAAAACAAGCGTTATTAAAAATCATAACAATAACAACAGCTTAAAAACTTTTTTTTAATTCTTATCAACTTCTGCTGAATGATTTTAACCATAAGCGATTAATCGATATGCGAAATTCGATAAAGATATATTACCATAGTATTCAGAACACCCGAATTATTATTTCCTTTAACAGTGCATATCTAATTTTATAATGTTACAAAATGGTGTAGGGTATAATACAGTTGTTATAGCCAAATTCCATATAAACAGCAAAATCATTGTAAACAAAATGATCCTAAGTAAAAACAAAATACGTATGTATATAGTTATTCTTCGTAAACGTCATGAAGTTGGTGATGATTACGTTGTCGATGCTGATGACGATCCTTTGTAAGTTAAGGTACATAAAATGTTCCAAGTGAATACTTGAAACACAAACACTCTCTTAAGTATCTTTGGCTGTGTTTCTACCTTAATGCATATGATTTTCTTGTAGTGGTTGCTCTTATACATTGCTTCCAAGAGCGTTTATCAAATGTTTCGTCATAAATGCATTTGTCGTAAACCAAATAACAATAAGTACAACAACAATTGAAACATAAGCAACATCAGCATTACGAATAAAAAGGTACAGGTATCCCTTCATAAATATGTTGGGGACAAATCACTACATCTAATTCGAGTAGTTTCATGAATTTCATTTTTTTTTTGCTTTGAATATATTTGTATAATATAATTTTGAATTATATTCCAATCCTTTGTAGAAAAATTAAAACATTTTTTGTTGACTTTTTTTAAACTTCTCGTAGCGATTTATAAAAAATATGTATATGTAATTATTGCATTTTGGAATGCTTTATAATAAAAGAATAGGATTCCATCAAAAAATCAAGAAACTTAAAAAATGTAATAATTGCGTTTTGTTATGGACCTCCTCATATATACATTGAATTATTATGACAAACATGCTTTCAAACACTTCGCAACTCCCAATAAAGTTGGAAGAGGGAGCTCTTTAAGCTTTGACTATAATGAAGATCATTATCTTCATTAGCAGCATTGGTTAATATATGTTTTCTTTAACGTAAATTTCATATTACTGCATACATATGTATGCACATATATAGCATTAGGGCTATAACTTGTTATTTTTTATATACATATATATAATACCCACTACTACATTTATATTGGAACTAGGGGTATTTCTCGTGAACCGCCGTGGTGTAGCAGGTTAGTCATCCGCCTAGCATACCAGAGGTCCCAAGTTCAATCCCTGTCAGACCCACTTGAAAAAAATTAATTTTCAAAAAGCGCCGGTTCACCTCATAACTCAGCTAGCCACTGGTTATTGAGTATTAGGCTATGAAAAACTTCTCTAACTAATGCATTTGCCGTTCGGAGCCGGCGTTAAAACGTAGGTCCCTTTCAATGAGTCTAAAAATAGAATCGGATGCAACTCATTGTCTGAGAGAAGTACCCCTTGTTCCAATTGGAATGTTGTCGGGGAATTATATATATATATAGGGGTATTTCTCTCAGGCAATAAGCTCCATCCGATTCTATTTTTAGACTCGTTTTAACTCCGGCTCCGAACGGCAAATGCATTAGTTAGAGAACATAGCCTAATACTCAATAACCAGTGGCTAGCTGAGTGAAAATTTATTTTTATTCCAAGACTAACCTGCTATACCACGGCTGTTGACATAGTTATAGTAAAATATAAACAAACTAAATAGAATATATTGAGCTGCTCCAAAAATTTGGTGATCTCCCTAATATGCATACGTACAAATATTTATGTATGTAGTATTTTGTTTAAAAGTGCTTACATAGTGCTCGTGGCATAGCGATGCTTGAGCTTGAAATTTGTATGCCTTCACTTCTTTATCCCGTTTCTCCTCATCATTACGTTCATCATCTTAACTTTCAAAATATGTATGTATGTATGTAAGTACTTTTCAGTGCATCGGAATATGTTCGTAAGTAAATTGTAGTCAGTTTACATAGAGATAAAAGCACGATAAACGTGGTCGAATTTTATGTATGTACGTAAGAGTATGAATAAATGGTCAGGGTTTTATATTTTTCGTACCGATCTTCTTTGCGGCTATAGTAAATATGTACATATGTAAGTGAATATGTATGTAATTGTATGTTCGTTTTTAAGTTGTAAGGACAAATATTGATGTTTGTTTGTCAAACTGTTCGAATAGGTTGAGTGACTGACGGGAATGCTAGTTGGATGGCTGGTTGGTAAGCTGACTAGATGCTTGAGATGGGTTGATGTTTTTCTGATTTAGCTAAAATTATGTTTAATCCACTTCAACCACTGCAACAAACAACTCTTTAAATACTTGAGGTCGTTTGAGGTTTTCCTTTTTCTTTTAGGCGCATCTTTCTTTCTCTTGTCATTTTCCTAAAGTGCAATTTACTATAAATATATTTGTGAGCTTTTTACATAAACATTTTCTTTTATTTTTATACCTAAGTATAATTTTTAATACCAATCTCAGTTATTTATGTGTTAACATTGTGTTTTTTTTACTAGTTTGAATAATTTTTATAAGAATCACAGCTTCATGGTTGTTGGTTGATGTTGAGAAATGTATGTTGGAATTTCATGTTTTTTTAGCTTCAATATAAATCCCTCGTTTTTTTTTATTATATTTCTTAAATCTGGATTCTGGGCTTTTACTTTTGATCATCATCATTAATTACATTTTGGCTTAAAGTAACAAAAAGGCCTAAAATATGAAAAAATAAGTCACAGTAACAAATTAGCACGATTTACTTGATTTTGTTTTTTAGTTGAACTCATGTTTTTTGTTTTATTTTCCTCTTCTTCTCGGCTATTGTTTAAAATCGCTGAAAAAGCACGACTTTGTTTTGAAGAGTTCTTCAATTGTTTAGCTTTTTTGGCTGTGGTGGTCATCATTTATCCAGACATTTTAGGCCCTTTAGGAATCATACCATAAAAGAAGTTGCTTTTTCATTTGTTATCTGGACTTTGGCATCGCTATGAAATCTTTGTTTTAACTAAAGCACGAAAAAAGAGTTTCTCCAGGCTTCTCCATGATGTTGACGATGTTTCTTATTGTGTGTTATAGTTGATGTTGTATATACATATTCGTTTGTGGTTGCTGGAATCCTTAGTAAGCTTCTTGATTTACCGCTGGAATGTTGTTGTTTAATGTTTGCTATTGGAACCTTAGCATTTATGCATTTAAGGCCTCATGCTGTGGTTGTCATCTTTGGTTTCTTTTTACACCAAGATTAAGTAGAAGGTTTACTCCTTCTTCTTCTGTTGCTGTAGCTTTTGATGATCTTTTCAAATTAACAAAAAAAAGGAAAAAGTACTCAGTCTTCGACAATAAACAAACAAACATACGTTTTTCTGCAAGTTTTATCTGTGGCATATTTTAAATGCACTGAGAAAAACTTTTATGTTAGTGGAGTATTTTCTTCAGTATGTCATTATTCTTGTTTTTTTTTTTGTCATATTTCAAAAAATAAACTTTGCAGAAGTAAATATTTCAAATATATAAAACATTCATTTAATTTCAAGATAGGTTTTCCAGAAAATTAACAATATGCTCATATTATGTTCGTATATCGTTCCATAACTGTTAAAAATGCAAAATATATCGCAAAATCTGCAAAATTTATCGCAAAATGTCGAAAGTTATTGATTACATTTGTACAAATTTGTACAAATACCGAAGCATAAAGTAATTTTTCTGAGTGTAAATTTGTTAAGTGACATACATGAAATTCATGTTTAACATTGTTATTGGACCCGTAGTTTATTGTTTTTTTTTTTTTGTATTGTTTTTCTCTATATGCCAAATTGTATTCTCGAACTGACAAACGCAGACATACAAAATTTTTGAGCGAAAATAATGTACGAAATAAAAATCTTTTGCTTTTGTGCAAAATAACTTCATGTTTGTTTAAAGATAATTGTTGTCGCTACAATCCAAAAACACCAAATAAAACAACAGAAAGACATACAACAAATACCAAAATTCAAAAAATACTTGAGCATCCAACGAATTATTGTCTTGTTGGCGGTCATTTTTCAAACATTCCTTTACAGAAGTTCACAAAACATAAATATAACTTGTATTCAGTATTTGTATATTATGTACATACATATCAATACATACATACATACATATGTATGTTTAAAGATACTTATTTTTTCCTAAGAAAATCATAAGAAAACGATAAAACCTTTAGGGGTTTGTTTAACAAATGATTTGAATATTCACCGAGACCGCAACGAATTTCATGTGAAACCTGTTTGCCTCTAACCCGCTGCCCTCACTCCTCACTCACTTCAACCACATCACACTTAATTAACGAAAAAATCAAATCATAATGAAACAAAATTATAAAGAATCATTTATAATTTGATAAAATCTATAAAATAAAATTAGAATTAGAATTAACAAAACCCGAAAAGAAAACAATATAAAAAAGATTAAAAATCTTTGAAACAAAAAGGTTTACTCAAAGACTTTCAAGTGAAAGGGCCCAAACAATAAAGCTGAACTGAACTGAACTAAGATTACACTCAATCCAATCATGCAACCAAACCAAACCGCATCCAATAATGAAATCTTTCTTTTCTGATTTAGAGTGAAATCGGAGAAAAGGTTTTCAGAAAAAGAGGCAGACCAAGCATTTAATTTTTTATGTTTAATGTTAATGTTTAGATTGAGGGATAATGCTATCGTACTACTACTTACTACTGACTCAGTTTCCAGCTCATTCCATCCATCCATCCATCCAACGAACCAACATCGATCCAATATAAGATGAATTATATAAATTATGGCTCATGTCGAAGTGTTCGATTTAGTTTTGGCTTAAATTTAAAAAACAAAATTAAACAAAAGATTCATGCGCCAGAATTTGTTGTTGCTGTTGTATTCTTTTTTACCTTCTAAACAGAATAAATAAATATATTGTCCGTCTGTCCAACAAGTGTTAAACATAATGGATACACGATTTTGATGATTTCTTTTTTTTTTTTGTTTGAGTTTGCTCAAAAGTTATAAAAAGTGCTTAGGAATGTCAGACACTTAAACAAATGGACACATGGACAGACAGACAGATAGACAGACATACATATTTTTAGGCTATTGAAAACGTTTTACAAAATTTACTTTACCATTTCTCATAACAATTAGATATTAATATTACTAAAAAAAACATAATGGCTTAATAAATTCAATCGTTATATGAAATTCTATTCCCATGATTTTGAGCTGTTAGCAAAAGTACTTGTACTCTTGTTAAAAAAATATTAAAGATATTAATAATTTAATTAATTTTCATTTAATTTTGCTTCATGCTTTAAAATATAGTTCAAGGAAAACAACTTTATAGTAAATACATATAAATATATATTATTCAGAAACTCTTAAAATTTTGTCTATATTCAAAAATGTATACAATAATCGCTGGTATTTTTATAACTACCATCAAAAGGAATTGTAATTCCTAAAATAATGAATTGCGACCCTAAAATATATAGGTACATGTATTCTGGGTCCTTATGAATTTATAAGGCGATTAAGCTATGTTTGGTATTAAAATTGGCGGTGATAGTTAGATTAATTATAATTAAATTTTGATAGTGGGTATAACTAATTCGGCTCACTGGATACAACGCACTAACTTATTTATGTTAACACCAAAACAATTATCAAGTTTAAACTTTTGTTGACTATAAAAATTAATACTTTAGTATCGAACATTTTGAAATTTAAAGTTGAAGAAAAGATAATATATAGCGTTTATGTCAAATATTTTAAAGTGGATATCTATCTGCTTAAACTTAGTGTTACATGATCCTACTACTACTCCTTGAAGGAGTTTTGGACACTTATATTATTCATGATAGGACCTGGTGATTCTCATATAGGATATCGCAATGTCAAATGGAACATTATTTGCATATATAATATTAGATCGAGTCCCTTTTTACTATACACTCATGTATAGAGTAGTCTCGATTTCATTATTACAAAAATATTTGTATTTTTTAAACATGTTCAGAATGTTTCAATAAAATAACAAATAAATATAGTATTATCGTCTTCCAACACACATATTTATTATTTTTTATCTGTAATTGATCTTTTAAAATTTTTACATTTTGGCATTAGTGAGAACTTATTTTCATGCTCAAACGGCCTTTACCAAAATAGTCTTATTTATCTCGAGTTGTTTCAGATTTCCTGTACTCTGAAATCTCACATTTTTGTATTAATATAATTTTTTTAAATTTTTTCTTAAATGTCTAAATATATACATATTTTCAAAACATGAAAAATTTATACAATTTAAATAAATTTAACATTTTAGTGAACCAAAAAATAGGAATTCTCTTTGGATTCCCAGATTCTTATTTCTGGGCAATAATCACATTTTTTAAATCAACTGGCAACACTATGTGTATATAGATATTTTAGTTTGATTGTGTGAGTATTATTTAGACGTTTACGTTTATGGTAAAAACAAAAATCTTTAAATAAGGTTTGTTATTTTTTACTTTTCGTTTGATTTTGCTGAGAAGTTGAAAGATTTATCACAAAACCGGTTTATGGGAGTATCAAAATGACGAAGAGAGTGATCTGTTAATGCATCTTACTACGCTCATCTGTATCTTGTAGATACATATGTATGTACATTTAAAATAGGAATTCGATTTAAGTTTTAACAAAAATAAAAAAATAAATGTGGAAGAAAATAAATAAAATTATTTCAACAGCAAACTTAAAAAATGTAGAAAATAAAAACAATTTTGGCAATTTAATAATAATTAATAACAACCTGTCTGTAGCTAAGAAGTTAAAAGAGTTTATATAAAAAAAAATGTATATAAAACAATCAGTGTTGCCAGAAAATATTTGATGAGTTCTGCTGAAATGTTCAAAATGTACTGCAAAATTCTGCTAAATCAAAATATTTTACTCAATTTCACTAAAATTATTCTGCTAAAAACTGTTTTATACTAAAATTAAAACTTGTTTGTACCAAAACAAGTAAGAAAATTTTAAAGTCAGTTAAGCCCAACGTATATAGCTTCCACACTACATTAAAATTGGAACAGGAGGTACTTCTCTCAGACAATGAGCCGATACGATTATATTTTTAGACCCATTAAAAGGGACCTACGTTTTAACTCCAGCTCCGATCGGCAAATGCATAAGTTAGAGTTAGTTTTTTTTTTGAAAATTCATTTTTTTGAGTGGGTCTGGCCAGGGATCGAACTTGGCACCTCTGGTATGCTAGGCTATACTGTGGCGGTACTATAACCTATATCACTCAGGTGAATATTTGGTGCAGTGATACCGCTCGTAAAATCTACATATGTATTTCCTAGTCTTCGAGATGTATATATTTCTTTTAACTAAAAATGGGGTTTTCTTTATAGTTAGGTTTTTGAGAAACTAAGCAATTTATGATAAAAACACATTTTTGAACTTTTCCGAAACAAGTTATAATGGATGGAATTGATTTTGAGATGTAAAACCGATCTTCACAAACTTTAGTAAAATTAAATTTTATATAAAGTTAGTCTAGAAATCATTAAGATGGTTTTTGACGGATCTTATTTTATTTCTTAGTTCCTTAAATTATTGTAAGTTTGGAACCAATGTCGGAAATTTTTAAAGAAACAAATGACTGAATTGATACTCCAATTATTTCATATGTACCTGCATCGTCCTAAAACTGCTGAGTCATCCTAAAACTGTAGATACACCATACAACTGCTGACTGATTCCAAAAAAAACTGAGTCATCCTAAAACTGCTAACTCATTTAAAAAAATAAAGTTTAACTGATATATCAGTCATCAGTACCAGTCAAGTGGCCGTTAAAATTATTGACATTGTTCTCTGCTTTTTAAGAAATTGCAAACTTCTGCTTGTGTTTTTGCCTTGAAAATTTTAAATTTTTGGAAGGTCCTCCATTAAATGCTGCTGCTATCAAAATATGTAAGTATTTAGTGTCTGTTCTTATTCAAAATTATTATACATATTTTAGTTTAAAACTGATTGGCAGGAGGACAGACAATTTTAATTTGATTTAGACAGTGATTCTGAATATTAAAATAAACTTAATTTTCAAAGCATACTCTGAAAAAATTAACCATAATAGATTAAAGATTAGACAACATTTTATTAATTAATTAAAGTGAAATTTAGAATTTTTTAACAATTAATTGACTAAATTATAAAAATTCTGCAAAAATTTCACTTTTTGATAGCCAAATCTGCTAAAAGCATTTACCAGAATTTTTTAAAATAGTTCTGCAATTTTAAAACTTATTTTATTGCTAAATCTAGCAGAAAAAATGCCAAAATGGCAACAATGATAACAATTACAGAAATACATATGTATGTGAAAAAAAAATTATCTAAAAATTCTCTTTAACTCTCTTAAATGGTTTTAAATTACTTTATTTAAGAGTACTTGTTGCAGCATCTCATCATCGGACTTTGTAGTCAACACCAAGCACTGAAAATTTTACAATTCCAAACTGTTAAATAAAACATTCTTACTTGTGGGTCTAACAATGTTTGTTGCAAACGCTTGCAGATCGTATGTTTTTTATAGCCCTACACTAAATCATCATTCTGACTTTTTTTTAATCATTCATTGAACATATATTTCAAATAAAAATGATCATTCTAAAATATGTATGCATGTTTCTTTCTCATTTAAACTTCTTTTTTTACATTTCACTGATTTTCACAAATTTACAAATCGAACATAAACATTTTGACATTCAACGTCTGTCTATCGGGTTAGCTGTATACACATAAATAAATCTAGGATAACAAATTTACATTTTTATCTTATTTTAGTTAATCAATCTCTAAATTTATTATTTTTGGATAAATAAAAAATCATAGTTTTTTAAATTAATAGTATAATAAAAACGACAACTCACTCGCAGTTATAACAACAACAACAACGACTAGAAAGTTGGGCCTTCTTAAGCAATTCTTCCATCTTATAAAAATAATACATATTTGTCATTGTCATATTCTTTCTTCTCTATATAGGTTAGGTTAGGTTAGGTTGTGGTGAGTATACCGTGGTGAATAAAATCCAAATAAGCTCTACATTGCCAAATACCGTTACTCGAAATTATTGCAAGAAGTACAAACAGTGTTATTTTCCCATATACCCTAATGTATGCAACACAAAATTTTATTTTTGTGTACATACTTTACGGCGCTTTTGAAATCAACCTAAAAATATTCTTTGAAAAATTTAATTTTCCTTGACCCAGGGGAGTCTAGGTCAGGGGTCGTCAATTTTAGTCTTTCCCCTTCTCTTCTCCATTCTGTCCGTTTCCCCAGTGCATGTCTTTTTTTATGTTCTACTGCTCTTTCCCTTTTTCTCTCTCTCCAACCAGCCACCATGTCCGTTGCACGTCCGTCCCATCCCATCCTGTCATCTGTCCCTTTGCTCGCACAATTGGAAAATTCTCTTGTTAGAGTAAAAAGTTGGATGTCCTTTTTAAACAAACCTGTTAGGGGCTCACATACATATGACATACGCATACAAAATTCTTCCATAGTAACAAATGTCATACCCCCTAAGAGTATTACGCAATATGTGAACAGCTCCTTAGCAAAAAGAAAACAGGAATTATAAGACTAGTACCGGAAACTGAACAAGATCCAGTTGGAACAGTACAGACACAAACCGAAAAATACAACAGGGGAGAAATATTTTTGATACTCTTAAAAATAGCAGACAGAAAAAAATCCTATGCAAAATATCGAATTTACAATAGTGAATACTACAACCGCTTAGTTACACCTTAAACCGTTATGATCGATAACATAAAACAATAATTCAAAAATATTTCTTATCTAAAATGGTGAGTGTCCTCGATACAAAACGTATAATTTATACTTTGTCAATAATGATCTTATATTCGATTTTCGAACTTGATAACAGATTATAAGAGTAAAAATATTGATCACTCTCTTTTCCTCTCACATTTTTTTTCATTAAAGAGATAAGCTCAGGAACGTTAATAGAAAAAACATTCAATTTTGTTAAGAAAGAAAGATAGAAACAAAAAGGAATCAGTTGTTTTCGAAAACAAAATTAATATGCAAAGATCAGCTTTAAATTACGCTACTGTAGCTATATATTTTTTTTTTTTAACTGAAACACAAACTGAATTTTGTTATTATTGATAATAATTGTATATATGTACTCATTTTTGTAGAATAATGTATAGGAACAAATAATACTAGGAATAGAAATAATAAATAATTTTTAAAACACTTATCAACTTTTAATATGATCATACTCAAAGGTTATCATGTTCACTCTAATGTTTATAAAAATTTATATTCAACGCGTAAATAAATTAATGAGGAGTCATTAAATATAATATTTTATTAATACATGCATACATACATACACATGTATGAAATGAAATGAAATCAAATCAAATTCTAGAGACATTATTAGATTCCATTACTAAATAAATTAGTCTGGGACAACCGAGATAAATGCAATCTACTTAATTTGATCTTCAGGGATCATCTATTGACATAATCGTGTTGAGATGTCTAATGCATTTCATTGATATTCGTAAATGATTTTAATGTATTTTTTTTTCTTGTATTCAATAATTTCTAATTTATGTAACAATTTTGAAATATGTAGTAAATAAGTGTTAATAAATTCTATAGATTTTTACAAGCTACCACACGCACACACTCACAAAACTAAATACACATACTTATAAACATATTTATAAGTATGTGTATTTACTTTTGTGAGTGTGTGTGTGTGTGGAAGATTGTAAAATTCGTTGGATTAAAGTTTAAAACTAAACAAATGCTTAAATATGTCACATTTTATTTGTTGTCTTTGTATAATTTTTCTGTTTGATTCTTTTGTCTGGTGGCGTTGGCCAGGCGTGAAGTTTTGTGCATTTGGTAACACAACTTACCGGCCAAGTTTTAATAATGTTAAAAGAACTATAGATTTTTTTATTTTTATTGTTTTATTTAGTGATTTGTATTTTTTTTTTTTCTCCCTTTAATGATCATTCATGATGATGTTGTACTGATGATTAGACTTGCCAGACTTTCAGATTTAAATTCAAAATAGTAGATTTCCTTGAGTTTGGATTGTTATATATTATTTTGTTCTTTGTAAGTTGGAACTAATACTATTCAGCGTCATTCATAATAACTTTGTATAAAAAAACAGAAGCTTTGGTTGTTACTTCATCTGGTAACCCGGTTTGAAATGAAATTAAGAATTCAAGTGTTGAGTTTAATCAGTGGTAGTTGCGAGTTTTTAGTTTAAAAGAGCTTCGAGTAGACAAAACTAGACAATTGAGTGTTAAAAAAGTATTTGTATAATTTTTCTTTTAGTTCTAAAGCTTTTGTTACGGCTCCTGCTGGTGGTTTTTGATATAATAAGTTAATAAGATTTTACACAACTGCTGCTGCCCTAAGCTTTCCACATCAAAGATCTTAACAACAATAAAAACCTGCATACATGTACATATGTATATATGTAGATAGACAGAGCCATAAAATAGATCGAATTCATACATAAATGAGAGACAAACAAACAATTAAGCATTTTCGTACATTTTTTTAAAATTATTAATTATTTTTTGTAAGATTTTTAATTTGTTCAGCAGAAATTTTTAATTTGAAATCTCATTGTTTTCCAATTAATTTTGTTAAAATGTATATATATTGATTTCAACAACCTTTATATAACCTTTTTTAAAATAGGTTGCTAATTTTTGTTATGTTACATACTTTACATACATACATAGTATGAATCCAATTTACTTACAAAAAAAAACTAGTTGTACTACTGCATCATCATTCTTTTATTTTATCTCGTTTGCATTTTTATCACTATTATGTCGTTTTGATATTTCGTTCAAGATTTCTTCTTACCTGCAACGAAAAAAAAAGAAAAGGAATTTAGATAAAATATATACATACACTCATACGATAGTTTATGGTAAAAAAGTAGTTAAAACTTAAAAATTTAAATAAAAGAAAGTCATTTTTTTTGAGGTAAAAAGGGTTAAAAAAAGTTATTCGAATCTTATCTGCTCGAAGTTTTAAAATAAAACTTTAATCTTTAGATTTTTAGTTTTTTATGTGATTTTAAGATAAATAAAACACTTTTGGGTTATGTTATAATAAGAAAAAGTATTTTTAGGTTAGGGCTGAATATTATTTTTTCTTAACTTTTCTTAACGGTTTGTCTGAACTAATTGGTGGTCGAGAATGACATCTTATAGAATCATCTGAGCCACAGTTTATCATTTTTATAAAGGAAGTATTATTTATATTCACTTTTATGTAATTAATTGCGCTAGCTTACTTTCATTACTAATGCTTATTTTTTTCTTCTTTTAAATTGCTAATAGATTAAAAGCTTTAAGTTATGATACACTTAATTCAAAGCATGTTAACACTTGCTTTTGTTCGCCAGTGTATCTAAAGGATATTATAATAAAAACGACCACTTTTCGTCAAAGTTATTCATCTAAAATTTCACAAGTTTACTCCATTAAATTACACTGCTTTACAAATTATTAATTTGGAAAAGTACCAAGAACGCCACATGCCTAGGTCGGCTAACTTGGACCTCCTGAACACGAAAAATGCAAAAAAAAAATTTTCCCAAGTACCGTTTTTTAGATAACGGTACTTTGCTGTTTTTCGGTATATGATGCCACTCAAACCCTTGTGTATCCCAATGGAAAAGTCCGATCGAGATATATGGCATATCAGTGGAAAGACAATCGATTGGCCTTTTCGTCGATATGCTGCAAAGACCAATCGATAGTCTTTCCACAGATATGCCATATATCTCGATCGGACTTTTCCGTTGGGCTACAGAAGGTTTTGAGTGGGACTATATACCGAAAAACACTAAAGTACCGTTATCTAAAAAACGGTACTTGGGAAAATTTTTTTTAGCGTTTTTCGTGTTCAGGAGGTCCAAATTAGCCGACCTAGGCATGTGGCGTTCTTGGTACTTTTAGGCTGTAAAGCAGTGTTATAAACATGATATTTTATTAAATTGTTCCAAAACTACTAAATTTGTCAACTTTTTTTTTCTCCACTCAGCCGGTAAGTAAGTACTTTCGCTGATGCAATGATGCCAAACAGATACAACTGCTTGTCTTTTCTTTATTATGTGTTCATTCACACGATGTTCGTTCATAAGCGAAAGAAAGAAACTACCGTCAACAATATCACATACAAGTTCTCACGACACTGAATTTACAATTGAAATCTTTTTGCACATACATCATATACACACATATTCGTATTGTATTTACAGTATTAACAATGTTTAAAAACAAAATATGAATTAATTTCTTTCCAAATTAATTGTAGTATTGAAAATAAAATTTTAGCTTTTCCCTTAACTTTAACTAAATAATGTATCTCGGGGATTTTGTTAACAAAAAACAACTAAACTCTAAATAAATGTTTCCCCTAAATATCTTGCGATATTCAGAGAACTCTGAAATATATGTATGTATGTAACTTAAGTTTCAACTCGAACATATGCATATAAGTACGAATTTTAAGTAAAATAAAAAAACCTAAGTAAAGATAAAAAATTTAAAAATATACAAGATTTTTATACAAAATCGCCCTAAGTATTGTACATATGGAAATTAAGATAAAAAACAAATAGAATTACAACAATTACTTATTTAAAAACAACAAAAAATTTTGAAAAAACAATATTGTCTGTTCAGATGTCGGTTGGGTGACTGTATTTAAGTATGTACGAGTGTCTGTAAGTATTTAATGTATGAAAAGTTCTCACGCACACGATACTTAACAAATTTTTACATCTAAGTATTCATACATACATTCTTCATACGTATGAATTTATTTTGTGTAATCTACATCCACATGTTAGTTTGTTCATGCAACATATTCCTACAACATATGTACATATGTTTTCTCAATAACTCATAAGTAGAACAAATTTTTGGAGCTGGCGTTAATTTTTTAATATAAATAAATATTTTGCCCATTGTTTTAATGCAATGTCAGCACAACAAGTTTCTGCCTTAGACAAGTCTAACTTGGTTTTAAAGAATAGCTTAACAATAGTCAATATAACAACAGTTTTCACTTTTTGCAAGAAATTATGCATAGATTAGTGGTCATGTTCACCCAGTGAAAAAATCTTTCATCATTTTCTCTACAATTTCGCAAAAATTTAAGTTTTTTGTTGTACTGAAAATTTTAAAATTTTAAGTTGACTCTTTTTCGAGAAACTAGTGCGATATATAGAATATTTCAGACAAATCTCCATTTACCAAAGAAATCATTATTAAGCCAACTTTAATACTGTTGCTACTAATCTTAAGTTATCCCTAATACAGTAAATTTCGGCGAATTAATTGTTTATAATTGTCTAAAATTCAAAAACGTCTAGAAATCTAATGATAATTAAATTTGTTTGCTAAAAAAAACACTGTAATTATTTTGTAAACATATAACGATTAGCATAATTTCGTGGCAATCGGTCCATATTTCAGGTCCCATTCCGGAAATAACATCAATATACTTAAATCTCGAGAAAATGATGATGTGTTAAAAGAATAAAGTACAAATATATTTCTAAGAATTGAGAAAAACGGGTAATTTTGTTGACAATTGGTTTATATTTGACACTAGCGCTGAAGGTTATCGAATAGTCAGGCAGTTTTTTCATTGTTTAATATAAAATATGTAGAAATTAAAAAATGTAACAAACACTTTTGTTGACACCATCAAATTTAAATATTTGTACGGACATTGGCATCTTTTTTAAATCAATAAACTGTAAAAATGATTAAAATAAAAAAAATAATTATTTTTTTTTTAATAAGCAAAAGTCAAGAGTTATCATCAAGAATACCATAAAATATTTTCTTTTAAGATTTAAAAAAAATATATTGTAGCAAATGTATTACTGTAAAGTCTTGGAACACTTCGTAAAAGATGCACCAAGTGACCTAATAAGTATTGCCTGCGTCAAAAACTATGAAAAATTATAAGTAAATTTAAAGATGAAATAGAATTTTGCTTCAAGTTAATTGTAATACAATTTAAAAAAAAAAACTGGCCACTCTTTTTAAAGACCACTTGATCTGTTTGAAACGATCTTAACTACGAAGTTAACAATACAACGATATATTATTGTTAAATTTCCATAAATACGTAAACAAAAAATAAAAAGGGTCTCTGTATTTATAAATTTCTTACAGTTACAATAAATACGTACATTTGAGACAAAAACAACAACAAAAGGTTCTCCGACTCACCAACTTTATGAAAGATCAACCATTGATCTGTAGCCATCGCAGCGGAATATGAAAGAAACTGTACGAATAAATACAGAAAGTCTTAGACTCAATATATGGGAGTTCTTTTCTTGTTTTTCTTTGTTTTTGTTGCAGTCAGTGATTTGTGGTTAAACATTTGAGACTATAAATCTCAGACTTGATTCATTTCATACATTTGGGATGACTGAGCATTTCAGGCTTGGAAAGTATCATCATTTCCACAGTTCAAGTATTTTTTTTTTTGTAGATTTTTTTGTTGTTGCTTTAAGTAGCAGTTTTTTAATTAAAAACGTCATACAAGATTCATTGTATCTATTACTATGGAACAAAAAAGCCAAGACTTCTTGCTTAAATGACCATATTTGGGAGTGAATGCGAAGAAGACATTATGATTTTATAGTAAAGCAATCTACAACTTTCCTAATTTGTTTGACCATTTAAGGTCTTAAAGGAAAAAGCTGTAAGAAATCTAAGGAAAAATACACACTTTTACAACGAGAGCATTAGCTTTACAATTGACAGTTAGTTGTGAAAATCCGTTATTCTGTCATTGTAGCCAAACTATAAGTCCGCCAACAAGTTTTTAAACCGAAAATCAAGAAAATTTCTTTGGAAAATAATTGATTTCAAAGCAAAATAAATTTATTTAACTTCCGTTGATTTTTTCTATAAGTTAAATATTTCTGCTTTGGCTGTAAAAATTTATAAAAAAAATAATTTCAGGTCATTTTTTCTGTTGCCCTGAGGTTTTTGTTGCTTAATAAATACAAAAAATGGGAGCGTTCTTTAACACGCAATGTTTCAGTCTCAAACAGCGATCAGCAAGATCAATTATTATTTGCCTTTTGGCTTGAACTTTGCTCTGTTATAATCATAAGTAAGAAATTATTTTTTTAACAAAATAAGCTCTAGTTTTTTTTTAATTTTATATGAAAAAAAAAAGTATTCAAAAAGGAAAGGAATAGAGAGAAACCTTTAAACACAAAACGGAAAAGTATTAATTATTTCAAAACATAAGCATAATTTTATTTAATAAAAAAAACAGCGGACAAACAGACATGAATAAAGAGTCAAAATAATATTGATAATATATATATATATTTTTTTTGCTTCATTTTTTGTATATACATATGTGTATATAGTTCGTAATTTCATTTCAATTTTTTTACTTTTTACAAAAATTATGAAAATTTTCACAATAGATGGATAGGGTTTTTAGGCTTGTGCTGACGTTTGTAAAGTATAGAAATATGTAGTCTCACACCGATCGGCTCACAATCGTTTTTCAAATTGATTAAACGATCGATGTATGCCTGGTTGGGTCGATGTCAGGCCATGCGAGCTTGTTATAAAATTTCATAAACGATCTCCATACTTTCCGGATCAAATAGGATCATTATTTCGTGTACCTCCAATAAAACTTCTTTCCCGGAATAGACATTTTGTGACAGTCTCTAACTTATTTGTATATAAAAATATTGCTTATAGTAGCCGACATTAGTATAAAGAATTTTGTTGGAATCATGCTATATTTGATACCTCATTTAAATACCTCGAAAATCACGAAAATAATAACAAAATTTTGATGCTAAAAGTTTGAACAGATAAATCATTTTTGGTGAAGGGTTTTTAAACAGTAGGGTATGACCGACTTACTAGTTATTTTTATTTAAATCGTATAAAAAGGCTTATAAAAAGTCGAATAACCTGCAAATTGACTCATCAACATTTTTTAAGTTTATCCTTCGTAATACATACATACATATTTCTAATAGATTTGAAGTTGTTTTAAGCAAATTCAATTTATTTTTATTAATCCGGCATTGGCTTCTTTAATTGGATCTTAAAAAAAAATTGTTCCAAAACAAAAACTAGACGAACAATAAATATTAATTGTAATTGTTTGTTTAAACAATAAAATTTTAATATTTATCAAAGAAACAACTGTTAGTAATTACGAGAAAAGAACATTCAATATTTAAATATTTTCAATAAAATTTTCATTAATCAAAAAACAATGAAACAGATATTTCCTTTTGAATTATTCTTTTTAATTTGGGAAAAAATTCTATAAAATACATACATAAGTAAATTATAAGAAATAACACATTTATATTAAATATTTTATTTTTATACGTATGTAAGTATGTATTTGTTTATGTAAAAGTTAATGTGATCTTGTCAGTTAATTACTATTGGAACTAGAAAATAATCACCGATTTTACCCGGAAGTTGTCGAAAGCTAATGTCTATCCTAGCATTTATGTACCTGTTAACAAATGTATGTAAGTTTATAGCTAATATTCTATAAAATTATATGGCATCCGGTGGACAAACTGCACAAGAAAGCCAAGTAAGCATCTTTAGGTCTTAGATTTTTTTTTTAGTTAACCAAGATTTAAACAAAAAACTGGAAATCCTATAAACTCCTAGAGTTATATTATTTATATTTTATGCTTGTATCTTGGTATTGAAGACACACAGATACACCACATACTTATACAGATGTAAATATAAATGTTTCTAAACAAATGATAAATATGAATGACTGCATGAAGAATGTTGTTGCGTAATTGTTGCATGGTCTATGATAATCTTATACAGACTCCACATAAAAATTATCATCATTACGTGCATTCTTAGTATTTTTTATTTATTTTATTATGTTTCAGATTTATAAGTAACTAACGTATCTACCGTAGTAGACCTTTAAGAAGATGTAAACACCGTGAGGTAAAATGTGTTAAAAATGTTCATTTTTCATTTAGAGAATGAAAAAAAAACACGTTTACAACGGAAGTAATTTTGTGGTGGCAGAAACGTAGTTATCAATTCGTTTTTTTTTTTTTGTGATTTTTGTTTTTTCTTGAGCTTGATCGATTAATGCAAGTTTTCGTTTTTCCTACTTTTTTATAGACAAATATAAAAAAAAAATAATTTAAAGAATTCCGTTTAATACGTACAATCCGAGTGAAATTTTTATTATGTGGGTTATTATATTTTTAAATGTAAATGATATTAATTAATAAAATGCTTACTAAATACATATTTACATAAATAAATAAAATTTAAACTGGAACTTTAACTGAAAAATGCAGTTAAATGCAAATATTTATTTTAGATCGCAACAATGGAATGCAACACTTTGTCTTTATATATTATTAAAAATTACATTTATGTTAGTGTTATATTTAGATTTTATTTAAAATATTAAATCTGCTACAAATCAAACTAAAATTCGAATGTTATTTGTGAGAAAATATCTCGTTATTTACCATGTTTCATTTTAATATCATATTATGTTACCCTTTGTCAAAACAAAAATATGTATTTATTTAAATATGTATTTATTTATTTAAATAAATACATATACTAAATATAGTAAATGTTTTTAAACCATCTGTCTATTGTTAATTAGGTTATATGAGATCTGTGCAAAAATGGATGGATATATGTGTTTTTATTATCAATACATATACACATACATAAGAGTAACTCACATATAGCGCATCTACATGTTGATGGCTTGTACATTTATCTAAATACATATGTATGAAGAGACAACAACATACTCGTACACAGTGACACGATCACCCGCAACTTTACGTTGCAACTAAATATCTCTTTTCTACAATATATACATATGTATAAGCACACATCCATGTTTCAAAAAGCCTGTTGCACTGTTATGGTCACTGGTTTCATTTTATGTTCATGAAGTACCTACACACATGTATACATGTGTGTAAGAGTAAGTTTGAGCAAAAATGGTTAAAACACGCAACAGCTGTATCTTGCTACTAAGGTGGTCTTTACACTACAGGCTTTTGTTATACATATAACCTATCAGATTTGGGTCTGATTTGCAATTTTGCTTAAATTATTTTGCCTTTTGTGTTTACACTACACATGTAATTACAAGTTTTATCACACATAAACACTTACTTATTCTTTATTTCTTATACAATTTTCTCAAACAAATAATATTTCCAAAATATAATGAAAAAGTTTAGATGATATTTACATAGGCAGGAAATGAAGAGCATGACTAAAACATATAGTGTAAAGAGACTATTGCAAAAGAATTGTTGCAAAACCCAACACAATTTTAGTCGAGTGTTTGTTGATGGTTTCTCTTTATTTTGTTATTGTTCTTTAGTTAAATGACACAATATACAACAATCAACACTAAAACGCCATAAATAAAAAGAGTTTTCTGTTTGGTCATCAGACTCGTTTACTCTTACTTCATGGGTGAAATGTTAAAGAAATACAACATCACTAAATTCGTTAAAACTTTACAAATAAATATTCATCCAAAATTAAAGGCAAAAGTTACTACATGTTAGATATTTATTTAGTTTTCTACTATGGAAAACTAATTTCAAATATACACCACTGTAAAACAATGAGATACAAATGTTTTCACCATGATGGAATGGAATGGAATGAATTGTAATGTACATATTTGAATAAAATAAAACTTTTACAATTTGACAATGTACCATGCATTTTAATAAATAAATGGCATTCACTAAATATTGACACTAATATAGACGTATTGATATACATATGTACAATATTTACGTGCTCGTAATGATATATTCTCATTTTAAATGCATCTGCGAGATATAAGTGAATTTACTTTTAGACAAATAATTTTTAACCTCTAGTACAAAACAGCTTTTTTAGGATTTTCTCTAAAACTCACGTTTTTCATACAAATTAAAGTAGTTTTTAAACACTACAAGATCAGTTTAACTATTGCAACTGATTGTAGGTACGAGTACTACAAGCAGCAAATGCCATGATCAATCACCATGGTTACGTTTTTTGATCAACAAATAACATTTTCCTTGGGGGTAAATAGATAATACTCGCATTTGCAGGGAACCATCCATGTGAAACTATTTTATACAAAATAAATAGGAATAAATTCCTATAGATACATAAAGTTAAGTAATTTGGTACATTCTTGTTATAAAAACAAAATACAATTACGGGTGAGTGGATGGGGGAGAGGGTGTTCCATTAAATTGTAACTAAATGTCGCACGTGTTCTAAATGAAAACAATTTAAAAATGTAAATCAAGAAAAAAAGGGTTTTTTGTGCCCAAAAGATCATAGAACACAAATATAAATATAAGTATGTGTATGTGTATGTATGAGTACAATATTTTTGAATCGTATAAATGCAACTGAGGATACAAGCTAGAATTCACATTTAGAATTTCGTTTGTACAATAATTAATTCTAAAACATAGAAATGTGAGTTAATTAGTTAGATGCATTTCCTGTTTCAAAATTTCTAAAAAATGGCCCAATTTTTAATAAAAAAATTAAAGAAATCCATTATATTAAAAAAAACGTTAGTAACATTATTTTTATTGCCTAAACAAGCGAAATTTTTATTAATATCGAAACCAAGTTTGAATTGTTAATCATATTGAAATATGATTTGAAATCAAAGAAATCATATTACAAATAAAGTAATTATTCAATTTTTATAATGATCCAAGTGACAAGACTTGGAACGAATGGACAATCAATAAACAAATACATTTCTTGACATAAAGATATTAAATCAAGAAAATTAAATAAACGAAAATATTCTTAATGCCTTAATAATAACTCATATGTACTATGTATATATGTATGTATGTATATTTAAATGTTTATAAACATTATCATGTACGAACCAAGCCCATCTCAAAAAAAATTTACGAATACACATTAATGAAAAATTTAAGTTTTTTTTTTACATTTCCAATATTGAAAACATTTTTTAAACGAATCTTAAGTTTTTATTTATTTTAAAGCAGTTTAAGTGTTTCTTTTTAGTTTCGTAAAAAAATATACTCATACAACGATCTCTAATGATCCTCAGTGAAAACACTAATGTCGAAAATAATAGTTATTATTTATATACAATTTCAATTGTAAATTTTTCAACGCTTGTGATATGCATCTTAAACGCAATGAACATGATCCGTTTTTGTAGCATATCATAACTTAAGATAAAAATGTATTGTTCACAATAACGTCAATCGAAAACGATCATGGTCCAAGCATGATGATATTCACCAAAAGAAGATTATGCAGTCAGTTTGGTGGGATTGGAAGGGTGTGGTATATTTTAAGCTGCTCCCAAGGAACCAAACAATTAATTCCGATGTCTACTGTGAACAACTGAACAAATTGAATACAGCCATCAGCGAGAAGCGGCCAGAATTGTTCAATCGTAAAGGTGTCGTATTCCACCACTACAACGCTAAACCGTACACATCTTTAATTATTCGCCAAAAACTGAGAGATCTTTGGCTGGGAACTTTTGATGCATCCACCATATAGAACTGACCTTGCACAGTCAGACTTCCATTTGTTTCGGTCTTTGCAAAACTCCTTAAATGGTAAAACTTTCGATAGTGACGAGGCTATAAAATCGGACTTGGTTCAGTTTTTTAAAGTCTAGAAGATACATAAGCGTGGAAAAATTATGTTGTCGGAAAGATGGCGAAAGATCATCCAACAAAATGGAAATTATATAATTGGTTAAAGATCATTCTAAAATTAAAAAAATCACCGGTTTCTTTTGGGGCAATCCAATACATTATTTAGTTAAAAATGTAAAAATTTGTGCTATTTATTTAAACACAACTTTAGCAGTTGACTTTCAACACAGCAGAATCATTACAAAATCGTAAGAAACTTCAGTAAAATGAGTACATTTGTACGATTTTACATTTGTATTCCAACAGCTTAAATACGTGATCGACATGTTAAATATGTTCAAATACTTTTTGATCAACGTTTAAATAACTTAACTTGAGTTACAATCGCACTTAAACTAAAACTAAATGCATGATCGAATTTTCATTTGTAAAATAAAGAGACGAAGTCTTTTAAGGTATTTTTCAAAATTTTATCATTCTTTTTATTTGTGCCATGAATATCGAAATATGTATTTGTTTCAATTGTTAACTGGAAATTAAAAAAAAGACACAAAAACAATATAATCATAAAAAAGTGTATGTAATTTGTTTCAATAAATTAACATTGCGTTACAAAAACTACAATGTAAAATGCAAACTGTGTTTGGTTGTGAATTCAATACTCGTTTGTGATACTCGCCAAGAAAAAATATATATTTTTTTAATTTTCAAATTATGTTTGAGTAAAAATGTTGGTTTCATGGGTTTTGTAAGTAAGTCTGTATCTTAAATCTGTCAGTTGCAGTTAACTCATAAATATTTATTGTTTTAAATTTGGATCAAACTTAATAATTTCCACTTATCATAAGTATCAAATTAAATATTATATTAGATACATAAAATGGCAATGGTAAGTGTCCAATAAAAACATAAAACACGATTAAATGGATTCAAAATCTTTGAATTTTAAATATTTCTCTACATATTTAAAATCAAGGAACATAAGAAATAAAAAAGCTAAAACAAAGATTTCAGAGTTCATTGGCACTTTTCTTTAGGAAACAAAAATATATTATACTTTTTTGATCTCCCTGCCGGAGCATACAGCACATTCTTCTTTAACTTTTTTTAAGCCGGACGTGTGAACATAAAGTAACTTTGTAACTCTGTTTAAGCATTTCGAAAAGGTATTAATAAAGAAGAAAAAAAACCATAACAATAGGTGATAATGGTTTAAGGTCAGAACAAAAATATCATTGTATGAAACGAAGAAAATTATGTAGAATAGAAGAAAAGAAAAGTGTACACCTAGTACTAAATAACGATCATGGCAGTGATCTTGTTTCAAAGCTTCTTTTTTATGCCTCATAAATAATTGGAAAGAATAACAAATTTATTAAGCGTTGAAGAATAAATGAAATAAAACTTTGACTCTTTCGTAGTTAAGGGGTCATTTGTTTTATTTAATTTCTTTAACATTTTCTATTGATCATTCATAAAATGATTCATCGAGAGTGAACATTGACTTCAATCGTCAGAAACTTACAACGCGTGATACAATTTAAACTAATATTCATTTCATTGATATCATCACTACCGCCAGCATGATCATCATCATCGCCACGTCAAATGTAAATCAGTCAGAAAGGGAAGAATTTCTATGTAAAATAAATTTTAATAATCTTAAACTATTTATTTTAACTTCAAAAATTAAATGAAATTATGTTAAAGGAGCCAAAATTACAAAATATTTATATATTTAATAAACTGGTTATTTTAAATAGAAAATTTTTAAAACAATTAAATTATATTTTTAATAACTTTTATAATTCCAAATATTCTGACCTTTTTTTGGCAAAAACAAATAAATTCATTAAGAGGTTAAATTCTATCTAATAAATCTTATTTACATGAACTTTTGTATGTTATTTACAACATGATATCCAATTGAAAATTCAATTTTTAAATATCAACTATTTAAATATTCCATCACTATATGTATAAGTAAAGAGTATATGTATCTGTATTAAAATATTTCTGAATATAATAATTACAGTAAATATAGTTTTTCATCATTTTAAAAATGTATGACGAAACTTTAATAAGTTTGGCATATGTTTGTCGATAGCGTTAAAAATTGGTTTGGAATTTTATTCTTGCTCATAGAGCATTTCGTTAATTAAAAACAATTAAGCGTCAGGGCAAATGGGTGTCATGGCAGATCGAATAAAATGCTTATACATTTAGAAACAAACTGCTACAAGTACATACATACATATATACAATAGTATCTATGT